>CM070566.1:38382465-38827474 GCA_036346405.1 Phyllostachys edulis
TATGCTATGTCGATGAAACCACCTTGCCGCTCGTGGGGTAACTTGATTTGGTTTTCGGAGTTGGAGGGTGTAAACCAAATGGTTTTGTAGTTCAGGGTGTTTTTTGGACTCTTGCCAAAGTTCAGGGGTGTAATATGGACTTATTCCTAAAACAAATAGTTAACCAAAATATTGGTTTTGGTGATTAAGCAAATGACACATTAAGTTATTAGCACTACTCATTTTATATCATGTTATACAGCACAAGTGCCCTGGACCAAACACCATGGACCTTATGCTAGTACCTTGTGATGTTATGTTGCTAACATGCGATAATTCATGGCACTAGGTTAACATCTAATGACGAATGTTTAGCTGTTGACCCATGTTTCTTAAATGTTAATGTATGAGGTTTGGTGAATTTGAGTAAATATGAAAGCTGAACTGAAACTACTGTGATCTATTACATTTGATTTTCCAAACTACGTTTGGTTTTATTTGGATTTGGATCTATCAGGAACCGAAAGTTGAAAATACATAAACTGACCGTAAATGAAGAGTTCAAATAAACTAAAACACCTAGATCTACCTGGTAGCAATTGATTCAGGCATGAGAACTTCAACTCTGTATAGACTAGTCCTGAATAGTTTGCTGTTAATTGTGATCCATTAATTAGATGGCATTGTGTCACGAAATTCTTTATAAAACATGTACCATTTGCAAAAATATTTCCGTTATAGAGTCTTTACAAGTTGTACCAAAATTTCTGTTGTGGAACTTGCAGCTAGACCAGCGAAGCTTGTTAAGGACTGTGAAATGTCTGCACCTGAGACTACCATTCTTTTCCCTAATAGAGGTGGTAACATCCATGCTTTTAGGGCCATCACGCCATGTGCTCTCTTCGACATTCTTTCTCCTCCATATTTGGCAGGTGTGGGCAGGGATTGTTCGTACTTCAGGAAGTCTTTATTGAAGGAACCACCAGGTATATAAAGCTCCATTGTAGCCGATATGCTTATTGTTGTGTCGGCACTGAACTGTTTATTTTTCTCCCTTTTCTTCAGATGCATCAGCTCTCTTATCCAGTGAAACAGATAGCTCTGTAGTTGTTTGGTTGGAAGAATTGGAGGACCACCAGCCTCCTGAGGGCTTTGTTGTTACAAGAGGTGCGTACAAGGGTCCTATAATAAGATGATGATCATCTCTGATGCACATAGCACTTATATTGGCTGGAAGAGGATGCATGATTGTAGCATCTCCTATATGTGACTTAGTAGAGCACGTACCATTAAACCACTGATCTGCGGTTTGCGGTTCACCATGTACATATCAATGTGATCTGCAATAATTTGGCTTGAGTTTTACAAAAAGGACGAGCGGTATAGTTTGATCATTTTTAGAGCACTGCTGTTTAGTAACTTAGTTTCATGAAATGGAGGTGTATTTTGAATTTTGATCAAAGCAGAGTGCTGTTGTTGCTGTATTCGGTAGATCCAGCATTACAATCTCTTGCCCGCTACCCAAAAAAACTCTTGCTCTGTGGTGATTAAGAATAGATTCTATTGATTTTGTGCATTATCTTTTGTATATTTTCATTACAACATTATATATATTAATTCTTTTTATCTAATCTAAGGCAAAGAACCTAGCAGCAATTGGAAAATTTTGGGGCTTTATACATGTCGAGGGCGCCCACCACCCTGGCCATGCACAAGCAGGCACTAGAGGTCCCTGAAGGACACGACATGTTTCTGCTGGGGCTCAAGGTGATCCCAGAGGTGCCCTCCGGGGGTCCTCAAGACGCTCAAGGCAACTCTGGAGGCGACCATCCAGGGGCCCCAAAGGCGTTCTCGAAGGTCTGAAGGCCCTTGAGGACCTGAAGATTGTTCTAAAGGTGCCTCCGAGGGCTCCTGATGCTCCGCTGGCTGGAGGCCGGAGGGTCTCTGCAACCATCAACAAGGGTGCAATAAAGGCCTGCTGCCACAACCCAAAGTGGATCAGTCCAGGAGAGCCTACCATGCAATCAAGGCCACAGCAGACTAGAAGAAACCCCACTACCCCTATACTAGTTGTACCTTTGTAGTGCAGTGCGTACTTCATGTAAATCTTGGCTGATATGATATAATAGTTCCTCCCCATCATGTAAGGGACACAAAAATTTTCTCGACAATCAATACAGCACGACTTTAGTCGAACCCTTTCTCGACCCTTCTACTGCTTCAAGTTGTGTCCCTTTTTACTATCCGGGTCTTTTACTACGACAGCCTCTCCCTCAAGAAAATGAAGGCTCCTGAGTCTCATCTAAAAAAAGTAGGATTGCTGAGGCTTCACCTCCCCCAAAAAAAGTGTAGGGTCTTGAGCCCCATCTAAAAAAAAAAGAATTGAACAGGCTTCCGCCTCCCATGCAAGACACAAAGTTAGGGCCCCCTGAGTCCCATCTAAAAAGCATGGGACTACACGAGGCCCCGCCTCCCTAGCAAAGCCAGGGCTCCCTGAGCCCCATCTAAAAAGTGCAGGACAAAGACGAGGTTTCGCCCCTCAAGAGTTAGGCCCCCCTGAGCCCTATTTTAAAAAGTATGGGCGCCGAGGTCGCCTCCCCTCCGAGACAAAGTTAGGCTCCTGAGCCCTATATCTAGGTGCATACGTGACTACGAGGTCTCACCCTCCCCCTCAAGAGTATTCCCTGAGCCTCATCTCAAAGCATGGGATTCGGCGCGAGGCTTCGCCTCCGGGTAAAAGTTAGGCCTCTGAGCCCTATCTAAAAAAGATGGGACTACATGGCCTGGCCCCTTCAAAAAAAAGAAGTTAGGCCTCTGAGCCCCATCTAAAAAGCATTGGAACGCTAGCCGCCCCTCAAGACACAAAGTTAGGCTCACCGAGCCCCATCTAAAAAGTATGATAGCGAGGCCTGCCTCGAAAGTTAGGGCCCTAGAGCCATATCTAAAAAAGTATAGGACGGCGCAAGGCTTCACCTCCTCCTCAGAAATTCACGGCCCCCGAGCCCCATCTAAAAAGTATTGGGACGACGCGAGGCTTGCTCCCCGCAAAAAGAAGAAGTTAAGACTCGAGCTCCATCTAAGTGCTTGATCTGGAGGCTTCAGCCCCTCATTAGTGCCAGGTTGGCCTCGAGCCCCATCTGTGGGGCATGGGACGGACGCGAGGCTCGGCCCTCTGCAAAGAAAGAGGCTAGGGCCTCCTGAGCCCTATCTAAAAAGCATGGGACCAGCGAGGCTTCTCGCCTCGCACAAAGTTAGGCCCCTGAGCCCCATCTAAAAAGTATTGGGGTGGCGAGGCCCCGCCTCTCTCCTAAAAAAAAATAGAGCTCTCTGAGCAAAATTAAGAAAAAAGACGGCCCCACGGCCCATTCTGCACGCGCCACGGACAAGGCACCAAAGAACATACAATCACACCATTTTTATTGAGCTCAAAGACAACTTAACATCCCGCCACGCCCAACACGTAACAACAACCAAAAGTAATAAGCCCAAATTACACCTCCATCAAGGGCCGCACTACATTAGCTACATCGCATCACGGACGAAGTCCCACTCCCCCACAAGGTCACTCCAAATAGCCTCATCTCAAGGCCGGCACTACCACTCGTGATATTCTTCAGACGACCATTCCCAAGGCTTTGACGAGCTTGTCGGCTTCCATCGACGCGAGGACGCTAGGGTCCCTCAAAGGCATCGGTAACCTCAAGCCGCCCAGTAGCTCAAGATCCTTCGCGCTCGCTGCCTCCCCGCGTGGACGTAAGAACGCTTTCATAGAACCAATTGGGTTAGCTTTTTTTCATCATTACCATTTCTACACAGGACAAATGACACCGCGAGATAGCAAATCAGAGGCCACTTTAATAAAACCTCACATTCATCCTTAGCAATACCATAAGGTAACAAAGGTTCTTGAATCGCCCCATAGGAGGCTAAGCACCCTCGGTATATGCACGCTTGAATAAGCAACGTTTCCTTGTACAGATCATAAGGTACAATTTCAAATAGCAATTGAAGTTGGACAAAATGCCCCTGCAAACCAAAAAGTATTTCATTTAACACCGTGAGGTCATTACACAAAAAGGGTTTTCCTCCTCAAAGCCCCTATCAGAAAGCGTTAGTAAGTACAAAGCGAAGCCTTAGACTACTCAAGTTTGAGCCTCATAAGCTTGGAGGGTCACACCTTGTCTCCATGAGCGACCCTCGCTGTTCTTGGGACTTTCGGCTGAGGCGCTACGCTTTTCTAGCTTGGCCTTGGCTCGACCGAAAGACTCATGATTCATTCGCTCGCTGGAGGCCCCAAGAGTCCTCCAAACAGACCTTGCTCGCCTTTGCGTAGCGGCGCTCCACATCCGCCGACTCCTAAGAAGAGAGCCACCAGAACTGGGACGTGGCGAGCGAAATCTATATGTGCACATCCCGCTTTGTCAAGCGAGGCTAGGGTCAGGCACTGTGCTACCTTCAGACAATGATCCTCGTGACGCAGCTGCTGGCACATCGACACCTTCCCAACGCTTTGAGCCGTTGGAAGGTGATATCCGCTCGCTGACTCGTGAGTCCTCGCAGAGGCACCGCGATCGAGCCAAGGCCACGACATCCTCAAGAGTCACCAGAGCCTCAAAAGCGGCATTTGCTGTTCGACACCAAGGCTCGCTGCCTCACCTTCCTCGAAGAAGCCGGTCAAGGCATCGCAGTCAACCCGGCTTCGCCACTTCCTCACAAAGGTCTTTATTCTCACAACAGGGAATCACGCCACCAATCGAGGGCCTCGTTCTTCGTGTGCTCCTTGTCCAACTTGCTCGATCCGCCAAGCACTTGGAGATATCAACATCCAAATCACGCGAAGCATCATCGCTCAGCACAACGAAGACACCTCAACAACAAGCAAACAGAGCAAAGAGGGTCGAAGACACCCACGTAACCTTCATAGCGCTTCGCCTCCACGCCCGGAGCATGTCCTCGTGCCCATTTTCTTGAAGAACTCCGGAGAAGAGGTGAATGAACGAAGCCCAACCACCCCGCAAACCTTAGCTACCGGGTTGACTATGAAGTCCTTGTTGCACATTGGGAGCACGCCCACGGCCCACAAAGGTGCAAGAACTGCCGAGGGCGTGGAACCCTGACCTCCCAGAGCTAATCAAGGAACTTCTTAATAAGCAAAGACCTCATCACATCCGAAGCTCGTTCGCCATCGCCACGCTCACTCCACCTCTCGACGGCGAGCAAGTATTAGACACGCCAGAAGTTGTACAAATTGGGTGACATTCATACCTTGTGGTGACTACGGAGCGAGAAGGTCGCCCAAGGCGACGCCTAACGCTACCGGAGTAGGCGGTGGCCAGACTCCACATCCGCGCCAGATACACGCCACACGAGTCTTTCATCGAGGACTCGCTAAGAACAACGTGTTAGGCCGATCGCGCCGCTTATTACACTCCGAGCGGGCATCTCGTGGCGCCCTCGAACACCTTCGCTTACCGAATCGACGCCATATCCGACGAAGAGCCGATGGAACCGAAGACTCCGCCGCTTCCACGGCTTCGCTAACTTTGGCGGGCCGACCAAGATCCTCCGCAGCCGCGGTCGTGACGCGGTCGCGAGGATCGGGCACCGGCCAAGAATTGGTTCTGCAACCAACCTTGAACATGCAGACGCTTCCGCTCTAAATCCGTCCAGACGCTTGAAGGCGAATCGACGGAGCATACGCCTCGGCTGAGCTGCCATCTCAAGATAACTGCGGACGCACTTCGAAAAGCTCTTCACCCGTGCATAAGCCTAAGAGCATCATAGCCATGAAGCCATTTTATGATAGGTATAATCATGAGGCATCACCAACACAAAGAAGCTATAAGTTAAAATTAAAACAAACACAAAAAAAGAGGACACGCCAAGATCCGCACCGCACACTTCACGGTGAGGATTGAACACCCATTGAGGCCCCGATCTCCACGCCTCAATCTTGGGCCAAAGGCCAGATCCCAAGGCACGTAATCCTTCCACCAGTCCCTGTAGAGCAGCGTCATTACATCCAAGAAAGCCGGGCTGGTGGCATCTCCCTAGCATCGGATCAATCTGGCCGGGCGATAGTCGACGCTCGCTTCCGAGATTGCGCATCGCCTCGAGCGATTTCTGGTAGTAACCACTGCCGAAGTCTCAGCTCAGGTTCCACGGGTTCCAAGACGCCGGTAGGTAGGTACATCCGCACCGGTCTCACCGAAGTTTTACGCTAAAGTTCAACACACGGCTTTTTTCTTTTTTCTTCTATTAGTAGCGCTTTGTCGATATGGGGCGAATGACGTCATTGCTCCTACGCAGAACATCCATTCAAGACCCCACCACGATGGAATTCAAGGCGTGCTTGTTTAACTCCACTCGGCAAATGAGCACATCTTTGACTATGGTGGCGATGGCAAACGGAGTACAAGTCAAAGAAAGCGATTTAAAACCACACAACCATCCCGACGAGAGGTGGGCGGTTCTCCTGGCGCGGACTTCTCGAGGCTCTCTAACTTGCCCTCGCACGACAAGAGTGCTAAGGACAAGATCGGCCACTGCGGATCTCCTCAACTCGCTTGCATTTCGCTTCCCTAGCACCTTCCTTAGCCCGCTTGACATGCTTGAAGCAACAATGTTGACCTGAAGAACAACTACACCACAATGGAACAAAACACAAATGTATCGGAAACAAAAAGTGAAAGTGGATAGCGGTGGGGCATATTTATTGGTTGCCGTAACTCGCAAGAAGGAAACGAGGCGCCACGGGCCACCTGTGCGGGCCACATGCACTCGCCGCAAAGAAAATCCAAGAACTATTTATGCCGTGACACAAATTTCAACTACCAGCCACAGAATCCCTCAAAGACAACAAGGCCATTATGGTGCATTAACAACTCGTGGTTAAGACCACCCAATGGCGATTTCAGAATCTAGGAGCCATCGAACTCACCAACAAATCACCTTCGCTAGCTCCTCCCAAGACACGCCTAAGCCCGAGGGACGGTGTGCTGGACCTTCGGAGAACGACGCATTTCATCCATGGCGGCAGACCTCGACCGCGAGGGGGTTTGTCGTAGGGCGCCCACCGCCACACTGCCGCAGTAAGGCACTAGGGGTCCCCTCAAGGATACGACGTGCTTCTAAGGGGTTCCGGCGGCGATCTGAGGTGCCTCCCGAGGTCCCAAGGCCCCCAAGACGCCTGGAAGGCAACTTTGAGGCGACCTGAGGAGGCCCCGGAGGTCTGGAGGCCCCGAGGACCCCTGGCGGTTCCAAAGGTGCCCTCCGAGGGGGCCCCGCAGGCCTCCCGAAGGAGGGCCCTCGGAGGGGTCTCGCAACCATCAGCAAGGATGCAATAAAGGTGGGCCGGGCTCACCACCCAGGTGGATCAGGTCCGGAGAGCCTACCATGCACCAAGGCTACGCCAGAGGCTAGAAGAACCCCGCTACCCCTATGGTAGTTGTACCTTTCAGAGGGTGTGTCGTAATTTCACGTATTCGGCCGGATAAGGCTATAAATAGCCTTCCTCCCCATTATGTAAGGGACACAAAAATTCTCCGCAATCAATACAAACACTCTTTTAGCCGAATCTCTTTCCGACCTTCGCCCTCGTTCTGCCTGGTCCCCTTATTCATCATTCTGATCTTTTTTACTACAACAATATTCCTACAATAATACAAAAGGCAAGTGTCAAAACTTTTGTGCAGTCATGAACATGAGCAAAATTTCCTATATATATATATATATATATTCATTAATCCAAACTTTTATGATTTACATGGCAGTGCATTATTTAGTAATATTTTAACCTTTTCTGGTTGTCTTTTTAAACTAATTTTCCAGCCATTTCAGTCGTCATGTGCTCCGTGAGCTAGCTTGGCAAGATAAAAGAGAGGAAAATGCAGTAATACACCGCAAAACTTAGCTTGGCAAGATGAAAGAGAGGAAAATGCAGTAATACATCGTACAGACATGATTTACAGTAAGTTACATTACCACTGGCTTTACCTCGAAGTATATACAATATTGAAGCAGCAAGCCATGGCATGAACGAAATTACTAACAATTCATCACCACACAGCTAAACGGAGGATGCCATATAACTAGAGAAGCAAAACAGAGCATTCTTGTGACACTGAATTGCAAGATCAGCTTGTAGGAACAACCCTTGGTCCCGCGGTCAGTTGCGAGATCTCAGAATCCAATGGACCTGCAATCAGGATACAAGTAGCAGTTGCAATAACGAGGACACAAAACACAAGAAATTTAGTATAACAGAGTATGGTAAAGAGTAAAGAGTAAGTACTACAAAGTGGTATTACTTTTGTAGATCATATATTCGTGTTTGCCCTGGCCTGGCATGATCAATGACCTCGGTCTGATCACTGGAGCACCATGGACGTGGAGCCGGCTTCTTGCTGCACACGGATCCCCATGAAAGACGTCGCGGGAGGTTTGTTCGACACAGAAGGCAGCGCGCGCGACAGCCAGGACTCTGAAGGCGACTTCGGCGGCGGCAACGGGAGCAGAGGCACGACGTCACGGCTCGCCACGATCTTATCCTCCAAAAGCAGCGGGGAGTCGTAGCCGGCGTCGCGCTTCGATTTCTTCCGTCGTTTCGCCTTCGCCGGCCGCGATATTTTAGGACGAGGCAGCAGCAGTGCTGGTTGGTCGGCTTCGGGGAAGCTCTGCGCCGATGCACCGTGGTTATCGGCACATTGCTCGCTTCTGTCAAGAACCAGAAGCAAACCCAGATGGCTAGCCTTGGGACGGATTCCTTCTCCTTGATCGGCGTAAAGTTCGCTCACTGTTCTATCCAGCTCCGAGGCCATGGTGCCTGCTACCTTCCTACCGCCGCGATCTGATCGCAGCAGCGAATCGATGTACACGTCCTCCCAGGATTTCTGCGACACACCAAAACGTGTTCAGGATGACAGTAGGTTCACCTCGAAGCTAAAATGTTGCAGTACACCAGGATATGTGCTACTTAGTGGAGTACTCTACCAAGCCAACATCGTGTCCAAGATGCTTCCCTTTTCGCGGGCGCCGCACGAGTGGATTCGCTTGCTCTTTGGCCTCTGCAGCCTTTGGACAGGAACCGCTTGCCTCGCCCTCGCTGCGTGCCGCCGCGGCGACTTATGGCGGGCGCTGGGTTTAGGAGCAGCAAGGCGCTCTTCACGCACTCTGTGGGAAGCAGCCTGCACCTCTTGGACGCGAAACCCCGCGTGCTATGTTCATCCCACTCGCCGTCGTCGTCTTTTGCATAGTTTGAGGGCAGGTGATTCGCCGGCGAGTGCTCAACACCAGGGAGCCGCCTTGGCAAACTGTCACCGTCGCGGGTGCGCGCGGGCTCCTGGGAGGACGCGCCAGTGGCAGCGGCAGCGGCAGCGGCAGCGCAAGAGCCGGCCTTCCGGAAGGAGCGCAGAGGGGAGCCGACGGCCACGGCCTGCGCGGCCGGCAAGAAGCGGTCCATCATGACGCTGCCGCTGGAGCTGGGCTCCGCAGGCGCGCCGGCGTCGCTGAGGCCAGTGATGCTGCAGTTCACGGTGAGGCAGCTATCTACCAGGGAGAGCGCGTCCGAGAACCGCTCCGACTCCTCCGGCACGGGCACAGCAGCCGCGACCACCGCCTTCGCGTCCTCGCGGTCTCTGTCGGGCGACGTGGGCGCCGGTGCTGGGCGGCGGGTGCGGACGCTCTTGGGTTGGCTGGGCGGTGCTCCCACCCGAATGGCACGCCTCCGGGAGTGGCATCCGGCTTGCAGGCGGCAGCGCCGCGGCCCGGCGCCCGCGCCGCCGTGGCGTCGCACGGAGAGCAGCGGCGCGGCGAGGTTGATGCGCTTGTTCGCGTCGGCCATGACGGCGCCGCGCGCCTCCTTCCTAGCTAGTCGCTGCTCTACCACTTACTGCGAGTGACCTCGATGGCCACTGCACTACACTGGCGATTAAATAAGAGGAGGCCCTTGATTGGATCGATCTGCTTGAAGAGCTCTTGTAGTATTCAGTGCAGTAGCCTGCATGGTGTACTCGCACACGACGTGGCGGGAAGTGACCAACTGAACCGACATGTTATCTTGGCAGAGTAGTTCGTTAATTCCTCGTAAAAAGAGGACAAATGAAAGCTTGGTAGAGATCTACCCTTGATCGCGACTCTACCACGATCCACCTCGACCGATCTCGAAAGCGATCTGGATCATGGGATCGAGGATCGCACGACTTTACGAGTAGAATCGCGATTTTAACTACTACCTTGATAGTACTATGGCAGATGAACCGGTTAATTATTCGTTTCATGATGCTGCATACCTCCACATCATGCAGCAGGCGAAGATTTGATCTGCTCATTGGCTTGTGCCGCTGCTAAAAGGAGGAAAGAGTTGGACGATCCGGTGTCCTCTGATTATTTCTCTTGGAATGTAGCTGCATCACGATGACAAAATTCGTCGAGATTGTAATAACCGGTAGGTGACCATTTGTCGGATGCTATTATTAGCAGACGCACAGTCATGGTCGTAATGCCATGCAGATTGCATGGAATACGTCGTTTTCGTCGTCGTCGCCGAGAGGTGAGAGCAGGGCGAGCACCGCCGACACTGTTTTTCTTCCCTGGTGTGATAACTGACTAGACGGGCAGCCGATAATGCGGCAATACTTTAATGAAATCCTCTGGTTAATTGCCATCCGTAATTCATGTCCAAATAGTGCTTTTAGGTGGTGTGAGTTTTTTTTGGCAATTCAAGATGTTATTGAATAATCTTCAAATCTTCATAATATATTACTGATGTGTCAATGACGTGTTGACCCATATAAGTAGCATATTATGAATCATGTAGTTATTCTGAATTTTCTCTTGTTTTAAAGAGGTGGGTGGTGTGAGTTTTGCATCTAAGTATGCATAAGTATCCAACGACTCTACCATCTGTCGCGTCCCGTTCACTCATTGTCTTGCATTTAAGAGCTCATTTGCATCTCGTCGCCAACTCAAAATCAATACGAGTATCTGTCATCTATCACAACGAGATAGGAAACAATAAAATTTTTTTGATTAAATCTAGGAACACTAAAGACTTGTTTGGAAGCAAGGGTAGAAAATCAGAGGACAAAACTTTTGTAAAGGGATTTTGAGGACACATGAAATCCTCCTCAACCTCAAGAGAAAATATTTCTGTTCAGGAATAAATACACTGTTGTCGTTTAGGAATAACAGGGATAAAAATTCCCGGCCATGAAAAAAACCATTGTCCAATTTCAATCTGCTTCAGCACAGCACAAGTTGTAAAGCATAGCTAAATCCCGGCTCACCAAAGGAACAAGTTGTAAAGCATAGCAACCAGAAGCGTGTTCTCGAGAAAAAAAAAGATCAGCTCCATAAACGACCCGATGGCCAGCAGTAACATGGGACTAGAAGCATTGATGACGCACAAATACCAGTCGAAGTTTTAGGAATTACAGAAGCTAACAAATGTAAGTGCAGAACTACGTAGCATCATCATCATAATGAACTTGAGCTGCATCTGGCTCTTGATCGCCATTTTACCGTGTTTAGTCCCAACAACAGTTGGTTGTGAAGCAACAACAGCCATGATTGCTCCTTGTTTCGAGGGTCAGATATTTCAGGTTAGGCATGGTACACTACAAGGGAATAGAAATAAGTCAGAAGTACTGACGACAAGATAATTGAAGGAACTTCACATACAGTTTCAGACGGTAAGATTGCATCAGATCTATCAACTCCAAACATGCCAAGGTTTGAAAGAGTAAAGGCGCCTGCAGATTGAACATGAACTGTTATCACTTATTAGCAGACAAGAACAGCAAGGTCATTATATCTCACGAGATTGTTAGTGCAAGCAATAAAATTATAAAATTAAATTAAGAAAGTAGTGTACATATTTTCAAGTTTCAAACAAGAATATCACGAGAAGCGAGCTGAGGCTCGTTGGTTTGGGGCGGCGTGGTCCACCTCCCCGACCATTTTGACCTCTAATGATGTTATGAAATATAACAATTGCTGCTGGGATCTTAATATGAGATTTAATGGGATGAAATGTGCCAACTTTTAGGATTGAAAATCTCTTCTTCGTAACACCAATAGCCCTTTTAATATGGTTATGGCGAGAGCATGGCGCTACCGTTGAAAAATTCTTTGTAGCCTTCATAATCATATCTTCGAGATGAGCGACGCCCCGATTCACCAATATGGCATCGGACTCCTCGATATGGGGCAAGAAAAGAAGGTGTGTTTATGATCCACCATCCACAAGATAGAATTTACCCTCAGAACCCGAAACCCTTACTATTAGCAGATCGTAGGGCTCTCAGATCCGATGTCAATTCTTCCCATCCATATGAAATAAATATGAAGTTCAGATCAAGTCACAAGCTAGCATCACATTTTGAGACAAGGTTCCTTTCCTATTCATATACAAGTTTCTTTCTTCAGAATAGTGATGGGGATATGTGTGCCATCAATAGCACCAATGTGGTTCTGTGCATAGGCATAGTAGATTAAATATAGGAAAATATTGTAAAAAGTTAGGCGCCTAGTGTGTATGGCTCACCCAAAATAAGGCCAAAATCGTGGATCGATATAATTTTCATGTGAGTTTGGTTTGAACTTGGGAGCTTGACAAACCTATGAGTTAGAGCTAGAATTATATCGAATATTTCCTTTATTTTCCTATGAACTGCTTTCACCGCTAGCCGAATGCTTTTCAAGCTTTTGGTTACTAGCATTATGAGAAATCATGTACATAAACATCCCTAGTCAGCCTCGATGGTAACGCCTTGTGTCATGCATCAAACCCTCCTTTTAAGAAAATCTGATGTAGCCTTGAATATCTCTGGCTCCATCAGAACTCAACCCTACACCAACTCTCATAGCCTTCTAAGATCTCCTTAACTTTTTAGCGCCAGAAGAGCCGATGTGTGGATTTCTCTTTTTTCATAAAGGCATAAAAAAAGTAGGAACCAAGACAAGAAACAACTCATCGTCTCCTCTTCTTCCTCAAGCATAAATTTCTTAATGAGCTCTTTTCTAGTGTCCATTTGTTAATACATGCGTATGTAACATATTGTGAATTAACGATTGAGTAAAAACACTTCTCATGCAAGATGCCGATAAGAAGTTCTTAAGTTGACATGACAAGAAAAACATGACTACAAAGCAGATTTTATTTGACTTGTAGTTGGTAGTAGAACCCAATTATTAATATATGTCAAAGCGTAGCGTATAAAAAGACTAGGTATTGCGGCGCACAAGCCAAGGAGGCAACGCTACCGGTGAGCATAGATCGTTATGACCGTAATCATATGTTTGGAATCTTACATAATGGTTTTTTTTTCCTGTCTATAGGATCTCATATGTTCTCATGATGTGCAAAACAAACCTGATGGTAGCAAATTTTGAAGTCGAGAAAGATGATGTTGCGAATGGAAAGTTGAACAGAGTTTCCATGATAGTTACATACAATGTGAGCATAGTCTTGATTATGTACATAACGGTTTAGGAAATTCAATTCTATATAGAAACACGGTCTCTTAAAAACCAAGATGAAGCTATATAATTATTACATGGGTAATATTTTTTCTTGCCTAGCACAGTTATAATACAAATAGTGGTTCGAGATTCGCCGTATAAACAACCATGATATTGCAAGTAAGAAATGAACGCTTATAGACATGAAAAGGGAATAGTAGCAAACAAAGTAATCAAGTGGAGTCGCATTCCTTGAAGAGCGACATTGAGCAAAAGGCTTATATCACAATAGTAGTACCGAGGGGATAGACATGTTAAATGTCCCGCAAAATAAGGAAGGTTTTAAATGTAGCAATAGTAGTATTTCATAGAGCAAAGGGTCGATAATGTGATGTAACTTATTGGTTTGGGTTAGTCGATACTAAATCAGACAACGCTCGCTTAAGAAGTGAAAAATCTTTTTTCTTCTTTTGCGCGCAATGCAGAGATACAATGGATGTAATATGCACGCACCACTTTTCACCGCTCAAGCCGCATGTGCAATGAGAAATATTTGAAAAGCGTAAATGTAGTTTTTTGGGTTCTATAGAGATTTTTTTAATATCGATTATGCATTTAAAACACAAGAAGTAAAATTCGTTAGTAGAAGAAACTTGTGTAAGTAAAGATGTCAACATATAAAAGGGATCTTAGCAAAATGAAAACCTGGGACAACATCCAAATGTTAGCAAGAGCAATATAATCTGTGAGTAACATAATGGTTTGTTTCGATGTGTACAGCTCAAGTAACCAAGAAATCCTAATAACACCGATATGCCGGTTTGAACAAAAAGAAGTATTCTCGCAATTGGGGAAAAAAATCACAACGTTGATTACATGCCGCATGTGCATGGAAAACGCAAGGGTTGATCTTTTTTAATATGAGGACATACTTTGAGTCGTAGCACACTATGTGTTTTTTTTTTGAATTTCTGCCACAAGTGGTCCTTTTTTTAAAAAACATTATGGCTATGCTGCAACGGGTGAATTAATAGATGTGGACATTGTAGGCGTATAAAAAACTTGTATGTACATGAACAATTTGTAGTTGTAAATTAATTACCAAGACAAGAATGTGGCAACCTAAATGTCAGAAAGGAAATTATGAAATAGTCACAAGTCTCAACTCTCAAGAAATATCTGTAGAAGATCGAGCACACAATTTCTCGATCCAAAAAAATCTAAAGTCTTCTATCACTAGATTAATGACTTTCATATGTTTGCTCAATATCCATATAGGCGAGAGCTATAGTTTAATCTATCTAAACCTTACAACAATCTTAATTAAGATCATTTGCATCGTAATAACCCTTTTTTTTTTAAAAAAGAGAGGTAGTTTAAAACAAGAAATAGCAAGCGGTTTGTTATGCACAATTTATGGCGATCCACAAAAGTTGAAAAATGGTAATGTATGTAATGTATGAACGAGTGGTGCTGAAAAGCTAAATAAGAATCTCGTGATATTCCATCAATCGAAGGTTGTTTAGCATATTTTGACTTAAGAAAAGGCAACAAAGTAATTGGCCGATAGGATATTTTATTTGCCTTCCTTCTTTACCCGTGATCAACGTGAACATGTAATTTTTTGTTTCCTCGCTAGGAGTTACCTGCATTAGCAAGTTAGGACAAAGTAAAATTTCAATGATGGCATCAACATATTAAAAAATTATGTTTCAAGACATATCAATTTTAGATGAAAATCTTAGGCTGCAAGGTGATGTTCTATCTTGTTAGTTAAACATGTATCAAGAATTCTGTTGGCAATAATAGAAAGAAAAACTTAAGTGGATGTAAATGTAATCCGCAAATAACAATGAAGTTATATATTATGTTGATAATCATAGAATCAACTCAAGTGGACATGGTTGCAATGGTACTACGAAATTCCATGTATGGCCATGCGTGATGACATACGCTTTTGAATAGCGCCTTACAAGTTCTAAGGTGGATGGTTCTAGCTTCATTGGTGGTAATGAAGGTTGGACATCTTCCAACAAGTCAAGAGGATTAGAACCAAGTTAGTTTGATTTTCAGAGAACAGCTTATGTCTCAAATATGTTTGACTAATGGGTAATGGCGCTAAGATACAATGAATGCCTTTGGAAATCTTTTCCTTATAAAAGAACGAGATAATTTGGTCTTACCTCCATGTTACCCGTGATATGGTGCGTAACAATTAAATATTTAGGAGCCCAAACTAAACGATCCATAATCTCACACAAATCTCCATATATTATCAATATTTGTGAGGGATGCACCTAGCAAAATATCAACCTAACCTCCAGAGAAACATGAGGCTCCACCATATAGTAGCTCTCTTGCTCTAGCCGCATTGTCCACCATGCAGATCAATCATTTTAATCAGAGTAGAAGCAAACACAAAATATTAAAATAAATGCACCCTACATTAGTAAACTAAGAAATATTGTGTTGAATTTTCCGAATGTAAGTACAAAAAGTTTCAAAGGAAAAAAGATACCGAATAAACAAATTCCATAGTCCCTCCTCCTTTTGCTAATGCTTTCAAATTTTCTTTTTTCTCGACGAATTGTCCACTGTGAGGTTGATTGTGTAGGCTTATAGAACTCATCCTCCATTGGGTATATTTCTCAACTCAAGCACGCCACCGAAATAGCCTCCAATCCAAAGATCATTTGTGTAGAACCACCATTTAACATACATATATGTGGAGACCCTTCAACAAGAATGTAATCAAATGGGTGGAGATTATAACCTTGGGGCATGAGCACCGCTCCCAAAGATGACCCCATTTCCTTCAAATTCCACCGTATTACCCGCAAGAGTAGCAATAGCAATAACAATGCCAATTGGGACACCTATTAAGAGAACAGACATGAACAAGAGCAATTGCAAACCACATACATATTAATTCATTAAAAATCCAACCTTCTTTCTCAAAGACAGACTCGCTCAATGTGTAATTCTATAAAGCAAAATAGTTGTCTTTCTTCAAACACATTATGTAGGTCCTCTCGATGCATTTTGTAGCAACCAGAGTCAGCAGATAAAAAGATAATATGTTGTTGCTGCTAACCGCCTTTTTGAGGGATTGAGTTAATTTCGCACACCCCGCCACTAAGCTGTCAAGACATTTTCGTAGCAAAAAGATGAGAACCAACAAATTAGGGTCATGCCACAATTATCGGAAGTAGAATTGGCTTGCTATGAAATGAAACATCTCCGAGACATTTTAACATGCATGCCTTGCTATGATAGACCAACCATGATCGGTAAGCTAACCTTGTAGAACTATTTCTAACCGCTATGACAAATAATTGTATTCATTAACCCTCCCATTCTCTTGCACCCAATTAAGAAATGGTTATATGTTCGCTTTCTCAGAGGACAATCAAATAGTGATAGGCAACATACCGCAGTCAAATAACTAAGCAATTGTATGCCAGAACCTCTATTTCCTTTGTCATGCCCATCAATGGGAAATATTACTCCATGGGCTAAAAAATTTCAGCAATCATCATATTCCAAACCACATATCGCCAGTATGAGATAAAGTAAAAGGAAATTTAATTTTGGTCTCTAAGAGCCTTGTAAATTCCTTCTTTTTTGTTTCTTCCCTGCATATATAACTCAAGCATTATTTAATAATTTCTTACACCATAGGGTCGCCCCTACAGCTTGTGAGTCAAAAAAGTAGAAGGAAATTCGGGCAAAAAAAAAAAGAAATGGTGTAGATATCTGTTGTTGGAAATATGCCTTAGAGGCAATCATAGAGATGATTATATTTCATTATGTTCATGACATTGGATAATGTGTTATCTTGTTCCTAGAATAATATTGTTAATATTTATTATCAAGTATGTGACTTGGTTGTGAAACTCTATATTTCTCGCAATAATTATTCTTATATGATCCTCGGTCGAAACATATGAGGACACATATGAATAGACTAGCATATGCATTGGTTGATGACTATGTTTCACGAAGTCATAGATATGGAGATATCAAACCAATAATATGGACACATGTTAGAGAACATGATGTTGATAAGACCCACATTGAGACACTATTGAGATTGTTATGAATCTATGCCGTTAGTTGGTCTCAAGCAATGATGATGTATAATCCTTAGACTCGAGATCAAGATGGTTTCTACATGTGTAAGAGCACTTCTAGGGGTTGCCAAACGCACCGTCAGAATCGGGTAGTTATAAAGGTAGCTGGGTATGCTCTCAAACATAGAGAGGAATGTGACTGGCCTGATATGGATTTGCCCTCCTAACATAACAGAGAGATGTCTCCGCCCTCACAGATCGGATAAAGAAAGTGCATGGCCATGCCACTAGTAGTCGCAGTGTTCACCACGAAAGTTATCTCGACACTCGATCGAGAAAGTATTGAATGTACCCATGGATGACACAACATCTCACCGAGTTCGACACGACATCGTGAGGCAAAGGGAGTATACACGAGTAGGTCATAGTTCAATAGCTACGATCGGGTCGAGATGGAGATACAAGCAAGTCGAGATCGGTCGAACGTAATCACAGAGTGGTCGAAACCAAATCGTAAGGAGTTACGAAGTTGGTCGCGATCAATAATTTAACCGTCGATAGAGATAGGACCTAGTCGTAAGTGATGAGGACCTAGTCGAGATCATATTGCATTAAGGTTCGTCCGATATAATTTGTGTGTATTCGAATCGATATGCCTTCGCTAGGAGCCGCCATGCATCGCGGATCGGAACGGTTTCAAGTCACAACCGAACTACACATGAACCTGCTGTGGTCACACACTTAACGGGTTGAACAAACCAATACGAATACGATTCAGAACGGTGTCCGGATAGGATCCGCTATGAGCACTATATAAGGAGGTGCATGAGGTCGTTGAAAGGATGCGTGAAACACCACCAAACCCTAGCCGCCATCTTCCTTAGAGCTCCACCGGCGATTTGGCGGCACACCAGCCGCTCGGCTTGTTCCTTCCCCGGACGCGGTGGATACCGTGAGAGGCGTTACTACGATTGTTATGCTTTGACGACGATCCGCGATTTTCATAAGGAACCGCAGACGTTGCTGGAGGAGACGATCGATCGCGACCAATCGCAGATCGACTTGTCGGACGCGGACGATCGACTACGACCACTACATCGACGCTTTCGCTGGACCAGTCGCCCAACCCTTCTTCCACGCTTCCTCGCAAGGTCGCTGGTAACGACCAGTGATCATCTACTTGCTTGGCATCCTGTTCTCGTGGTAGAATTTTGTTTGTAGCTATCAGAGCCTACCCCGTGACACAACATCTCTGGACCAAAAAAGCGATTAGAGGGGGAGGGGTGAATAGGAGCTCAATCCATTTTTCTTTTAAGATTGATTCAACACACATATCACTCTACTAGCTATGAGAGCTATGAAGATCAATAGATAAGCATAATGAAAGACTTATGTTGAATCTACTCCAAACCCCCAAGCATAGCAATCAACAAACACAAAGATGTGCTAAGAAATGTAAATTGGTACAACCGTAGCAAACCGGTGGTTCTACCAATGATCGGTACAATTATATATAAGGCGGCTCTTTACCAATGATCGGTACAATCAGAGTTATAAGGGCGGTTCTACCAATGATCGGTACAACCACGCTTATAAGGGCGTAATACCAATTATCCTAGAATGTACTCGACGATTTAAAAACTAAAATTAGCACAACTTTTGATCCACTTGGCCAAACTCTACGAGATTTGAAACATAACTTCTCCAGAGGTTAGGAACCTATTCCAATCAAAGATTGAGTAGATCCATGTAACATCCCAACCGTAATTAGGGTTATTCAAGCATAATTATATGTGTAGAAATTAAAACTTTTTTCACATCTTGAAAAGCCCTAAAGTCTTATGTAATTCTTGTCCAAGAGTTGTGTAATCCAAAACACAAAGCTCTTGTTGACCAAAAGTCAAATTCTTTTCCAATTATCTTAAATCTTGTGTCAAACATTTGGAATATATTTTCCTTGGTCCCAAAAACTGATATGGGACCCTCCTAAAAATATCATGAGTTATAACACTTGTTGATAATTTTGGAGGCAAAACAATCCTTTAAACAACCTTCATGAATTTCCTGAGAAAAATGCATTGCATAATAACCTCTGGAAATTTTATGCAAGGTTGATCTCATTGTCAGCAAGCTCCAGTTAAAATTTCATCAAATTTGGAGTTCATTTGCTATCTCAAATAACTCTCGCTAAGTTTCAGCTGTTAAAACTAAATTTTAAAAGCCTACACTCGCTTGGGCAAGCTATATTCAAAGTCGTCCAATTCCAACCATGTTCGCACCTCGCCAGACCTCATCTCCACTTTGATCAGATCGCGACTGCTGGATTTACATCCAACAACCAATGACCTCCTCCGCGGTCAACACTGCAAGGACCTCCTTATTTCATGAGGTCATTGCCGTTGATCAAAGATCCACTGGCCATGACCTCCTCGTGTTAAACCTCAAAGACCTTCCCCATCGTCAAGGTTCTGATTTAAACCAAGGCCATGACCTCCTCATGTCTTTTGATCGCGTATAAGTTAAGTCCTCACCGGAGGTCCAAGACTGCTGGATGGAGATCCAACGCTTTGGACCTCCTGCCCTTTTCCTCACGCGGCGTTGCTGACATGAAATCGGAGGGCCACGACCTCCCCATTCTTGATCGTGGCCGGACCTCTCCCACCCACTTAAAACATAACGGTTCAAAAATTGATCCGATGGTTAGGACCTCCCCTGTGTCTTATCCAACGGCCACCAAGACCTCGTTCTTTCCTCCGGCGCCGCATGCGTGCTCGAGAAGTGGAGCATGCGCCCAGCCTGCGGTGTCTTTTATCAGTTTTTGTCGATTCAAGATTTAATGCGTGTCACTTTTCCGCTTTATCAGTCAAGACAAATGCCATGTTGTCAACCTTTATGTCTTGTCCACCCCATGGATCAACCCGTACTAAGCTCACTATGGAGCTTAGCCCCGCTCATAACCTTCACTCAGCTATAAGTCACCTCGGGATCCTCCTTGGCTTCCTTGCACACAACCGATCTCAAACATGCATTGTGCGTAATCGAGCTCCTCCTCACTCACCTCCATTCTGGTCAGCCATTGCTGGAGCTTGAGCCCTCGTGACAAGGGTCCTCGAGTTTTCCTCCTTTCTCTCTCGAGCTCCATTTGTACCATCCTCCGGGACCAAGACCTAACTCTCTTTGGTTTGGGCATTTACAGAGGTGGACAAAGAGGAGCTTGGAGCGTGAGCTTTGGCCGTGGAGCAACCCCATCTTCTCCAACTCAGGCCATCACCATCCTCAACCTCCTCGCATCTTAAGGACCTCCTGTAACTCCCCGGTAGTCCTTAGTTGTCGCACCAGATGAATGAATGTCGCGAGCTTTAGTTTTGGCACCAAATTTTGAATGTCGCTGAGCTCCATTTTGCATTTTCAGAGTTTGGCCGTGGTTGGTCATCTTTTGACTTTCCGCCGACGGCGCTCAAGGCCGCCGCCGCCGTTGAGAGGAGGACCATTGCGCGCATGGTTATTGCGACCCAACGCAGATCATTGGACTCACCCGCGGGCTCTACATCGCCGAGAGATCACTTCTTCACGCCGGATTTTGTCGGACGCCCCGAAAGCGTCATGTCGTCGTTTTAGGACATCAATTCACCGCTTTAAATGCCCAATCATTGCAATCATGGGGTTAGCGCTAAATGCCCTTAAACTCCGCTTCTCAGCGATTTAAAACTCTCTCGCGGGACCTCCTCATGGTCCCGCCGCATTTATTCATGTCCTAGCTAAAGCGCGAAGTTAAGGCTACTGGTCCGACGCCCGATTCCTCCGAGGAGATCCGAGCGCCCAAGACCTCCTTGCGCATCGTGTGGCCCACTTCCTGGAGGTCTGTGGACGTTAGGACCTCCCTTTAGACCTCCCCTAGGTTATCTCAGCTGCTCATGACCTCCGTGTAGATCTAACCGCCAAGGTCCTCTCTGACGATCTCGAACCATCGAGGACTCCCTTGAACACTCGACTGGCCCAGACCTCCTCCGTGAGGTCCTCGGACGATGTAGATTTTCCTCAGGGAGATCTTTGATAGTTTGGACCTTCCTTTGAAGATCTCAACCGATGAGGACCTCCTTTAGATCTCGGGTCCGCTCTGCACTTCTTCTCTATGTTGTGGTCCGTTGATTTCCCATCTACGGCCATTTACCCTCACCTCGCCTGCATGTGAGTTGCTAAGAGGTCCAGACCTTCGGACCTTCACGCATGCTGCAGGTGATGTTCTCCCTGGGAGGTCCCGAGCCGTTGGATCTAAGATCTGTGGCTCACGCCCTCCCATGCCTTTGTGATTTTTAGAGATTCCAAAGAGCTCTAGTATAAACCTAAATAAGGTATAAACTTTAGAATTTCATATCTCTTTCATTTTAATTCCAAATGAGGCCATTCAAATTGTGTTAGCTCTGTCTTGAACTTGACTTTAATCCAAAAATGATTGTAAGTTGAGTTCAACTCAGAGCACAGTTTGCCATTAGATTTTAAAACCATCTTTAAAATATACACTTAAATCAATGCTTAACTTGTAAAATACATAACTAATGCTCTATAGATTATTTTTGGGTGAGACCAACTTTGTTGGTTTCTCTTAGTGAACTCACTGTGAAAATTGGTTTTGAGCATGTTGTTGTTAGGAAATTGAGAACTTGTGCATTATAATTTTGTTCAAGTTCTTGTTTTTGAAAATTTGAAGAAAGTGCAATATAGCTCCAAATGAGGTGAACTCAATTGTGTTATTCATCTCATGAGGTGCTGGTTTTACAGTAAAAATTTCAGCTTCACTACTTTTCTAGAAAATGTTGCCTCATAATTAAATTAGTGAATAGTAGCTTTGGTAATTTTAGGGCTGAGCAGAATTGTTTTGCTCATAACTTTTGCATTGAGAATCCAAATCAATTGGTTCTTATTGCAAAATTCCCTAAAAATCACCCTCTTGTTGCTGTAGAAAATTCAGAGAATTGGAGTTCGTTTGTTGTGTCAGTTTTTGTTGTGTTTCGCCGTTTCATTCGCGCTTCTTTTTCGCTTCCGCTAGGGCTTCGAGCATTTGTGGTGATCCCAGAGTTTTAATTCTCCTGCCACAATCTTGGCAGCAATTTCCAAGGCAAGCAGTTTGATCATTTCCATCATTGTCCCATTACTTTAAAGCTTAATATATTGTTTTACTTCTATGTATGCATGCTACTTTTGTGTTAAATGTCGCTAGCAGTTTCCTATAGTTGCATAATCTCAGAGGGAATTGTTCATCCTCTACTACCATGAGCCTAGGTTATTTGCTGTGGTGGGAGCTCGTTGGATGAGCTCTTATCACTTAGTAGTTTTAGAGGTAAATTGTTTAGACATGCTTAGTTATTCCAGAGAATGGGTATCATCGACTTAGTCGATGGTCTTTGTAACATTTCAAAATTTTAATTTCAGAGAAAATTTAAAATTATTTATTTTGTGGAAATTTGAAATTTTAAAACTTTTCCCTAATTAGTTAAAGCTAAAATAAATTTAACTGCAAAATCTATTATCAAGTTTAAGTTGGAAATAATTTTATTAAGTCTAAAATGACTCTAAGAATTTATGTGAATTTTTCTAGAATTATTGGAAGTATTTTGCTATATTCTAAAGCTAAAATGAATTAATCTGAATTTTTAAAATGGAAAACCAATTAAAATCGTAAAAATTAATTCAAATTCATTTAAATTCGAAAATCATCGCTGACGCTATCATGCATAATATTTAGAATTTCTTTAGAAAAATAATTCAGGAAATTGTTTAAATAATGATTTAGATTAAAATTGTAAAATTCATAACTTTTGCATTAAAACTCCAAATTAGATGATTCAAGTTGCTAAAATTTTAGAAAATTATTATCTAACTAAATAAAATATAATAATTCAATTTAGAGTTCATTTTAGTTCTGTTTTAGAATTTAGAATTCTTTTAAATATCAAATTTAGGTTAAAATTTGTAAAATTCATAATAATTGAATCCTAACTCCAAATTTAGTGAAACAAATTTCTAAAATTTTATAATTTGATTATCTAGCTCAATAAAATAAAATTATTATATTTAGTCTTGGTTTATTTTGTATTTCTGAGTTTTATTTGAATTTTATTTGATTTGCCTTATTTTCACGCTTAGACTTTGACGATTCCGGGAATTTGATACTTCTCAAGACGAGATTTTCCAGATCGCAACGAAGGCAAGTTATACTTTGACCATTTTGCCCCTATTATTTTAAAGTTAATTAAATTCAGTTTTTAAATTATTAAATGCATGCATAATTTTATTCAAGTATTTCAAATTCTGCTTAAATAATTAGTTATTCCTATTATCCTTGTATGCCAAATTTTGATGTTGCCTTGACATTCCTTTGTCACCTTAGATAAATTATTATGTTTAATAATCAAATGCTTCGCAAATACTTAGACCATGATTTATGTTTTTGGGAGAATTTTAGCCAACTCAATAAAATTTGTCGAAAATTAAAACTATGGTATTGTTTTACCATAGAGAATTTGTAAAGATGGTTTTATAGAAATAAAATCAAAAGGGTTTGGACTTGGGCGTAAAAGGATGAATGGTGGGTGCAGTTTATGCACCTGCTTAGTCTGTTAAGATTAAGACCTGTGGTTTAAATTGAATGACGCCCAAGTCAATTGAGGACCGTCTTTGAGCGCATTTTGTTATGCCTTATCAGACAACCACATGTCCTGTATGGGCAGTGACTCGCTTAATAATTTGTAATACCTTTTAGTTATTTGTGCTATGTTGTATGTATGGGTGTCTGCAGACAGTTTTCCCATCTGGCGCAAGAGGGGTTTTGAGGACTACACCAATGGAAGCTAAACCTTAGCGGGCACAAGTACTTTGAGGTAGAACATTGTAACGCCCTTGTGATGTTTGTTCACACACGCCTTAGAAGCGTGGATTGGCCGACACAAAGAGTATAATATCTCGTGTGGGTAAAGTTGTACAAACTCGCAGAGTGTAAAACTATTCAATAGCCGCGCCCACTGGTCATGGACATGCTAGCAAAGCCACTCAGAGTTAGTTTTGTTTTTGGTTTTAAAATGATTTCAACAGATAATTTCAGGATGGATAGTCCTGTGGGAAAATTCATGGTAGCCATTGTGATTGGAGGATATCCATCATCTTTTATGGAGGTTATCCACAATAAACTATTGTTATTTAAAATGGTGATTTAGATTATTGTATAAAATGGCTTTGTAATCTAATATGATTATTTAAATTAAAACCGCCGCTTTACGCAAAATAACCTTGCCAAGATCCTTTGTCTACCTTATGCATGCATATCAATTCCATATTGGGTGTAACTTATGCAGCACGGTAGTAGTGCTCACTCTGTCAATAATCTTTATTCAGAGAAGATATCTATCAAGACGGTGAGGATCTTGACGCTTAGGTCATGCTTCTGCATTTATTGCTCGTGGCTAATCGCTGGTCTACTACTATTATTCTCGCTCATTGTGTTTTACTTTATTTGGCCTCGGGCCCTTTGTAATAAACTCTGAATAAATATTAATAAAATGCGTGATATGTTTTGATTATCACTTTTGTTTGACTGTACATTAGCTATCCCGACTAATGTATGAACACGAGAATTCGGGATCCTTCGCTCCGAGTTCGACAAAAGTGGTATCAGAGCCATATCGATCGTAGGTCGTGGCTTTAGAATTTTCTTAAGGATTTATTTTTCAAAAACTAAACATATTTTGAGTCTATTCAAGAGTCTTCTCAACACTTCTTTTTAAAATGGTTATCAACTTATCTTATTCTCTAAATTGTAGATGGTCAACAACCAACCCGGATTTCCTATGGAATTTTCACGACACTTTGGTCGACTTCTATGGAAGATGATGCAACACTTAGGTTACAACCAGAGACCAACTTATCAAGGGTACATGTATAAAGTGGGGAACCAAGAGCGTTGGAGACTTGAAGTAATCCTCACGCCAACCTTCAACCAAACACAAACCACCACATCTTCGACGCCCAAAGAGACGTGATAATTTCGTTGATGGACTTCAGATGCAGCCGAGAGGCAACACGCCGCCACGCCATATTTACAACAATTATTTTGAGGACTCGAAGTTTCACTACCACCCCATGCACATTCCGACTAATTTGGATAGCACCTTTCGCCCTGCGAGTATGAGGACTCTCCCGAGCTTACTCACCAAGTGGACTGTCTAAGGCAATGGATTATGCCTATGGGAACACTCGATGAATCACGTAATACTCGTAATGTACCGCTAGATGCGTAAGAAAGGTCAAAGCAATGAAGAAGAGTCAATATATACAAGGCAGAGAGGGTAGTACTTATGAGCCGATTATACCCTCTTACACCTTAGTCAGATCTCATATGATCGTTAGATGCTAATTATGAGCTATCAATGTCTCTTGTGATAGCCATAATCAAACAATAAAATAAAATAATAAAAGGACTATTTTTGGCAAAATTTGGTTCTTTTGTCTTGTGCTTGTTAGTTCTTGGGTCATTAAAAATATTATTCCTTAGAACTTTATTTATATACTCTATTACGAGTCTTTAGAAGATTCCACAGATGGTTACCACACGCCACGCAAAGCAGTAGCGCCAAGGCCAAGGAAATCCAAACGCAGACACAGAAAACCCTCGCCAAAGAACCACCTCCTCCACTCAAAGAAGGGCCTGATTGGCGCAGATGATGGCCAATCGACACATCTCGATAGACACAGTAGCTCACCATTAACATCAACCAAGCAAAGACCACCAAGCACCACCACCACCTCCACCGCACAAAGATTGACCATGGCGTAATTTATGCGAAGCGCCCACCGACCTTCTCCAAAGAAGACAGAGCCAATGGATGCCGATGATCGGATCCGCTATCGGAAGAAGTCGGATATCACTCAATGTATCGATCGTGAGAGAGTCCTTTTGCCTCTCACCAACTCAATGGTTCAAATCGTGATGGTGGGATAACTATAACATCACCCATGCCAATTCACAAACTATCACTTGGGAGGAGTTTGTACAAGCTTTCCGCCATGCACATATTCATTTGGGATAATGACCCTAAAGAAGAAAGAGTTCCACGCTACCAAACAAGGCAACCAAGACAAAGGTGAATACTGCACAAATTCAACCAAATTTTCGCTCGCTATGCCCCAAAGAGATGTGGCTAGTGATGAAGAAAGGCAGAAAGGTTCATGGATGGTTTAAACGATGAGATCTCACCAACCTGGTCTCCAATGACTACACCGACTTCCAGCAGCTTAGTGAATAAAGCTTTTCGCCAGAGGCCAAACATCTCGCAGATGGAGAACATGCAAGCGGAGGATGGCCGCCGAAGTACAATGTCGAGGACAACCCAAGCCTCGCGTTACACGCCTCGACCACCACAGCGTGGAGGATTTCATCTTCCACACTCGAGCTCCAAAGACCAACACAATACTAATACTTCAAAGCTTCAGAGCAACTCAACTGGAGGTCGGCCTCAGCAGAAGAATCGATTTCATCGGCGCTGGAGTGACTTGTTTCCATCAAGAACGAGACGGGCATTATGCTAACAGATGCCCTAAGAAGTCGCAAGGTGCACCACCGCTAGGCCAAAGACCAGAGTTCCACCACCGGTGGCAATCAAAAGCCGTGCAATTCAAGATATCTGAAGGACGTGTGAACCACGCTATCACGCAGAGGAAGCTCAAGCAAAGACCGGATGTCGCCCTTGGTACGCTTCCAATCAATTCAAGACCAAAGATTAGTTCTATTTGATTCCTGAGCATCGCACTCTTTTGTTTCCAATAAATTTGTGGGAAAACATGGGTTACCTATCTCCTTTAGATAATCCTATGATAATTCACTCCCTGCTCGTAAATGAGAACTAGTTATCTTTGCCCAAACCTTACCCTTGAAATATCCTGAGTAACCTTCCTAGCAGATTTGATAGTTTTGCATTCTCAAGGTTTGATGTGATTCTTGGAATGGATTGGCTAGCCAAGAATCAAGGACAAATAAATTGTGCCAATAGGTCTATTGCTCTTACCAATAAGCAAGGAATCTCGGTGGAATTCAAGCCCAAGACTAGTACCGAGGAAGATCGCTTCTAACCAAATTTTGAAAGAGTTAAAGCTTGAAGATATACCAAGGTACAAGAATTTCCTGATGTTTTTCCCGATGAACTACTCCGATGCCACCCGACAGTGACGTAGTATTTATAATTGACTTAGTCCTGTGGACCGCCCAATCTCAAAGCTTACCCTCTGAGTAATGCCTACCAATGAGTTGGCAGAGATGAAGAAACAGATAATGGAACTAAAAGCAGAAAGGTTATATACGCCAAGCTCATCACCTTGGGGAGCACCGGTATTATTTGTCAAGAAAAAGACAATAGTATGAGAATGTGTGGATTACGATCACTTAATGAAGTGACAATCAAGAATAAGTACCGCTACCTAGGATCGATGATCCGCTTGATCAATTAAAGGAGCAAGTGTATTTTCAAGATTGACTTGAGATCCGCTATCACCAATCAAGATCGCACTGAAGATATCCCAAGACCGCATTCACAACTAGATATGGATCAGATGAATTCACAAAGTGATGTCGTTCGGTTTGACAAACGCCTCGCTTATTTCATGAATATGATGAACAAAGTGTTCATGGAATTCTGGATAAGTTTGTGGTTGTGTTCATCGATGACATTCTCATTTATTCAAAGAATGAAGAAGAACACGAGGATCATCTCGTAATAATTTTGGGAAAACTCAGAGAAAATCAGCTTTATGCCAAATTTAGCAAGTGCGAATTTTGGCTAAGTCAAGTGGCATTCCTTGGACATATTGTGTCACAGGAGGAGTTGCAGAGATCCACCAAAGTTGAAGCCGAATGGATTGGAAACAACCCAAGTCTGCCTCGAGGTGAGAAGTTTCTTGGATTAGCGGGTATTACCGCAGATTTATTGAAGGGTTCTCCAAGATAGCAAGACCCATGACTCAACTTCAAAAAGGAGAAAAGTTTGAATGGACAGAGGCCTGTGAAAAGAGTTTACAAGAACTCAAGAAGAGATTAGTGTCCGCACGGTTAATATCGCTCGATATTCATAAGGATTTTGAAATCTTCGTGATGCATCCCGTCAAGGACTTGGATGTGTACTTATGCAAGAAGGTAAAGTAGTGGCTTATGCATCTCGCCGCTTAAGACCACACGAAGGAAATTATCCGACTCATGATCTCGAAGTTAGCAAAGAATTGTGCATGCTCTAAAAATCAAGCGGCATTATCTTATTGGTAACACCGTGAGATTTTCACGGATCATAAGAGTCTCAAATACATTTTACTCGATAACTCAACCTCGCATAACGAAGATGGCTAGAGCCGATAAAAGATTACGACCTTGGAATTCATTATCATCCCGTAAAGCAAATGTAGTTGCAGATGCCCCGAGTAGAAAGGCGACAATACCATCCTCGTTCAAGAATCACCAATTGTATGAAGAATCAAGCATCTAAATCTGAGATTGTCAACCAAGGATGTGTCAATGCTTTGAAGTTCAACCCACTCTTCAGAGTCGATTAGAGAAAAGCAGCTAGAAGACGAAGACATCAAAGAAATCAAAAGAATATGAGAAGAGGCAAAGCCCCGTGATTCTCTCGAGGATGAGCAAGGAACAAGATGGTTTGGAAATCGTGATCTGTGGTGCCTAATCGCAGGAATTAAAACACCAATTCTAAAAGAAGCTCATGAATCACCCTACTCCATTCATCCCTAAGTACCAAAATGTACCAGATCTCAAGGAGAAGTATTGGTGGGTCAAGATGAAGCGAAATCGCGAGTTCGTCGCGACATTGCGATATATGTCAACGAAGTTAAGGCAGAGCACCAAAGACCCACCGGTTTGTTGCAACCACTACCGATTCTCTAATGGAAGTGGGAAGAAATTGGTATGGATTTCATTATCGATTTCCTAGGACCCAAACAGATGTGACTCCATTTGGGTGATAATTGACCGATTGACCAAAGTGGCCCATTTCATTCCAAATAAGACCACTTATCGAGTAGCAAACTAGCTCAATTATATGTGGCCAAGATTGTTTGTTTACATGGTGTACCTAAGAAGATTGTCTCCGATAGAGGTTCTCACTTCACTTCCCGATTTTGGAAGAGTCTTCACGAAGCTTTAGGAACCAGACTCAACTTCAGTACAGCTTATCACCCTCAGACGGATGGTCAGACAGAACGCGTCAACCAAGTTCTTGAAGATATGCTTCGAGCCTGTGCCTTAGACTATGGAAAAAGTTGGGACAAGAATCGCCTTTGCAATTCTCGTACAACAATAGCTACCAAGCTAGTCTACAGATGTCTCCATTTGAGGCTTTATATGGCAGAAAATGTAGAACTCCACTCCTTTGGGATGAAGTAGGAGAGCACCAATTCTTCGGACCGAATTAATCAAAGAAGCCGAGAACAAGGTTAAAACAATAAGAGAACGGTTGAAAGTAGCTCAAAACCGACAAGAAAAGTTATGCTGACAACCGTCGAAGAGAATTGACCTTTGAAATAGGAGATTTTGTTTTCTTCGAGTTACTCCACTCGGAGGAGTAAGAAGGTTCCAACTAAAGGAAAACTTGCACCCGATTTGGGGCCTTACAAAATTTTGGCAAAGAGAGGTGAAGTCGCTTATCGCTTGAACCGCCAACCTCCTTGTCTGCGAAAGACACAACGTCTTTCATGTGTCACAACTAAAGAAGTGCCTTCGAGTGCCAGAAGATCAAACTCTTCTGAAAAGTATTGATCTACAAGAAGACCTTACTTATGTAGAACAACCAATCAAGATTCTAGACGCCGCAGAGCGTGTTACTGTGAGCAAGATCATCCGATCATATAAAGTCCAAAGGAGCCACCACCTGAAAGTGAAGCCACCGGGAACGAGAGGAAGATCTTAAGGCGAGTATCCCCATCTTCTTGTCGGTTAAATCAATCTCTGGCCTAGATTCCTTTAAGGGGAAGGTTTGTAACAGCCCAAAATTTCAATTTCAGAGAAAATTTAAAACTATTTATTTTTGTGGAAATTTGAAATTTTTAAAACTTTTTCTTAATTAGTTAAGGCTAAAATAAATTTAACTACAAAATCTATTATCAAGTTTAAGTTGGAAATAATTTTATTAAGTATAAAATGTCTCTAATAATTTATGAGAATTTTTCTAGAATTTTTGGAATTATTTTGCTATATTCTAAAGTCAAATGAATTAAACGGAATATTTAAAATAGAAAATGAAAAGAAAATCGGAAAAAAGATTTGGGCCAAACTGGCTCGGCCCATTTACTCACGCGTGCACAGCTCAAATTTCGCCACTCAATCCGCGCCTCCTCTTTTTACCGTTGGATCTTAATCCGACGGTCCACACACGCACACGACACCGTTTGACTCAACCCTTGATGGAAATCCTACTACCGTGACCCTTCTTTTTTCCCGTCCCTCGTCTCTCACATGTGCAGCGCCATTCACGCCATTAAAGGCTGCGCCGAGCTCCACTACCCGCAAATCCTCCCCTCTCACTCACGCTTACTCGCTTAAGTCGCTTATCAATGCCGCACCTGATCGCGCCACCCTTCCCTTCTTCGCACGATCTCACCGAACGGTACGATGCCATAAACGCCACTTGCCACCGTGCCGATCCTCCTCTCCTCCATTCCGACTTCTATATAAGGGAGCCTCGGAAGCCCTACTCACGACCCGAGCCCTCGCCGCCTCCTCTTTTCCTCTAATCGCCTTGAATTTCAAGCTTGCCACCGCCACCGGCGAAGAAATTCTTCGATTCCGGCGAGGTCACGCCCGCTTCCCCCCGTCGCCCTCATTTTCGACATCGCCAGATCATCATGACGCGACGCTGCACCCATTTTGCCCTAAGACCCCGGAGCACCTCGCCCTCGACGCCAGACGCCGCCGCCGCTAAACCTCGCCGCCGAAGCTTCCGGTCCACGCCGCTAAGGTAGTGAGCATTGTACTCGTGAGCTCCTCTCTCGAATCGCGCCATTCGCACTCGCCGGGGCGTGTAAGCGCCGGCGAGGGTGTTGCCGAGCTCGCCTCCGTCAAGCCGACAAGGCTCGCCACCTCGGCCAACGAGGTGCCACCTCACTCGGTCCGACGTGGCAGGCGTGGCGTGGCACGCCATCCTCGCACGCCACACCGGCCTGACAGCCTCCTGCTAGGGCTCGTGGACATGGTTCATGTGAGCCGAGCCTATGTCACCGGGCCCCACCTGTCGAAAAATTAATTCAAATTCATTTAAATTCGAAAATCATCGCTGACGTCATCATGCAATATTTAGAATTCTTTAGAAAAATAATTCAGGAAATTGTTTAAATAATGATTTAGATTAAAATTGTAAAATTCATAACTTTTGCATTAAAACTCCAAATTAGATGATTCAAGTTGCTAAAATTTTAGAAAATTATTATCTAACTAAATAAAATATAATAATTCAATTTAGAGTTCATTTTAGTTCTGTTTTAGAATTTAGAATTCTTTTAAATATCAAATTTAGGTTAAAATTTGTAAAATTCATAATAATTGAATCCTAACTCCAAATTTAGTGAAACAAATTTCTAAAATTTTATAATTTGATTATCTAGCTCAATAAAATAAAATTATTATATTTAGTCTTGGTTTATTTTGTATTTCTGAGTTTTATTTGAATTTTATTTGATTTGCCTTATTTTCACGCTTAGACTTTGACGATTAAAATTTGATACTTCTCAAGACGAGATTTTCCAGATCGCAACGAAGGCAAGTTATACTTTGACCATTTTGCCCTATTATTTTAAAGTTAATTAAATTCAGTTTTAAATTATTAAATGCATGCATAATTTTATTCAAGTATTTCAAATTCTGCTTAAATAATTAGTTATTCCTATTATCCTTGTATGCCAAATTTTGGATGTTGCCTTGACATTCCTTTGTCACCTTAGATAAATTATTATGTTTAATAATCAAATGCTTCGCAAATACTTAGACCATGATTTATGTTTTGGGAGAATTTTAGCCAACTCAATAAAATTTGTTTGAAAATTAAAACTATGGTATTGTTTTACCATAGAGAATTTGTAAAGATGGTTTTATAGAAATAAAATCAAAAGGGTTTGGACTTGGGCGAAAAGGATGAATGGTGGGTGCGGTTTATGCACCTGCTTAGTCTCGTTAAGATTAAGACCTGTGGTTTAAATTGAATGACGCCCAAGTCAATTGAGGACCGGTCTTTGAGCGCATTTTGTTATGCCTTATCAGACAACCACATGTCTGTATGGGCGGGACTCGCTTAATAATTTGTAATACCTTTTAGTTATTTGTGCTATGTTGTATGTATGGGTGTCGGGTAGACAGTTTTCCCATCTGGCAAGAGGGGTTTTAGGAGGACTGTCCACCAATGGAAGCGAAACCTTAGCGCACAAGTACTTTGAGGTAGAACATTGTAACGACCTTGTGATGTTTGCTCACACACGCCTTAGGAAGCGTGGATTGGCCGACACAAAGAGTATAATATCTCGTGTGGGTAAAGTTGTACAAACTCGCAGAGTGTAAAACTATTCAATAGCCAAGTCCACGGTCATGGACATGCTAGCAAAGCCACTCGAGTTAGTTTTGTTTTTGGTTTTAAAATGATTTCAACAGATAATTTCGGATGGATAGTCCTGGGAAAATTGGCGGTAGCCATTGTGATTGGAGGATATCCATCATCTTTTATGGAGGTTATCCACAATAAACTATTGTTATTTAAAATGGTGATTTAGATTATTGTATAAAATGGCTTTGTAATCTAATATGATTATTTAAATTAAAAGCTAACGCTTATTTAAAATAACCTTGCCAAGATCCTTTGTCTACCTTATGCATGCATATCAATTCCATATTGGGTGTAACTTGCGAGCACACGGTAGTAGTGCTCACTCTTCTTGAATAATCTTTATTCAGAGAAGATATCTATCAAGACGGTGAGGATCTTGACGCTTAGGTGCGCTTCTGCATTTATTACTGTGGCGAATCGTTGGGTCTACTACTATTATTACTCTTCATTGTGTTTTACTTTATTTGGCCTCGTGCCCTTTGTAATAAACTCGAATAAATATTAATAAAATGCGTGATATGTTTTGATTATCACTTTTGTTTGACTGTACATTAGCTATCCCGACTAATGTATGAACACAGAGAATTCGGGATCCTTCGCTCCCAGTTCGACACGAAGGAGCTCGATTGAATAAAACCTTTATCTTGGAGTTCATTGAGTTGCTTCTTCAATTCTACCAACTCATTAGGAGGCATTCGGTACGACCATTTTGAAATTGGTGCAGTACCAGGTGCAAGCTCAATGACGAACTCAACTTTACGATCAAGGGGCATGCTTCGGAGTTCTTCGGGTAACACATCTGGATACTCACATACCACTGGTACCTTCTCTAATTTAAGAGCTTCCAAGGCATAGAGATGAGAATTGCCCACTAAAGGTGCAAAAACAACTTGATTGTTGTCTTCACTTGTGACAGAAATAGACAGTTGAGCACAATTGATTTGCCCCTGGATTTTTGGACAGCTAATTCATCCCTAATATCACATCAATACCCATTGAAGTTATTACTTTTAGGTTCACCAAAAAGTTAACCCCTTGAATTTCTACTTTTACGTCCTGGTAGACTTGATCGGTTTGGAAAACCGATCCCGGCGACTGGATCTGATAAGGGGGCTGAAGTATATGCATTTCAAATTGATGATGTGTAGCAAAGGACTTCTTGATGAATGAATGAGATGCTCCTGAATCAAATAAGATAGTTGCTGGAAAAGTATTGACAAAGAGAGTGCCCAAAACGACGTCGGGTGCGTCACTCACCTCCTCAGCAGTAACATGTTTCACTCGGCCATGTGCAGGAACTTGGGGAGGAGTAGATGCTGCTCTAGGAGGTGGTGTGGGTCTTGCTGGAGCTAGTGGTGGTGTTGGAGCTTGATAAGTTCGGGGCATCCCTTGTTGCCTCGCAAGGCATTGATGCGCATAGTGGCCGAGGCAGCCGCAATGGAAACAAGTGATGTTGGGCTTGAATGCACTGCTGCCTTGGGAGCCTTTGCCCCCATTTTGCTATTGTGCCACTGGTGGAGAAGGTCATGGAGTCACCATAGGAAGTCTCGGTGGCACCGGTGATTGAAACGGGTGCAGGGCGGTCATTTCTTGCTTAGAAGCTACCGCTTGCTAAAATTTGGGCGGCCCTCTTCCTCTTTCTCGCCTCATTCAAGGTTATGCTCTTGTGCTTCACCACTATGGCCTTATTGACCATGTGCTGGAAATTCCTGAAGTCGTGTACGGCGAGTGCTAGCTACTTCTCCTCTGTCAAGCCGTTGATGAACTGGCTCTGACGGCGAGCATCTATAGAGACTTCGTCAGGAGCATAACGAGCCAAAAAGTTGAACTCGTGTGGATACTCCATAACTGTCTTCTTCCCTTGCTTGAGGGCAAGGAACTGTTGCTGCTTGATGATCATCTCACCATCCGGGATATGTGCCTCGCGAAAAGCTGCCTTGAACTCGTTCCAGGTGGGAAGGTCCCCATTGGGTTGCATGGTAGAAAAGTTATCCCACCATGCGCTTGCGATGCCTTCCAGCCGGTAGCTGGCGAATAGGACCCTCTCAGTGCTAGTGCACTGAGTGATCGCCAACTTCTTCTTTATGGTCCTGAGCCAATCTTCGACCTCTAAAGGATCCTCCATGCTGGAGAAAGTTGGGGGATTGGTTCGCTGAAAATTAGCAAGTCCCCCGTGTGCACGATGAGTGGTGGCTCCTCTAGCTAGTCTGGGAGTCGGGGAAGTGTTGCGGGCTATGGCCTCCAAAATCCACATCTGATCCATGCGGTTTCTTTCAATCTGGGCTAAGACCACAGCCATTGTGGGCGGTGGCGGAAGCTCTTCTTCCGATGGACTGCCACGCTGGTTTTGCCATTGGGAAGGTTCACCACCTTCCCCCCATGCGTAAAGCTCATCGAAAGTAGCTGAGTGAGTACGTGGGGGTGGTGATCCTTCCTCTGGCTGCTGAGCCCTTGATCGAGTGTTAGGTCCTGCCATCTTGTTATCACACGGATGGTTAGAGAATAGACTAAGGATACACTCAAATGAGTGCGAAAGAGTTTTCTGGACAGCAAGGAGAATAACTTAAACTAACATGCAAAATGGCAACAAATGCCCCCAAAAATTAACACCAAATGAAGACACAAAGGCACAAAGGCCAACATAAGATCCATTAAAGAAATTCATAGTTTTCAAGTTACAATTACATCCATATAAGCCCATAGGCGAATGGTAATTGCCCGAAACAAAAGTTCTTGCAAAGAAACATCAAGAGTTCAACAACTACTAGCCTATTTCATGATCTAAACTCACATCCAGACAGCGAGCTTACTAAGCTACAATCCTAAGGATTTCGGTTAAATCACTCCAGAAACTGACTTAACCAATATTAACTAGGTGATCCCATGTCATCGGGGTCATTCAGATTGGTAAGACGTAGAGGGGATCCTATGTTAATGACACGTCCTCCTGCAGGTTTCGGCCTCTAGATGCGAGAGAAACCTATGGACATACGAGCTTGATGTCTTGGTCCAAGATTGGGTACTTGCCATTCCACTTCGGGAAGACGGCACTCCAGTGGTGCAGAAGCATATGAGGAGACCTCGTTCTCCCCATAAAGCACATGCCGGTCCACAAGTCCCATGTTGCATATGGGTTGCAGATGCTCTGAGCCACAATGAGGCAGCGCCGCGTCTCCCATAACTCATGCATAGTGCAATGGTGGATCGATCCATGATGTGGACTAATCACTACTACGAAAAAAGGCCTTCTGAGACGGTTCAAAACGCCATCACAAACGGTTCCGTGAGCCGTGCGAGTTTATGGGTCGATAATGCATTAGGTCATCACAGAGCGGTTTTGAACCGCTGCAGAATATATACTATCACGGCATTTGCATGAGATGAAACCGTGCAGTGATAGTCGATTACCTGTGAGCGATGCATAGATGAAACCGTGCGTGATAGTGCATTACTAAATCTATTTACATTTATTGGCTAGCCTCAGGAAATGCTAGCCATGCCCTCTGAAACAAGCACATCCAATTCTCATTCATTTCAGAAGCACATCAAAATTGCATTCATTTCAGAAACAAGCACATCCAATTCACAAATCAATTAACTAAAATTAACCATTAATGTACATTAATTTACACACATGTACCATTATGTTCAATCTATCCCAATCAAGTTCAATCTGCTACACTGTGGAAACTCCCATTTGGATTTATGACCTGTCTGTTCAGGAATGACGCAAGGTGTGATCGAATTTTTATGAGCTCGCTCTGTTCCAACGCAGTTTCAGCGATGGTCGCAACCTGTCGATATGAAGGTTAAATTCGGGCTTATATAAATTGGTAAGTATATATGAAATAATTGTTGAAAGATTGACAAACCTGAGGATCATTGGTGATCGCGGAACCGATGAGTAGTTGCATGTTGTGGCAAACATAGTATCCACAGACGTTGCGGCCCGGCGGCTGCTGGTGGCACTGCAAAAATAGAATTGGTTAGTTCGAGAGGCATTGCTACGAAGTGTTATATTGGATTAATGTGTACTAGCTAGCAAGCATCTTTGGGAATTTTTGATCATGTCGGCGTCCTTCCTTGATATTCCATCCTCTAGCATGTAACACGTCAAACACCCTCGTGACTCCAAGAAGTTAGCCTTAGCCATTGCAAAGGAAGGAAAAACTACAATAGAGTTTCTATGGAGGAAATGTGTTTACCTGATGATTAAATTCCGGATAGTTGTGAAGTTGTGAGTGGCCCTCTGTAGGGAATCTAGATATATTACGTACTTCCGTTTTGGTATAATTACAATTAGAATCCAATGGTACCTACACAGGTATGTCAGCATGGTCATTAAACCTAAGTTCGTGTTGCTTATAAAGTACAAATCAACAAGTATAGCCAGTAGTGCAACACTACTTACTTCTGGTTATAGGGCATCCCATACCTGTACCCCTTCAATCCACAGTATTTTTAGATCTTCCATCAATGGTGCTAGGTACACATCAATATCATTCCTAGGTTGCTTCGGCCCTTGGATAAGTATCGACAACAAAATATACTTCCGCTTCATACACAACCAAGGAGGAAGGTTGTAGATCTGAGCGTCACGGGCCAAGTGCTATGTCATTGCTCATGTTACCGAAAGGATTCATTCCATCTGTACTCAATCCAAACCTTATATTCCTCGGTTCCTTTTGAAGTCTGCAAACCTCCTATCGATGTTTCTCCACCGGGCGGAATCAGCGAGGTGTCTTAACTTTCCGTCATTCTTACGCTCCTCGAGTGCCAATCTGACGATTTTGCATTCTTTGGGTTCGCAAAAACCACTTCAAGCGGGGAATTACAGAAGATACTCGCCACCTTAGCAGGAGGTCCTTTCTTCACCTCGATTCCTCGTCGTCATCGATTGCTTCTTACGCTTGTATCGGGATCGTTGCACACGGACATACTCGTTCTGATAGAGTATCTGATCGTTCGGACATGCATGTATTCTTTCTACTTCCATTCCCAATGGACAAAGAACCTTTTGGCTTTGTAGGTGGTTTTGGGCAACTCGTTTCCCTCCGAAGCATGTCGCTAAGAGACCTAACAGCTCCGTGAAACTCTTGTCGGACCAACCGTTGCTTGCCTTCAATTTCAGCAGTTTAAGCACGGATGACAACCTTGTGTATTCCGACTTGCAGCAGGGAACAAATGTTTCTTTGAGTCCTTCATCACGCCCGAATTGAACATACTCCCTCTCATCACAGTTCCTTCGCATCATGAAGCATCTCGATCTAGATTGTCATCGTGCGACCTATCCGAATCGGAACCACAATCGACATCATTCGGCAACATATCGTTGACTTCTGTATAATATGCATATCGTTGACTTCCTATATAATATGCTCTTCACCGTGGTGGTCCAACATGTATAACCCTTTTGAAACCCCTTGAATCAAGTGTGCTTTGATCTGCGCTCGGTTGTTAAACATCTTGATTCTCGCAATCAATGCATGGACGATACATATATTCCGCCCCTTATTCAACATATCCTCCTCGGCGGCTCTTGTAAGCAGACATGCCATTAATGTACTCTTCACTCACACGGTTCTCGGTGTACATCGACCGGTCCATCACACGGTTCGTATTGAAAACCACGAAAATAAATAAAGGGTGATGACTTTCAAAGCGTATTTTACGAGGCTTAATTACGATTTTTCATTTTTACATTTTTTCGATTTTATTAACTTACATGTGGGCCCTACTTGTCGCTGACTCATTTTTATTTCATGATTTTATTTATAAAATCTATGGCGATCCCACATGTCATAGACTCGTTAGTTTATTAACTAAATGATTAAAAGCAAGAGGATTAATTTGAAGCTCAAACCTGGGCTTAGGGGTGACATCGCATTGCTATATAGTCGTGGCTCGGCCTAAGGTCTACTTTGAGGCGAACCGCAGTGATGTCCCATGGAGGCACACGAAACTAGCGATTTGGCGTAATGCTTTGAAACTACTCAAATTAAAGGATGCTTATGCTTCATATCTCACCTCGATCACGAGGAAGGTGTCAATGAAAGTCGGGGAAGGTCAAAGGCGGGTGGGTCGTCGATCGGTGAGCAGAGGCGGCGGTGGCAAGCTCCTCGGCGACAATATATAGCTGAAATGGACCAGCCAGCTCGGTGAGGTGAGGCGATGTACTCAAACCGCACGCGAACGCCAGAGATGGAGATCAAGAAGACTATATCATTGGCGGGGAGGCGGAGCTATATATCGTCATGTGATGAGTTAATTATCACGGGCGGTTTTAACAAAACCGCTCTGCGTGATATTGGAATTATATCACGAGACGGTTCATGTTTGAATCGTGAAGTATCACGAGCGGTTCTAACAAAAACCGTCGTGATATTACCAAATATCACGAGCGGTTTTTGGTTAGAACCGTCGTGATACTTCGAATGGTTCCAAACATGAACCGTCTCGTGATATGACATCTTCCTGAGCGGTTTTAGCACGAGAATAACACGGGCGGTGGGTAAACAAAACCGCTCGAGATTGTGTTTATCTGAGCGGTTTCGATGAACCGTCTGTGATCAGGCGTCCAATATTAGCATTTCTGTAGTAGTGAATCTTGCCAACTGTCGCACTTGAGGGTCTTCTCCATACTGAATCCAGGCAAAAGTGTTCACTTCTGCGCCACTTGCTTGCATAGATCGTATGGCGGCTGATCTAACTCCGTCAAATCAAGACGAAGATGGCTCATGGCCACACGAGCCACTTCCTGCAACGTCGTGGCCTCAGAGGTGCCACGCACCTGGAACCCGTATGGAATACTCCCCATCACGTGTCTAGCAAAGATATTGACCACTGCCAAGTACTCCTCCATCCCTGGTCCTCTGTCGCGTCAGTAGATGGAGTAGGTTGGCTGATATGTGAAGTTCACTCTCCACATCATGTCTCTAAGTAGTGCCGGGTATCCGTCCACATTCTCTGCCTGGGTCTCCTGGACAAGGTACTAATGACTCATCTAAGGATAAGGAGAACAAGGTAAGTTAGTTTTGTAAATCAAAACAAGAATAGGGTGAGAAATGATACTAAGATGGATGAGAAATAAAAGAGACTCCTATCTTAGCTTTCTCAAATTAGTTTGATAATTTTAAAAATAATTCTTGACCAAAGAACTTGCTAAACTTAACGCATGTGCTATCTCTAATCTACAGTCAGTATGGCTCTGATACCAATGCTGTGAGGACCCTCGGGTTATTTCCGTAAGACCGAGGCCTTCCCGGTCTTATAGAGATAACTCTGGACCTCAAGTTAATGGATTCTAAGTTAACTCCATCCAAGTGAGAGGCCTTTATTAAACGAGCCCGGTGTGATCATGCGCAGCTCCTTTGCAAATCTTGCAAGATTATCGGTTCTCTAAACAATCTAAGACCACACTTAGTGAGTTAAAATGGAATCCATGAACAGCGAGCATGAGGTCATGTTGGCTCCCAAGATTAGCAAGCAACATGCCCAAACTCACATACAACATTGATCACATCCATACAATATTCATGCATTAATGGTTCAAAAGACATACATCATAATAGTTCTAGTCTACAACTATTACAAGGGGTTGACCAGCCAAATTCAAATAAGCACTTAAAGTAGCAGCGAGAGCAAAATAAATAAACAAAAACTCTAGCATGGTATGCCCCATAACCTATCAGCAACCGACTGGGAGTTAAATGATAGCACTACTTGTTAGTGTCGCCCTAAATCGACACTCACAAGCTCATCGGGCTCAAAGTCTTCCTCACCTGGAACCAGTAGACAAACTGGTTGAGTACAAAGGTACTTGCAAGTCTTACACAAAAAAAATAGTTATGCATAGGGGACATTCAAAGGATAGCATTAGTGGCTTTAGTTTTGCGAAAACCGCAACAATTTTCCAACCTACACACTCTAGTTTATCAATTGCCATTTTAAAAACAGATTTGAAGTAGAAGTAAATCATGTGACAAGTAATACAATGATAAACAAATAAATCAAACAATAATCAAAGTGGCAACCCACTTTGATACATAAACATGCATGAACACCCATTCATGCCAAATACCAAGTTGTACCACAAGTTTTAATTCAAAGTCTAACAATAGTAACCACATAACTCAATCGATCGTCCATAACTGCGGACATGGCTATTCGAATAGATTTGTCTTTGCAGAGGTGTACTACTTTATCCACATGACTCGACTAGCCTGTAAGCTTCCGGATGCCTCCGAATAAAGACACACTTCCTTAGGTATGCCAGCTGGGGAGAATCAAGATCTGATCGTTTTTAGCAAGAAAATCTTATTGAGATACGTCCCCCTTGCAAGATGTTCTCTTAGTTAGTACAAGTGGTAGATAGCACTTGCTAAACGGCTCACAAGTTGTATTGGAAATACCGATGCAATGTAAGTATTAAAAATTGGTGCTCCCGCGCACGCTATAGAACACCACATCGGCTCCTATGGACAAATGATCAACACAAGTGCCCTTACACCACCTTAGGACGTATCACAATAAAACATTCCCCCTACTTAACCATACAGCACCATATACCACGTGTGATAGCACGAGTTTTACTTGAATTAGCAATGTTACCAAAGTTCGGTCCTTGTTGGTCCGGACAAGTCGACCACATACCCAATCTGATGCACGAAGGCACCCTGACTAGCAACCACTTGTACAAACCCCAAAATTCATTTAAAATGATAAAATTTAACTCATAAAATAGATACGAAGATCTGAAATAACAGAAGATAAGACATTATGTGTTTCCCATAATTGTCGGGTTATTCCCGATAATCAATCTACCGTATCTAGACTTGCATGGCTAAGCAAACTCGTAGAATATATTTCACACAACCTAACTTAAGCATGTTGATACTAGAATAATTCAAGGATAACCTCAATGAATAGGATATAGCTAACTACACATCACAAAAATAGCGACATAGCAAAATAAGCATGCAAGCAATTATCATTGCACTATCTTAACAAAAATTGGGATCAATATGATGCAAAACAAAGTTCAAATGATGCTTGCCTTTCTGGTTGATCAGTTGTTCACTCACAGGGGAGTACGAGTCAATATCAATCACTTCGGTATCTCGAGAATTAACGATATCGATAAACAGAAATGCTTCAAAAATCAAATTGCTCAAAAATGTATGATTTTTCTACAGTGGCTAGTCTATGATATTAGATGAATTTAGGTGAAAGAATTATTCTATTTGGAGTTAGTGTGTGAGAGTTATGGCTATTTGAATTTTAGATTCCAAAAAGGTCAAATTTCATGCAATTTAATTATTTGGTCAAAATTCGCATAACAGTGGGGGATACAAGAATTATATAGATAAATAGAGAATATTATTACTAGTCCAAAATATCTAGGTTCAACTCATTTGGAGTTTTTATGAATTAGTTATGCACTTTCAAAGTATCAGCCTTTTTCTATTGTAAAAATAATAGAGTTATGGATCATTTTCCAAAATTATATTCTCTGCTACAGAGACCAGTTTGAAACCAATTTTATAAAAGGTTCGTTAAAAATGAAAATTATCAAGACCGGTTTCATCCATTTTGGAGTTGAGATGAATTAGTTATGTATTTTTGAAGTTATTCATATTTTTTAGTAGGTAAATTAATGGATTTCGTATTTCCTAAAGCAATTATTACTTTTCTTACCGGGCACTGCACTAGCCACCATCGCTGACCAGCGGGCTTGGTGAATAGTGCATTTTCTTATTAACTTCCGATTTAAAATTGGGCACTGACAAGTGGAACCCACTGTAAGTGACATGGTCCAAAGGGCTCGGTCCACCAACACATGCGCACAATGCACGGTGTGTAAGGGCTGGGCCCACTTGTCAACCACACTACATTTTCGCTTAATGTATTGGATTTCTGTGCAAGGGTCCACATGTAAGTGATACATTAACGCGGCTAAGACAATCATTTATGGCTATCATCGCTATTAACCGTTAACTACCTATCAACAGTGTTAGTCGGCATACAACAACAGGAACTTCCCATTCCGCGTGCTTGCCCGGCGGCTCACCGGCGCTACGCGTCGCGGCGGAGCCAGCCAAGGACTGGGATAGGTGCGCAATGGCCATGCGCACCTAATGGAGATGGTTTCAGCAGCTAAGGTGGACTACACCGGCAGCTAGCTGGAGTTGAGCGGCAGCGCTCATACGGCAAACATGCATCCAGCAAAGTAAAGCTCCGTAGCGCATAAAATCAGGTGCCCAAGGCTCTAATGACTAGTAGGGAGCTACCTGAGCGAAGAGGAGGCTCAGGGAAGCTTGGAGGCGGTCGGGGTTGTGTTGTCGTCGGAGAAGACAATGGCGGTAGTACGGTTCAGCGTGGAGCGAAAGCCCTGAGCAAAACCAATAGAAGTGAGTGGTCAGAGCAACTCAAGGACCATATTAGGATGCTTCATGAGCAAGGAATTGACAAATGTCTTACCAAATCAAAGTGGGAGACGAAGGGACTGTTCCTTGGCCGAAAATGAGATTTCTTCGAATACACGAAGCCCTATCGTGCATTGTTGAAATTGACTGAGGGGTTTTCAATCTTATAACCAAAGACATGATATGACGTGAAAGGTTTGTGACAAAACTTACCGAGCACGAAAAAGGCACGGTGATGCCACTCGGGTGCGTGCTCTTGGGCTACTGAGGGCACGAAGGTGGTCCAGAAGCTACAAGCAATCGCAATAGCTGAGGTTAGCCAAAATGGACAAGGCATTGAACGTAGAGAAGGGAGGAACCACTCGGTTGAAGCTTACCGAAGAGGTGAGCTAACAATGGCATCCTCCTCCTCTCGGCCGTGAGGAGAAGTGAGTGAAAATAGAGGGTGAGGAGGGGGTATTATCCATGGAAAGTGACGGTGCGGAGGCGGAGTGAAGTGGAGGAGCTCCAGGAGTGGTCAGAACGTGCGGTGGATCCACCGCGTGAGTATCTCGCAACGGCACTGCACAGAGCAGCTCGGTAGCGTGGCATGGAGGTCCTGCGCGAGGAAGGAGAAGGCTTTGACAAGTGGGCCCCAGCGGTCAGTGACAAAGCAGCACGGACGTGAGTGTGGCTCGGTGCGATCAGTTGGTTCGGTCTGGACCGTTCAATCACAAATGAATGGCTCAGATCAAATGAGAAGTTCGGACTGGTCCGAACGGTTGTGAGATCTGGTCCGTTGAATTTTAATCAGAAGGCTCATGCGCGGTGCATTTAGTTGATTCGGCCGAGTCAGTTCACCGAGTAGGACTCGAGCTCGAGGAATAGTGCAAGCTTAGGTCTGAAGTTTGACTGATTTAAATTCAAACCATTCAACCTTCACCGGGCCTCTAAAAATAGAAATAAAAATCCTAAAAATCTGAAATAACTCAGAGGTGTTCCTGGGTTGACCTAGTTCCTATACAAAATTTGAAACCCCCATGTTCATGTTATATTTTGTTCATTTTAAATTCAAACTTAAATTAGGTTATTGGATTGTGTTTGAATTTTTTGAGGGTTGCAACTATTCCCAAAAATTTTCGAAAAATTATATTAATTCTTGATAATTATTATAATATTTGAATAAATTATTTCCAGGATCAACAAGGTTTTGTTCCCGTTTTCGTTTGGAGTTCGTTTTTGAAGTGTAGGTTTAACCCTTGTTTGAGATTTTCCTAGTACAATAAATATGCAAAAGTTTATAAAACATGATGCATGCTGATTAGATGCATACTAATTATCGTTAATAAACTTAGGGATGTGACAACAAGTATCAGAGGTAGCAAGTTAAATAGAAGAAGCATATTAATAAAACCCAAAAGTCTAGCGGTATGCCCATCCAAACCCTCAAGCAACCGACAAGGACCAAACCCTAGCAAGACCCCTCCCCATACCCTCCGGTACTAGGAGCAAAGAAGGCGTCGTTTCAGAATCGGCTCATCCTCATACTCTGATCAACAATTTAAGCAAGATTGAGTACATTTTGTACTCAGCAAGACTTGTAGTGTATCACAACGTAATTATAAATGCAAGACGAACAAAGGATGAGGCTCTACTCTACAAGTTATTTTCCTTGTTAAGCAAGTTTTATTTGCAATACCCATATGTAAAAGTTTGCAACAGAATTTGTAAAGAGCACTTGACTGGTATTGAAATAACAAGTATGTAACTCAAATACTAGCAAAATCTGTAACACCCTGGCTATGCGAAAGCCAAGATATTACCTAAAAGACTAACATACATCAACAACATGAAATACTTTCATCCATCTATCATCTAATAACCAGTAAGAATCAACAATTGATAGAATGAACATAAGAATTGAAACAGAATTTAACAACATAATAGACTCTATTTACCTAATCATGAAGAATCATCTATGATAATCATATCAAAAGACTATCTACGAAGATCTTAGGCAATTACCATTTCAATCATATCATAAGAAAGGATAACATCAACCATCATACTCCAGTTATTACAATCCAAAGATTATCGAAAGAAAGGTAATAATAGGTTCATCTAATTAACAAGTGAATAGTGTGAAGTGAATGAATGATTCGTGACTATTCCTTTCAAGCATGCCGTCTTCAATGTTTACCTAAAACAAGTAAACATGGCAAGAATGAGTCCACGACTCGGCAAGTACAACAGAGAAATATGAACCATCTTGAATAACAATGTAATAGAATGAGCAGTAAGAACATAACATCATATAATAGAATTCGAATGTAGAATGAACAAATAGGAACATATCATCACATGATAGAATTTGAATGTAGAATGAACGAATAGGTACGTAACAGTCATATTATAGAATATGAATTTAGAATAACAGAAATCATATGAATGAATGAAATGCATGAACTCCACTTCTGCTTATACCGGTATAGCCAGTGACTCACCTGTCGGTGTTCACTTAGGCCCGCATTTAACAAAGTGTGGGGATCCAAGGCCCGTATGAAAAACGTTTCATACGGGGATCCAAATCTACTCACATTGGAATGGTGGGTCTTATGTGCCCATACTGGAATTGATGGGTCTTTACATTCCACTCCCGTGGATGAAACATGAACAATGAATGAATGGAATGAATTATGAATAATGAAAGACATCATCTCATTAAACATGGATTAACAAACGTGAAAATAACATGAAACATTGAATCTACTCATGGATCATAGAAATAACAGTATAAACAACAAGCATTCAGCATTCACCAACAATAAGAATCACAAGGTACTTGCCCATATTGGAATAATACGTACTCTTGCAAAAAGAAAAACCGCCCTATAATCCTCCCCTTTTGAGTTCATAAATCTGGGAGTAAATCCTCGCAAGAAAAACATAGTGAATTTGTAATACACTGCCCGTTTGTAGTGCTCATTTGGAGTTGTGATTATGGGATTAATCCTAAGTTGCTTGTCCAAAGTGAGTTGAAGCAACATATAATACATGTTGGGTCGAAACGTAGCACCTCCGGATTAACCTTTTTACATGAAGCAGGGCGAAAGTGTAAGTGGTGTACTATGCATGTGCAGGTACGTCCCATGAGTGGGCTGAGCATTGAGCGGATTTTGGACCTGTGTGCTACAAAAGTACATGTGGTTTTAGTTAAGCATAGTTCCAATTTGACATCAGATAAATTGTGTTATCTGTATGGAGCAGAATTTCAATGGAATTTTGTAGAAACTTGTCAGGACCGGATTTCTGAATCCAAACCTTTTGTGTATTTCTGCACCAATCCCATGATCAATAGCTAGTGCACATAGTGAAAACATCGTTGATAACAAGTTTGAATCATGAAACAATATTAATAAACAACTGAGTACTGGCCTTATGACCACTTATTACAAAAGAGGTTAAAAGATCTTGAGTCTTACAGCAACGGAAACGGCAAAAGTTAAATTCCGAGTGATGACCCATCAAATTGCTCACCGGCATTTTACTGGGGAGTGCAACCTAATACTCTGGGTGTCCTTCATCAAAGCCACATACGAAGTAGTCGTAGTCCTCCTCTGTGTCGTCAAAAGCTTTTGAGATTTAAATATGAGTATAGCATGTGCGCACATAAAGTACTCCGCAAGTCTTGGGAAAGATGCATATGAATAGCTTTAACAATTGGGCTTATAGGGTTCTTTTACACAAAGCAATATTTTAAGTTTAAGCAGTTTTCATAAAGCACATTTGACAAACGTAGTTTCAATAAGTAAATTAATTGATATCACTAGTGGAGGTTCTAGCTACCAACCACTAGTATCAAGGCTCTAGCCGCCAAGGTTTTCAGAATAGGGCTCTAGCTGCTAGAAAACAACCCAAGAGTCCCAACTGCTCCCGGTTCCCAAAATTTACTCTTTTGAAATCAAAACCAAAATCTACGATGTGAAAACACACATTGCCTGCCCTTGACCATGGGCACGGCTATCCGAATAGTTCTACACTCTGCAGAGGTTGTACAACTTGACTCACACGAGATAATTGACTTATAATGTCAGCCATGACAAGCTTCCTTAGGCATGTGTGAGGACTCCCGGGTTATCTTCTTAAGACCAAGACTAAGCATGGTCTTAAGGACATAACTCTGGGCCTCAAGTAAATGGATTCCCACTTAACTCCATCTAGGCGAGAGGCTTAACTGAAAATTAGAGCCCCGACGATCATGCGCGCTGCTCCTCTACAAGCACTACATGATTGTCGGTTCTCAAACAAGTCAAGCACTACACTTAGAGAGTTAAATGGGAAGCCACGAACAGTGAGCATTAACTCATATTGGCTCCCAAGATCAGCGACCAATATGTTCATACTCGCATACAACGTTGATCACATCTATACAACAATCATACATTAATAGTTCAAAAGATATACAACATAGTAGTTAAAGTCTACAACTATTACAAACGGCCGATCGGCCTAATTCAAATAAGAGTATTAAGTAGCAGCAGAAACAAGTAAATAAACCAAAAGACCAGTAGTGATATGCCCATATCCCATTGGCAACCGATTGGGAGATAAATGATAGCATTACTCGTTAGCGTCGCCAAAATCGGCGCTAACAAGCTCAACGGGCTCATACCCTTCCTCACCTGAAATTGCAGCAACCAGGTTGAGTACAAAGGTACTCACAAGTCTTACACAAATAAAAATTAGTTATGCTAGAGGTTGTTCCAAAGGATGGCTCATATCGGCTTAGTTTTGCAAAAGAGACGCTACAATTTACAACCTACACATACTAGTATTTTAAGTGCCATTTCGAAATCAGATTTGAAGTAGAAGTAAAGCATGTGAATAAGTAGTAAATTGAATAACAAATGAATCATACAAATAACAAAGTGGCTGTCAACTTTGATACAACAACAAACATGAACATCCCATTCATGACAATACCAAGTTATAACCACAATTTTAATTCCAAGTCTAACAATTAGCAGCCACAAACTCAAGCGATCGTCCATAACTGCGGACACGGCTATTCGAATAGATTTATACCCTGCAGGGGTGTACTACCTTACCCACACGACTCGATTAGCCCATAAGCCTCCAGATGCCTCCGAAAATACCATACTTCCTATGGTATGCCGACCAGGTAAATCAAGACTCGGTATTTTTCAGCAAGTTGATATTATTAAGTTGAATCACCCATGCGCGATGTAATCCCGCTTAGGTGTAGGTTATACCGCCTACTAACCAAACGGGCATGCAAGTTGTGCCGGGAATACCGACCCAATTAAATAAGGGTTAAATAGTGTTCACCCGCACATTATAGTATTGCAATCGGCACCCTACGAAACATATATGCGATGGAACACATATACGTCCTCACACCACCAGTCATCAACTCAACAACACCAACCCCTTACTTAACCAAGCAGCGCCCATACGCCACGTGTGATAGCACAAGTTTTGCTTGAACTGCAGGTACCCAAAGTTCGGTCCTTAATTGTCCAAACAAGTCCATCACTTACCCAAGCTCGTGCACAAAGACACCATCACTTGTCCAGACCAAAAGCTCATTTAAAATGATAAAATTTAACTCATAAAACAGATACGAGGATCTGAAACAAAAGCATATAATGATAGTTGTGTTTGTCCCATAATTGTCAGGTTATTCCCAACAATCAACTACCGGTTCTAGACTTGCATGGCTAAGCAAACCCGAACAATATATTTCAACCATCCTAACTCAAGCATGTGGTACTGGAATAATTCAAGGATAACCTCAATGAATAGGAGATAACTAATCTACACATCACAAAAATAGCGACATTATCAAAATAGCATGCAAGCAATTATCATTGCACTAACTTAGCAAAACTGGGATCAAATATGATGCAAAAGAAAGTTCAAATGATGCTTGCCTTACTGGTAGCTTAGTTGCTCTCCCTCAGTAGCATATAAGTCAATATCGATAGGCTCGGAATCTATATAAATACAATACCGAATAAACATCGAGAAATACCTCAAAATTCAAATTGCTCAAAAAATGTATGATTTTTCTACAGTAGGTAATTCATGATTTTAGATGAATTTAGGTGAAAGAATTATTCCATTTGGATTTAGTATGTGAGAGTTATAGCAGTTTGAAATTCAGTTTGCTGGAAAATCCAAATTAAATACATTCGGTTACTGTTCATTTAATTTAATTATTTGAGCAAAATTTTTAGAACAGTAGTGGGATAAAGGATTATATGGATAAATATAGAATATTAATACAAGTCCAAAATAGTTGAGTTTGCTTCAAATGGAGTTTCCATCATTTAGTTATGAATTTCTAAAGTTATCTGCATTTCCTTTTGTAAAAATAAAGGTGTTAATGGATCAATCTCCAAAATAATACTCTCTGCTATAGAGACATGTTTGAAAACAATTTTAATATAAATTTCATTAGAAATGAAAATTATCAGAAGTGGTTTCATCCATTTTGGAGTTGAGATGAATTAGTTATGCATTTTTGAAGTTATACATATTTTATAGTGTGAAAATAATTCATTTCGAATTTTCTAAAGTCTTTATTACTTTTCTTACCGGGCGCTACTCTAGCCGCGGTCACTGACTAGCGGGGCCCTGGGTCAACCGTTGACTTAGTCCAAAATGACCCAGCCCAGCTGTGAATGAAGACGTATTCTAGAAAATGCGTTTTCCTAATACCAATACGTACTTTTTACTTAAGCTTTAAGGAATACATTTTCCTTAAGGGAAAACGTATAACAAAATTTACGCTACACTAAACTGGCCATGGGCCCACATGTCATACGCACTAGGCCAGCCATTACTCAATTTAAACCCAATTTCCGACAGTGATCTTCGTCATTAACAGCTAATCATCGATTTAAATCCTAATGTGATTGCTATAGGGGTTGTCGGATGTTCCGACAACACAGATGAAGCCTTGTGGTGAAGGTCATTGGCCTTGTGTGGCGCCTTGGGACCATGAGGTTCCCCATGAGGTGACCAGGCCCTTGGCAAACCCAACGACATAAGCACGAAGCCCAACGGTCGCCGGAGCTCGCCGGACTACACCCGAAGCGGCGGCGCCACATGGCAAACATGCACACAGCCAAACAAGCTCCGCATCGTTCAATCCAGCAGGTGCCCGAGCTACTAGTGACTACAAGTGAGCTACCTGAGCAAGGAGGAGAAGCAGAGATGGCCAGAGTTGAGTTAGCGACGGTGGGGCCCACGGCGGCGCTTGCGGCTCGCGTGAAGAAGACGACTAGAGCAAAATGGAGACAAGTGAGTGATCGGAGTAGCTCAATGACCCTATGAGGATGCTACTGGATCAAGGAATTGAGTAACAACTCACCACACCGGAGTTGGAGAAGAACTAGGGTTCTTCGGCCGACAAAAGAAACTTCAAATCACAAAACCCTATCATGCATCCATGAAATTGATTGAGGGTTATCAATATGATGCTAAATGGCACAAGATGACGCGAAGGATTTATCAAGAACCATACCAGAGATGAAAATGGCAAGGTGATGCTCTCGGGTGCGTGCTCAAGAGCTCCAAAGAGCACAAAGCTGGTCCAGCAGCTACAAGCAACAATGGAAGCTTGCATAAGCAAAAATGGATAAGGGATTGAGTATAGAATCTAATGGTACCACCCGGTGGAAGCTTACCCTAGGGATGCCAATGAGGGAGTTTCCTTTTCCTTAGCCACCGAGAGGAAAAGTGAGCAAGAAAAGGAGTGCCGAGGGGGGCTTTAACCCGGGGAAAGCGATGGAGTGGGGGAGGTGTGAGATGCCAAAGCTCACGGAGTGGCCAACGGACGCGGTGGCTGTCAGTTGTTCAGAGCGTCGCGGCCGCGTGGAGCTTAGCTCCTGCGCACTTACTTGCTCGAGGTGGAAGATAGGTCCGACAAGTGGGACCGGGGTGGTAGTGACTCAACACGCGTGGTTCAAGTGGATTAGTGTGGACCGTTGGATCTAGACTGGACGACTTAGATTCATTGTGACTTTCAGACTGCCAAATTGGTGGTGAGATCTGGACCGTTGAATTTAGATCCAAAGGTCTGCATGCGTTGGTGCTTTTAGTTGACTCGATCGAGTCAGTTCGCCTGGGTCGGACTCGAGCCCAAGGAACAGTGTCGGTCGGTTTGGGTTTAGGGTTTGACTAAGGATTAAATTTGGTCTTCCTACTTTGACTAGGGCCTTAAAAATAGAAATAAAATTCCTAAAATTGTGAAATAAATCACATGGGTTCCTGGTATGGTCTAGTGTCCATAAAAATTATTGAACCTTAATATTCTTGATATATTGTATATAATTTAAATTCAAACTTAATGTAGGTTATTAAATTGTGTTTGAAGTTTTTTAGGGTTTAAACCAGTCCCAAAAATTTGGGAAAAATTGTATTAATTCTTTATAATTGTTCTAGTATTTGAATAAATTATTTTCAGAAGATGAACAAGAGTTTATGTTCTTTCTTTTGGAGCTTATAATTGAGTTGTAGGTTTAACTTTGTTTAAGATTTTCCAAGTGCAATATATAATGCAAATGCTTGAAAACAATGATGCATGCTCATGAGATGCATAGTAATTCTCTTTATTAATTTGGGGATGTGATAGCATGCGACTAAGAGATTATCACAGGCTTTTACAATACTTTATCCTAACATTAGCCGCCTAACACTACTACAAAAGCAGGCTATAGTAGGCGCCCCATCACGAGCAGTTCCTTTGGAACCGTGCGTGTTGGGTCTGTCGAACTGCGGGTGGCGGGCAGCCTATCACGAGCGGTATTTTTAGAACCGTGCGTAATAGTCATCTATCACGAGCGGTTTATTAATAAAACCGTGCATGAATTATCCTGACGGTTCTTAATAAGAACAAATGCATGATAACTTCCGTAATCATAGGCGGTTTTAGTTTACAACCATCAGTGTACTATCACAGACGGTTCTATTAACAAACCGTCTGTGATTGGCGGGATTATCAAGAACCGTCTGTGATAGTACACGAGCGGTTACGAATAAAATAAATCTGTGATAACTCAATATCACGAGGCGGTTACGATAAACCGTCTGTGATATCCTCGCTCCATATAAATTGAGCCCGACACATCCCTCTGCCGCACTGCCGCTGTGTCCACTACGCGCCGCACTGCCGCTGCCTCTGCCACTGCCTACCGCTTTGGAGCAACCCCCTGCCGCTGGCTCCACTTAGATCTGCTGCTCCTCCCCAGGTGCCACACTTCCCTGCCCTAGCTCTCCTCCAACCTGCGGCTCCTCCCCTAATTAAACAGATGGAGTAATACTTATTATCCTTTATCCACTCTATTGATTAATGATTTTCCCTTATTTTGCTACTCTGTACATGGACCCTAATGTTTTGTTTTCTTTGTTGTATTCCTTAATCGAAAGCATAGGGTTTAAGTTTCAATTAATACTTCTCACAAAAGCTATAAATTCTTAGAAAAAGGCAAAACATCTAGCGGCCCTAATTAAACCTAAACTATAGCACCATTGGATGTTATTGAACCAAAACTATGATATAAATTCCAGAAAATGAAAAGCAAAACATGTAGCCTTTAATGCGGTGTAATTCCTTGGTGCAGCGATGAGACAAAAGCAGTAAAATGCGTACAAAGAGGTGAAAGTCTTATTGAACTAATTTCATGAGTTGTTTTCTAGAACAGATTAAAAGAAGAATTTATGACACACCAAGATAAGTCACATGTGCAATGATCTATTTTATATTTCCTCCATTTATCCATGAAGAAAGCGTCATCACAATGGTTTATTGTTTCAATTATATCAAAGCGGATACCAGCGCAATCATGCGAACCAACTTACTAGTTATTAGGATCTTCCTCTTGGCTTTTGTCTCATATCTAATCAACAATCATGCAGATAATCAATAATTATCCGTTCTTTGCTTAGAGAGGAGAAGGTTGGACCCACCCCTAAGCGCCTCCAACACCGCCGCCTCCTCCCCATTCGCCACCTTAGAGGGACAAGGAAAGGAGAGAGAATCGTATTTTCTTCGTGAGCTCCAAGGGTAACGATCTATAACCCTTTATGTTTGCTATAAATTAATCGCTAATCAATTTGACACTAATTTGTTACATGCGTAGTGTAGATGGATCGGCTGGATGTGCAGTGTGAACCGTGTGAGTCAAGAGTACATTAATGGCGTGGTTGCTTTTAGAAGAGCCTTGGCGGGATATGTTGAAGAAGGGATAAATTTTATGTCTTGTCCATGCATTGATTGCGTGTCTGAAGATGTTTAACAACGCCTTGCATCGAAACACACTTGATTCGAGGGGTTTCAAAAAGGGTATACATGTTGGACGATCCGCGGTGAAGAGCAGATTATACGAAGTTAATAATGGCGACATCGCCGAGAAATCAACGATTTCCGGATGTGGTATGCTTTTGATGAGGATAGGTGGCACGATGATAATCTGGATCGGATGCTCTGCGATCGAAGAGAACTACGATGAGAGAGTTTTGTAAATTCGAGGGCTTAAGGGAGGACTCGGTGAGACCTTTGTTCCTGGTTGCAAGCGGAATATATAAGGTTGTCAACCGTGCTTGAGCTGCTGAAATTGAAGGCAAGCAATGGTTGGTCGATAAGAGTTTCACGGCGTTGTTAGGTCTCTTAGCGGACATCATACGGAGGGAAGCGTGTTGCCCAACACCACCTATCAAGCAAAGAAGGTTATTTGTCCATTGAGAATGGAAGTAGAAAGAATACATGCATGTCCGAGCGATTGTATCCTCTACCGTAAAGAGTATGCGGACATGCATGTATGTCCGTGTTCAAAGCATCCGATACAAGCGTCGAGAATCGCTAAGGTGAAGCAAGGACCTCTGCTAAGATGTTGTGGTATCGCCTATGATCCCATGTTTGAAGCGTTTATTGCGAACCCAAAGGAGGCAAGATTGCTACGTTGGCACTCGAGGGCGTAAGAGATGGAAAGCTAAGACACCTGGCGATTACGCGGTGGAGAAACTTCGATCGGAGCTTGAAGAGTTCGATGTGGAACAGGAACATAAGGTTAGGGTTGAGTCTGATTGAATGAATCCTTTCGGTAACATGAGCGGCCGACGCCTTTTGCACTGCCCGTGAATCTATGTATGTACACCCTTCCTCCTTGGTACGTGTATGAAGCGGAAGTACATTTTGATGTCACTACTTATCCAAGGGCGAAGCAACCTAGGAATGATATTGATGTGTAACTAGCACCATTCTTTGGAAGATCTTGTGACCTTTGTGAAGCGAAGGGGTGCAGGTATGGGATGCGTACAAGCGAGAGAACTTCACTTCTGGCGCCATGTTGTTACTGCACCATCAATGATTTTCCTGCCCTTGGTAACTGTCGAACTTCGGTACAAAAGGAGCCAAAGCTTTGTCATACTTGCTTAGATGCTACGGAGAGTGTATGGTTGAACAACTCGCAAAAAAGCGTGTATATCGTCACCATAGGTTCCTTCGAGTCACCCACACATAAGATGAAAAAACAATTAAGCGAAATAAGGAGAACGATTCAGCTCAAGGGCTTTTAGAGGAAAGAGGTCTATGATATGGTTAAGGATATCGATGTTGTTCTTGGGAAGGGACATAAATTAAGAACCCGTGAGAAGAACATCTGGAAGAAGCGGTCAATTTTTTGGGACTTGCCTTATTGGGAGCACTTAGAAGTTCGCCACTGCATCGACGTCATGCACATAGAGAAGAATGTATGTGATAGCTTGATTGGTTTCTTGTTGAACATTAGTGGCAAAACAAAGGATGGTGTTAACGCACGGCGTGACTTGGTTGATATGAACATAAGGACCGAGTTAGCACCGGAAGAGACCGATATAGACGATGACGTACCTTCCCCGACTTGCTACACTCTGTCCAAGGCGAGAGAAATGAAGCGTGCGAGCTTGCATGGTGTGAAAGTCCCATCTGGTTACTCCGCTAACATTAAGAACCTTGTTTCTATGCAAGATTTGAAATTAATTGGTATGAAGTCTCGTGATTGTCATGTCTTGATGACACAAATGCTTCTGTTGCAATTAGAAGTATCTTGCCGAACAAGGTCAGAGTGGCAATCTTGAGGTCATGTTATTTTTCAACTCATTTGCTCGGAAGATCATTGATCCCCAAGGACTAGATGCTCTGCGGGCGAGGTGGTGACAACTCTATGTCATCTTGAGATGTATTTCCCTCCGTCATTTTTGATATCATGGTCCATCTCATTGTTCACCTTGTGAAAGAGATAAAGATATCTTGACCTGTGTTCTTCGTCATATGTACCCGTTCGAGAGGTACATAGGAATTCTCAAGTCCTCGTCGGAATCGATCTCGTAGGAGGGCGACATCATCGAAGGTTATGCAACCGAAGAGGTCATTGAGTTCTGCGTCGACTACATAGCTCGGTGGAACCGATGGGTGTGCCTCTATCTCGCCATGAGGGGAGATGGATGGTATCGGGACCATCGGAAGAAAATCAATCACTCCCGATCTGGATACATACGCTCAAGCCCATTTCACGGTCTTGCAACACATGACCCAAGTGTCCCGTACATCGGCGAGCACAAAGACATGGTGCGCCAGAATCGAGACGGTCGGAGGTTTGGATCACGAGAAACAACCGTCGGTTCAACGAATGGTTAAAGGTGCGAATCACTTGGGAGGTCATCAAGTGATGATCTGCTTGCTATGGTTGTACGAGGGCCACAATTTAAAATTGTCGCATGGCAAGGATCGACATAAATGGGTACACATTTTATCTGGCATTTCGGGATAGGAAGAGCCTGATCGAGCAATGGTGTCCACATAGATGCATTGATGCCGATGGGATGAGGAGCTCCTACTATGGGCAAATAGAGAGATATGGGAGCTCGACTACGTGCTTTTCAAGATCCCCTATTTGATGCCGTTGGATCCATCTCCCACGGTGAAGGTCGACAAATGCGGTGTCACTACCGTGGACCTCGAGCGTGTCGAATCTGAAGACGAACCATTACGTCTTGGCTAACCAAGTTGTTCAAGTCTTCTATGTAACCGACCGGCAAATAAGAAGCGCCACGTAGTTCTTCATGGAAAAAGGAGGATTGTCGGAGTTGAGAATGTAGTGGGCGAGGATGAAATTTTGAAGTCAAATGTGTTATGAACTTGTCACCGGAGTTCACTATGTTTTGTCGAGGATATCACACATTGTCATCGAGTTTTGTCGGGATATCACACATTGTCATCGAGTTTGTTGGGATATCACGAGCGGTTTTATAATACAACCGTTTGTGATAAGAATATCCTGAGCGGTTTACGATGAGAGCAAATGCGTGATAATAATATCCTGAGCGGTTCTTTAATAGAACCGTCTCGATATACTTTTTATAAAGCGGAAACGCTAGGGTTTTGCTCTCACTTGTCACTTCCTCTCCGTGCCCTTAGTCTCTCGCGCGCTTGTTACGCCTCCTCTAGGGTTTAGGGCTGCTTGGTTCACCGCCGACCTCGACCTCGGCGCCCTTGCCGACCTTGGCGCCCGACCTCGGTGCCCCGACCTCGGCGCCCGCCGACCTCGGTGCCGCCGCCCAGACCTCGGCGCCCCGTTCTTCTCCCCGGCCGTAAGCCCCGACGTCGCCGCCTCTGACCTCAATGCCACCGTCCTCCTCCCCGTGTCGGCCTCCTCCCTCTGCACCGGCCTTCTCCCCGCGCCGTCCTCCTCCCCGTGTCGGCGTCCTCCCTCTGCACCAGCCTTCTCCCCGCGCCGTCCTCCTCCCCATCTTGGCCTCCTCCCCTGCACCTCCCTCCTCCCCGCGTCGGCCTCCTCCCCTGCACCGTGAGTTCTTGTGCGGCATCCTCTCTGTGAGTATTGCTCCTCTGTGGCGATTCGGTTGATCTTTGCATATATATATATATATATATATATATATATATATATATATATATATATATATATATATATATATATGCTAGTTGATACCTTGATACATATTAGTTACGATTTACGAATCTATCTTGAAGATGTTACAAATTGATCGATGGGCTTTGTTGACATGCTCTGTGATGAACTCATCTTATCTTTGAGATTGAATGTGATAGTTAGTTCATACTTGAGCTCTATTGTATTACTTACTCTTGTCAATATGATGTCTTTATTAATTGGTTACTTTCGGTTGAGCTCATAGTTCTATTGCAAATTGATCAGTTCTATTGACTAGTTTGTGATTCTTCTAGTAGTCTGTATGAGCTCATTCAACTTTTCATTTGCCATCTTGATCTCTATAGTCAACCTCTGTTTGTTGGAAGTTTAATCTGTTTTAGATTATGATTGAGATCATTTGTGATTAAGCAAAGTATTGTTTAGAGCTCATAGTTTGAATTTATATTATCATATTCATTTAATGAAGAGTATAGACAATAGGATTGAGATGGCAAAGACTTTTTCTTTAGCTACTCTCCTACGAGAGCACATAATATCATCAATCAATATGTTGGAATAGTGTACGTGCCTTTGTTAATCTCTAGACCTTTTATTGGTGAGAGTTTAATCGAGCGGTTCTTATTAAGAACCGTCTGTGATTCCTTGCATTTCCTTAGAAAGCTGGTGGATTAAGGAGTGTTAAATTCTTTAGGAATTATGCTTTAATGCTAATTAATTTTGTTGGGATTAATTCTGAAATTTTGCTAAAAGCGCATTTTTACAACAATCCAAAAAGAAAGTTTTACTTGATTCTATTTTGTTTCTATGTTGGGATTAAACCTTTGCTTAGTATTTCCTTAAATCGATCATTTTACTTGATTTTAGTTCTATGTCTTCATTAAAGGCTAGTCTTACGTACATGAAGCATTAAACCTTTGCTTAGCATTTTCTTCGTCGATCCTCACACACTTGAGTGTACCTTTGCCGTGCCAATCCTCCACGACACGAAGCAAATGGTACACTCGAAAGGTGTCGAGCTCGATAAGTAGGCTCGAGCAAAGATAGGCTCGAGCAAAAGATTTGTATCACTAATTTCTATCTATGCAAAGATCACAAGAGAAATTTGGAGGATTAAGGAGTGTTAGAATAGGAGCATTAAACCTTTGTAGCATTTCCTTCCTCGATCTGACACACTTGAGTGTACCTTTGTTTTATGCTAGTCCTCCATGGCATGAAACAAATGGTACCTCCTTTATTACATTTCCTTAGAAAATTTGGTGGATTAAGGAATGTTAGTAGTCTGCATGAGCTCATTCAACTTTTCATTTGCCATCTTGATCTCTATAGTCAACCTCTGTACTTCTTCACGAGATTAATTGTTTCATATTTATGCTGGAATTAATTATGATTATTTGCTAATATTGCACATGTTGAGCATATTATTAAGTTTAAATGTATATGTTAATTTGGGACACTTGCAATCCATTTTATTGCATATGTAACTTATATAGATAGCAAGTAAGCGAGATGGCAGAGGCACTGTCTTCGCCGCCGTCACCGACGCCGCAGATGGAAGAGGCGCCGACAAGGCCGCCGTCACCGACGTCGCAGATGGAAGAGGCGCCGACGAGGCCGCCGTCACCGACGCCGCAGATGGAAGAGGCGCCGACGAGGCCACCGTCACCATCGACGATAATGACACAGAAGCGAGATGGCAGAGGACAATTGAAAATGCCTTTGGGCCGACTGGTCATCACGGAGGTCAGTGACTTTGCGGTCCCTCTGAGTCCCAAGAGATCAACAGCGAGATTCCGGACCATCTGCGGGATACTTCGAAGGGAGCGGGTCCGCATCACCACACCAAGGTGGAAGGACTGAAAAAAGCGAAGCGTCTTGTGGACAGAACTTTCAGAGAAGTTCACTATTCCAGAAGCAGATGTGGCACGCGTGCGACGGACGGCGATGCTCACGATGGATAAATCATGGAGGACCTTCAAGAGCATTCTTGTCACGAAGTATGTGAACACGGGTCAGACGCCCTTCGCGCAGTATAGATTCTTGACACGGGAAGCATGGGACACCTTTGTGGCTATGAAAACGACGACCGAATTTAAGGAGCAAAGTGCAGCGCACAAAGCTCTCGAGACACGAAACACTCACCCGCACAGACTCGGCACCGCTGGGTACGTGGGTAAATATGAGGCATGGGCAGCGGAGGAGCAGAACTCAACCGGGCCATTTCCTGATATCACAGACCCGCGTTCCCTAAGCTGGTTAAAAGCGAGGGCAAAAGTCTCATCTTCGGGCAGCATCTCTTTCACAAACCCGGCAGACCAGGAAGTGTCCCAATGTGTGGTAAATATGTCGAACTACCTAGTTAATAAGTCCATAACTTCATAGTGTCTATAATAACATGATGACCTCTTGCAGCGTGACTTGACTGCCCAAGCTTCCCAAGGCTCCTTCCATGCAGACAGGGAGAAGGATATACTATCTACGGCCTTGGGAAACAAGGAGCACCCGGGTCGCACGTGAGGCCTTGGGGTTAACGTACCTTGGAGTCATGGATTCACGGACGACTACTGCACGTATAGGAGTAGGAAGAGATCCAAGGCGAAACCGACGACCGGTTGGTGCAGATGATTACTAACAAATTTGAAGAAAAGATAGCGACATTGCGAGGTCAAATGGAGATACTCTGAGCGATGGTCTAAAAGCCCCGTTAATTCGGGAGGCAGTCCTCCTCGACGTCGGAGGAGCGTCGCATCCGCGCATAATTCTGAACATGATGACATCCGATTACCGATAGACGACATCCGATTACCGATAGACGACATTAAGGTAATGTACATCTATGGAATGCACCAAAGATAGACCTATAGGACGCCTTAGCTAATTGCGTATCGTTTTATAAGAGCCAACGCGTGCAAGCTCCAAGTGAGGATGGATGGGTCCTTTGTATTGAAATTTGCGAGGGATGGTGTATCCATACGAGGAAGGCGGTCTGACGGTGCCAGTGGCGCGAGGTTACGCCAGGTCGGTGGATATGGTACATGGCATTTTCCTAGCCGTCCCACTGAAGATTCACCCGAGCGAAGAGATCATAACACTAGGGGATGCCGTCCACTCTTTTATCCAGTGGCCCAAGAAGAACATCGCCCTGGACCCAACAGTGCCGCGATCTGGACACGACCATTCCTCTCCAATGGGACCCTCGATGACTCCACCTCATGTTTCGCCTCGAAGGCCACCTCTTGATTCCGTGGAGAAGGCGCCGAAGAACAACAAAAGCGTGCCGCCGTGTCGGTTCCCGAGTCGTCTCACAAGAAGACGCTGCCAATCGCTAAGGCCAAATCGAAATCGACGAACGTTAAGGCGCCTCCCATGTTCGGGAAGTCCGGGAAGTTTGAGATACCCGGGAACTACATCATCGGAAAACTGTTGTGCTCCGACGCAGTATTAATGCACGCTGGATATGCTTGTCAGGCTTTGCATGCCTGGTACTTGGAGAAGACCCAAAAGAAGTGGTGCGATACTGAATCACCGTCAGATACGAGGAGAAGCATTTCTTCAACGGGACGAGGTACTTCGTCGTGGTCTTCAACGACTTATATGAACCATTCAACATCGTTGGCCTCGACGTCTCGCTTCTACGATGTTGGACACTATAAGTGCGTACAATCAAGTTCTACATTCATGTAATACCAATAAATATCACAACCCATTGCTTATGTATAGATACATGCTAAAAAATGTCCGGGAATGGAAAGAACCGGTGGGTTTCCTCGACCCACATGTGGTATCGTTGCAAACCATCCAAGAAGACTCGTTCTTCATCAAGAAATACATAACGAGTTCATTGCTTCGTCAGACGAACATGAAGTACATAGTGGTGCCCTACAACCAGGGGTAAGTGTCACTACTTACTATACAAATTTTATTTGTACTTTATACGCAGCACAAACTTAGGTTTAATGACTATAGCGACATACATGAGTAGGTACCACTGGATCCTTTTAGTTATTATACCCAAGAGGAACCATGTGATATACCTTGATTCCCTAAACTGCAACAAGCACGACTTCAGCGTTCTAAGAGGAATACTCGAGAGGTATGCTCATTTCCTCCTTACATAACTCTATTGTAGTCTTTATTCATTTGAAATGGCCGAGGATAACTTTTTGAATCATGTAGGTCATTCATCAATTATGTTGCCAACAAAGGAATATACAATGGAAAGAGCGTAACTAACACACAGGATGGATTTTCGATGCAGCGCTATGACACGATAATCCTATATCATACTTCATAATAACGCGTCTCGAACGACTATACCTATATATGTAATTCTATTTTTGCGATCACCTTGACAAAAAGATGATGAGTTATGTGCAATCTCGTCGACTATCATATCACGACTAATCCTTAGAGCTAGGAAGAAGGATCACGAGGTTTGTCAATCTTGAAATAATTATTTCCTAATTATAAATTTAAATATATATAGCTTACCACTTTACTCTTGGTAGCAGCAGGTCTTGGATTTACAATCTGATTCACTCGTTGCGGAAGAGATCAAGGACATTCGAGGAAGCTCGCACCTTTATCAACACGAAATCATTAACGACAATGGAGAGTTTCACTCCGTCGCCAACAAGAAAGCATCACCCGCCGACACCTCTCAACGTAAACAATTGTAATCTAGTTGTAACTATAGCGACAATACTTGAACAAATCGATCTTTTGTAATTTATTTTGAGTAATGATCACTTTGAGTTGTCAACAATTGATTATCTCGATGAATCTATTTTTGTGCATGCTTGTTTTCAGAGGGCATGGCTAGCAATTCTGAGGCTAGCGGAAAAATAGCAAAAATGTGGTCGAGGGTATGAGCTATCACAAGCGGTTTTTGTTAAAACCGTGCGTGAAAACAAGTAAGTATCACGAGCGGTTTCCAAAAAGCCGTCTGTGATACCAAATATCCTGAGCGGTTATAAAACAAACCGTCTATGATCGCGAATATCACGAGCGGTTATCAAAACAAACCGTCGTGATATTAGCGAATCATGAGCGGTTTTATTGAAAACCGTCTTTGATATTCGCGGATCACAGACGGTTTTTCGTCGAAACCGTCTGTGATACTACACTTCACAGACGATTTTTGATTAAAACCGTCTGTGATATTGTGTATCACAGACGGTTTTTTACCGTCTGTGATAACGGCCTGTTATCACAGACCAACAAACATAGACGGTTCGGAAACCGTCTGTGATGACGGTTCCGAACCGTTTGTGATGTGGCTTCCTGTAGTAGTGTAATGAGCTTAACCCTAAGTCATGGATGTCAATTACCATCGACCTGGAGCTCACCATTGTGGGGGATAACCTACCCGGATTTGGATGTCTGTTACCAATGTCCAGCGCAAGCCCCGACAGACATGGACGTCAATTACCATCATCTGCACTTCCTAGGTAACTCCTACCATCTACAGCATGCGGGCGTAATGCTAGAACATAGTAAATTATTCAGCCAGGTCCTTCCCATTTAGGACATGTGGTTGTACAGTATTGCTCAGTTTGGATAGTCACAAGTGTCGGTCCTTAATATGATTTGGGCGAAACTTAACACAATACAAGATCTCATGCTCTAGCTGCACCCGTCTGATCTTACCATCCACCCAAGTCTAAAACATATTTTCATCATTTTATTTTGGTTTTCAAATACTCACATGACCTAATGTCATACATTTTCCAAACAAAACATAAAGTGTAATAATGGTTTTTCTCCCCAAAGGTTAAGTAAAGTCGTAAAGCATGCGTAAGCAATTCTACCATATAAAACTATTCTACAAAGTTGTAATCAATATTATAGAATTTTTACGCTAGGGTTACAAATGTACAACATAACAATTATCAAGGAAGACATTAACAATATTTAGGTTTAACTATCAACCTACAAATTAAACTCATCATTTTAAATGAAATAGCAATGTATAATAATTTAAAACTAAAAACAAAATTTATAAATATGGGTTCAAAGTGTTCAAAGGAGACTCACCTTCGTTGATGTTGGTGGAAAGTTCTTGCTGCTGGTTGAAAACTTTTGTGGTGACGTCGGGTTCTACGTGCAAAACGAGAAACACTAATAAATAAATAAATACAAATAAAATCAAAAATATATAATATATACTGGAAGAAAGATTAGTATTTTATACGAATTTAGAAAGTCGAATCACTAGATTGAGTTAGACGATAGAGAACGAGCGATCGGAAGATCGAATGGAATGGAAATTCCAGAAAATTACAAAACAAGGGAATATTCCTCGGAATCTTCTTCTTGGCTGGAATTTTGGTTTTAATTGAGTGTATGACGTGTGGGGCCTGGCTGTCATTGGCTTATGGAAGAATTGAAGAACTAGAAAACAATGAGGTTCTCATGATTTGAACTCAAGATGTAAAGAAGTACTAACTTTTGTCATCTAACCAACTAAGCCAAAGAGCTCTTGCGACATATACTCAAAGCCAAAATAATTGAAGCAAAGGAATAGAGACTATTCTGCAATACTGATTCGGATGTTCTGATGTTTACTGTTTTCTGGAATAGAATTGTTCATATGAAAAAAATCTGCAAAGCAAAGGTTTGACACTAAGGGACCTCCTACTAGTAACATAATAGAGGGATAAAGAGAAATGCATTAGTGAATGACTCAAGGGCCCATATGTCATTGAAGCAAAGAAGACACGGAGAAGACAATAGAAACAGAGAAAGGCTGGGCGCAAGAAGAGTAGTGGTGATGCCGGCGAGTGGTGGTGCTGGGCAGCTGGCCAACCCCCAAAATGAGACCCCAAGATGATAGCGAGCTCACAGGTGGCAGCGGCGCCGGAGGCGGTGCAGGGTGGCGGTGGCGGCACCTCATGCAGCGGCGGCGCATGATCACGGTGGTGTAGTCGGTGAGTAGTGGCACGGGGGATGAACGGAGGTGAGCATAGGCATGGCCTCAGTCAGGGGATGCTTCTGGGCCACTCGGGAAGACGAGAGGATGATCGTAGTGGCGGCGCCACGGTGGCCGGTGACGGTGTTGATGGAGCGACGATGACGAGTATGCTCAGGCGACGTATTTCCAAAATTAAGGCGGGGATTGGAGGAGGATGGTTTGGAACACATTGTTACATGGTGGAGACAAAAATCTTACCAGATTGACGAATTCACAAATTGGCTGAGATGAACAACGTTCGGGAATATACAAAATTCGTTGCCGATGGACCTTCGAGGGTTCTCAAAATTTGAGGGGATGCAAAGGGATAGATGAGGTGATGGCATGCCAATTTATAGCCCTTCTTGTGATTCGAATCGCCGAGTACGCCATGAAACACAGGCGACGGTATTCGCAGCTTTGGTTTTGGAAACGGACAAAAACGGAAAAGCCCTGATGAAGCTGCGGTAATAGGGGCTTTGATTGCACTGGGGTAATGGCGCGGTGATTATGGGGTCGCAATGCTTCAAACGGTTCTGCATTTGATGATCCAAGAACAAGGATGAAATGTGAATACTGCTATTGTCTGCTGTTTTCGATGAAAACTGGAAACGCACATGCTGAGGTTGAAGGTGATGACTAGGAGAGAGAAAAAGAAAGGAAAAGCAAAAGAACATCCAAAAATTAAAATAAAATCAGAAAAATCCATAAAAATCCTTGGAACCTAAATAGATTAAATAAAATAATTTGGAATTTAACTGATGCTTTTTAATCATTTAAAATGTTTTTCTTTTTCGATATTTCAAATTAAGTTTTAAATTAATCCAATAAAATGCAAACCATTCATTTTATTTTTAAAGCTTCAAAAAAGCTCTTTCAATTAGTAGGAACTCTAATTTAAAATCCAAATCTTTGAATTATTTTGAAATAAATTTTTAAAAGAGCAAAATTTGAGATGTTACCGTACTATCCTTGCATGCGTTCCAAATGGACCTTAACGATTGTATCAAGGTGATAAACCAACTAACTAAGCTAACTTGGGAAGATTTATTTGATGTGTAACACAACAAAACTACACGTACACCTGTATCAGTTACAGTTAGTTCCAAATTTTTATGGGCAATTCCTTATTTGCCACATAAATTCTCATGATCCCTTATATGCTATCCGTTGTGTCACTAACAGGTGAAATAATTTATTTCAATTTTTTTACTCCAGCTACAGGTATTTAATTTGATGTAAAATCAATAATCATTTCTAGTTTTTATTTGATTTAAAATTTGGAAGTTTTATTCCAAGTAAACAAGCATAAGTGGACTTCATAGAAAAGTACAAACCCAAATATTACATTTGGAGTAATTTGTGGATTTTTGTTTTGGTACCGCAAGTATCTACATACGCAGGAAATAGAGGTTAACATATAAAACCTTGAAAGTCCTAAAAGGATTTTGATCCATGAGCGAACCATAGGAGCCTAATTAAGTTACCACATTATCCCTGCAGTAATGCTCACTCTACAGTTGTGCGCTGCACTTGATAGCAACAAATTTGAATACTTGATCCCTGCAGAAATGCTCACTCTACAGTTACGTGGTTGTTAATTGCAAGTGTCAATAATGCCTAAACTGTATTACAGTTGTAGGTTACACCAACTAGTAGCAGGAACTCTGTTTCCTTCAAGCAAGGGAGATGCCCCGGGACCTAATTTGGCCATTGTGGTCCTAGGATACTGCATCTTAATTCTTGACAACCATGGGCATGTGAATTCACATGAAATGGAAAGCACAAATTCATTCATTGCATTTTGTCACCATTTTTATATGTGAACTTAATGATCGTGTGCAAACCCGGTTATTTCGAGTGGATAAAGTGACATGCCAGTTGAGAGTGCACCTTTTGTTCAGAAAGTGAAGAACTTGTTAGTGATCGATCATAGTTGGTGTTAGGCTTATGGATGCCCTCTGTGGCTAAATGGTGATGATTGCTGAGCTCAAATTTACTTTGCTATAGGTAAGAAAAAGAAATATTTGGAGCTGCTCAGACGATATTAGTTTGGTGGTGGTGTGAACAAATTAGTTTGCTACATGTTAAACAATATATAAGGGGACATTCACACAATTTGAAGATATAAAAATGTCAACATTGATCGCCACAAGAAGGATAACCAAGCAGCCATATATAGTTGGAAATTGTCAGAATTGATTGTCACGGGAATCAATCTTTTTTCTAGGAAGTCAGTTACTCTAGTCACAAAAGAATGTCGTTTTGGACATTGATACGGTCCCAAAACGTGATTTTGACCACTAATTTTTATTGTAATAGATTTATAAAACCTAATAAAATTATACTTTTTTGAAAGTTCTTTCTGAGATAAATCTATATATACATACCATTTTTATTTGTTCAATCCAAATATTAAAAAAGATATCGATAACCAAAGTTTAAAAAGTTTGGCTACACATATCCCAAAACGACCATCTTTTGTGACTAGAGGGAGTGACATTTAAGGTTGTTAATTCATTGTTCTTTGAATCAGTGCTGGCAGCGATGTACAATGTGAAAAAAAAACTCAGAGAAACATGTAATAGTTTTCTATTCACAGTAAAAAGAACTCAATATTAGTTGTGCAATCTTTAGACTTTATGTTAACTTCTAATTCAAAATATATGAAATTCTTGTTAACATACTGAAACATGTTTTTACAATATCGACAATGTGCTATGATGCATCAAATGATAACAAACTTGTGGGGTGAGAACTTCATGATAACTAAGCTTACAAGTCTATAAAATTTCTCAAAATATTTGGAGAGATATTAATGCTACATGACCCTGCAAATTCTCACGACCAATCTCTGCACTTGAGAGAAACGAAGCACAAATGCAGCTATAAAAAAATAGTGAGAACACTAGCCACAAATAATTATGCAGGGCTAAACTTGTCTCTCTCTTTTTCTCTCCCAAATGTAATCAAGTTTGATCATCAAATTTAGCAGGGTCATGTTATATCCCTCCATATACATCCAAGAATGTACATTTGAATACTTTTGCTGTTAGTTATCAAGGGTTTACACACCGAGAAATGATTCTCACTAGATACACCCTCCATATATCTCATGACATCTCTTTTGAGTAACATAACATTATTGTAATAATATTAGTATAACAAGTCACATAAGTTTAGTAAGAGCTAAAAATTCTTTAGCATCATATACTACTGCACATGCAAGCGAATGAAATGGATGGAAATGAGCATCGGAGAGAACTCACACATGGTTTCCATCTTGATTTGTGTTTACACACACACACACACGGTAGAAGATGAACACACGAGCAGTACAAAGGCAGCGACATTTGCAAGCTTGGCGCTTGTACTTCTATCTTCATTATTCAACTCTTCACATACAAGCATAGGCTCCAAATACCACTTGAATACAAATGCTAACCCACGCGCATGCAAGCTAATTACTAATTCCACTTCCTACATGTAACGTCTCATTTTCGGACGAGTACTAGTAACTACTATTTTGGTTTTTGGTTTTTCGTTCGTATTTCAAATTAGCAAGTATTTTCAAAAATCTTCTAGCTTCTTTAAGCTCGGGTTTGTGTTTCAAACTTTCTTGAATTCTAAAATTCAAATTCGGGTTTGAATTCTACTTTTTCGAATTTCAAGCCTTTTTCTCTTTTGGGCCTTCCCACTTTCTTTTGGGCTGGCCTGTAACATCCCAAATTTTCACTTTTGGCAAAATAAAACTTAAATTATTTTCCTTGGAATTTCTGGACTTTTTAAAACCTTTTCTTTAATTATTTTGAAGCCAAAAAAATTAATTTGCAAAAATATTACCAATATTAAGTTGAAAATATTTTATTTAAGTACATAATGTCTTTGAGAATTTCTATGAATTTTCTCATAATTTTTGGATTTTATTTGCTATTTTCTAAATCCTATTTGAATTTAAAATTAAATCAATTATAAACTCTCAAAGCAGTCCTTGGGCCAAATCTTCCCGACCCACTCACATTCTCCGCGCAGCCTTGGCCAGGTAACTTTCTTTGGCCCGCGCGTTTCATCTCAACCATTTTCAACTGTTGGATCAAAGCTGGACAGTCCGTTTGAATTGCTATTCGGGGCGGTCCGAACGTCCCAAGCAACGTGGATCGTCTGATCTAAAATGAACGGTCCGATCAAGATAGCATTCGCTCGGTTCGAACGTTTCAATGAGTGTGGACCGTCCGATCTAAATTGGACGGTCAGATCTTAATTTCATCTCCGGACGGTCCGAACGTTCAAAGCAATGTAGATCGTCCGATCTAAATCCAAAGTCCATATCACCACCCGTTACCTTTTCTATTCCTTTTTCTTTCGCTGACTGGTGGGACCACTATCAACAGTGCCGTCATCCTCGCCCTTTCTTCCTCCTCGCGAAGCCACCATTGTCATCCTCACCGAGCTCTTCAAACTCACACGTTACTTCCCCTTTTCGCGTGCATTTGATGCCATTGATACCCACGCTCACGGACACACTCAAGGCACCCGTTTCTTCCTCCTTAAACCCTCTTTAACTCTCATAACCTCACTGCTGCACCAGCATGTAACAACCACGCACATCCTCGCCGCCTCAGTGACCCCCGAGCCCTATAAAAGGGAGCCCCGGGATCACCATCATCTCCTCAACCCAGCGCCTCAACCCACATCCCTTCAATCTCTCTCTCTCTCGAATTTTGAAGATCACCGCCGGTGACTGGAGGAGCTTCAACCGCCGAATTCGTCGCCGTCAGGCCCTCTCCGGCCTCGTCTCCACACCTTTGTCATCGCCACACCTTCGGGAGGCCAGTGCGCACACTCACGTGACTTGAGGACGGCCGGAGCACGCACTTCACCAGATCCCTAAAGTCGCCACCGCTAAACCTCGCCGCCGAGCAACTAAGGTGAGCACCGCGATCAGTGAAGCCCCTCTCTCGTTTGGACCTCCGGGTGGTCCTAGGAGACCTCCGGGAGGTCCTAGAGACCTTCGAGTGGTCCTGGAGACCTCCTTGTTCTTTTTACAAAGACCACTCCCTTGGTATTTTTGCAAAGACCACCCATTTGACCACGACCTCCCATGTGACCACGACCTCCCTATTCGACCACGACCTCCCCAGGGACCACGACCTCCCCATTTGACCACGACCTACCCATTTGACCATGACCTCCCCAATGACCGCGACCACCCCATTGATTGGACCACCCTCCCAAGTGTGACTAGCCCCACCTGTCATGGACTCACTGATTTCCTTTTAAAAATAATTTCGGCCGGAAATCCTTTTTCTGAGGGCTGACGTCATAATCTCGATTTTACTTTAGAAAATTAATTCGGGAAAATCAATCAATTCAGAATTTAGGGTTTTATTTATATTTAAAACTTCGAGGAGCTCGTATTTCTTTATACGAACTCCGATTTAGGTGATTCAAATTTCTAAATTTATATAAAATCATAAAATAGTTATCTAAACCAAAATTATTTCATTTGGAGTTCATTTGCATTTTATTTGAATTTGGCTTATTTTCACGTATAAATTTAACGAGTTTGAAGAACCGAAATTAATCAACGACTAGAATTTTGAGGATGGCGAGTTACATTATTTGATCATATTTGAATACTAGTATTTAAAATTATTTAAATTCTGTTTTAAATTATGTCTTGCATGCTTATTTAAATTCAGTTATTTAAATACCTATTTTAAATTCATGGATATACCTAAAATCCCTTGTATGGCCAATTTTAGTATTGAACTAAATATCTTGTCACCCTAGATAAAACTGGTTGATACATTAGTATGAACTAGGATCATTTGAAAATGTTATGCAAAGACATGCTTAGACCAAAAATTGTTTAATTTGGGGAATTTAGCCAAGGATTCAATTTTGTTTAAAATAAGCCCATGGTATTATTTTACCATGGACTCCTTACAAGTGATTTTGAAAACAAAAATAAAATCAAAGGTGGTTTAAACTTGGGCAAAATGGATGTCAAGGTGGTGCGGAGTTAATCGCATGATTGAATCTTTTTATTGATCAAGTCGAGGGTTATGGTATGTTGCCCAAGTTGTTTAAGGACTGGCCTGAGAGCCGCTTTTGCTAAACTCCATCGTACTACCACATGTCCTGAGTGGGCAGAACTAGGCTTAATAATTTGTAATACTCTACTGTTATTTGTGCCATGTTGATGTGTGGGTGTTGGGTAGACAATATTCCCACTTGGCACAAGAGGGGCCTTCCGGAGGATGGATAATCCAATGGAAGCGAAACCTTAGCGGGCATAAATACTTTAGGGTAGAGCATTGTAACAGCCTTGTGATAATTGCTTAGTTGCACACCTTCAGAAGTATGTATTGGCCGACATCAAAAGCAAATTATCTTTTGCTTTCCGCTGTAATTTTCTTTAGGCCAAGTGCCCTTTTGTAATAAATACTCTGATATTATCATTAAAGTGCATGATGTGGACTTGTTACCATATTTGTAAAACTATGTACACTAGCTGTTCTTGGACTAGTGTTGTAAGCATAGAGAATGTGGGATCCTTCTTTCCGGGTTCGACAAAGATGGTTTCGAGCCATATCATTGTGAGTCATAACCCTAGCTAGAATGGACAAATCCTAAGGATTTATTTTCAAAAACTAAAAATATTTTTACATGTCTTTCTGGTGTCCGTACTCAACCTTTCTTTTTAAAATTGTTTACTAACACTTGTCTATTCAAAATTGTAGATGGCCGAAGAACCCAGAGCCCTTTCCCATGGTGTTTTCCTTTGGATAATTCGCGACATCATTATGAAAGATGATGCAACGGCTAGAGTTCTGGAGACCGGTTTACCAAGTATATGTTTATCTGGTGGGGACCCGAAAGAGGTGGAAGTAGAGGTGCTACTCTCGTCGATGCTTCGGCGAGACACCGTTGCACATCTTCGACGCTCCAGTACTCTGCGATTCCTTCATCGCCGGCATTCAAGATGCAGCATAGGAGGCCATCCATGACTCGATGACTCTATGAAGTTGAGCTTAACGCTCCGTTTCCACTTCTACCGCTTCACTATGCCAGCAGATAAGCGCACTCTTTTTGCCCCACGAAAAAGAGGATTTTCGAGTTGACCAAGCAAGTAGAGTTGTCAGTTGCAATGGACTATTCATACCAGTCTACTTTGGATGAGCTTCGCACCACTCAGCAAAGGCTATAGGAGGCAGAAGAGGAGTTAACCTTGCTTAGGGTTGTCGACGCTTCTTCCTCTGCTCAGGGAGAGTCTTTGACACCAGCACCGAAGAGACAGAGGATTGATAGTCATACCCTTACAGCTTAGACCTTAGTCATAGATCCTAACCTTTTGGTTAGTTATTACTTTACGCTTAGACGAATTGTGAGCCGTCGTGTTTTTGTGGCAACCACAACCAAATTCTAAAATATTAATAAAATAAAAGCTACATGGAAAAATTGTTCTTGTGTGCTTTCTTGGTTCTTGGTGATTGTTATAAGTTTATCCCCCTTAATTCCCTTCTCCCATCTTTTCTAAGTCTTCAAGCTCTGGCAGATGGTGAACACTTGTAGATCTAGCAGTGGAAATGTAAGTGGATAGGGCAATGCAAATGAGGATTATTAGAACAACCCAATTCCACCACCACCCCCAGCAGACGAACCCGATTAGAGACAAATGATGGCCAATCAGTCTCACTTGATTGACCTACTAGCTCAGTCACTCAACAATACCCAAGCAGTAGCAGCAGCAGCTCAAGCAGCACCACCACCTCCACCACCGCAGAGAACTAACTTATCAGAGTTCATGAGAATGCGTCCTCCAACATTCTCCAATAGCCTTGGCCGATGGATCACGAGGCGGCCGGGTGATTAGCAAAAAGTTGGACATTGCCTAGTGCAATGATCGTGAGAGGGTTCTGTTTGCCTCTCACCAGCTGAACGGACCTGCTTTAGAGTGGTGGGGCAATTTTTCTTAGTCTCACGCCAATGCCCAGGCTATCACATGGAATGAGTTTGTCGCGAGCATTCATTGTGCACATATCCCTTGAGCATGGTGACCCTAAAGAAAAAGGAGTTTCATACACTGCGTCAAGGCAACCGTATTGTTAATGAATATCTCCACAAGTTCAACCAGCTTGCCCGTTACACTCTAAATGATGTAGCTACAGACGAAGCGAAACAAGAACGTTTCCTGGAAGGCCTCAACGACGATCTTTCTATTCGTCTAATTGCTCAGGACTACACCGACTTTCGACAGTTGGTGAATAAGGCCATTCGTTAGGAAGGTAAACATTTGGAAATGGAGAATCACAAAAGAAGGATGGCGGCTTAGAAGTTTAACCCAGGAGGATTTCCCAAGCCTCGCCCCACTTCTTTTTAGTAGCTGCAGCATAACAGATTCTAGTCATCTTCATCTTCAAAGACACCCGCACCTGTGCCAGCTCAGCGCTTAAACAACCCCAACTTCCGCAGTGTTGCTCTAGGGGGCCAGTTTCAGAAGAAGGCAAGTCCCTCAGCTGTAGGAGTCACATGCTTTCACTGCGATTAGACTGGACACTACGCCAACAAGTGCCCAAAAAGGCAACTACCAGCAGACCGGCAAGGCCAAATTAGGGAGTTCCACCCTTAGGCAGTGCTCCGACAGCAAGGACAACATCTCAGTTTGTGAAAGGGCGTGTGAATCATGTCACGGTCGAAGAAGCTCAAATTGCACCAGATGTGGTCCTTGGTACGTTTCTTGTCAACTCAGTACCAGTATCAGTTTTATTTGATTCAGGAGCTTCACATTCTTTTGTATCAAGTCATTTCGTGGGCAAATGTGGGTTAGCTATATCTCCCCTTGTTAACCCTATGAGGATAGTTTCTCCGGGATTAGAAATGAGAACTAAATCTCATTGCCCAGACCTCACCTTGGACATAGAAGGGGTACCTTTCTTAGCTGATCTAATAGTTCTTACCTCCCAAGGGTTAGATATAATTCTTGGAATAGATTGGCCAGCCAAGAATCAAGGCCAAATAGATTGTGCCAACCGGATTATCACCCTCGTCAATGATCAAGGGATCAAAGTGGAATTCAGACCAAGGAATACGGTTGAAGAAAACTCCATCCTTAACAGAATTAAGGGGATAAAATTGGAAGAAATCCCAATGGTACAAGAATACTCGGATGTGTTTCCTAAAGATTTGCTGGGTATGCCACCATATAGGGACATTATGTTCCTAATTGACCTAGTCCTAGGGACAACACCAATCTCGAAGAGACCCTACCAAATGCAAGCTAATGAGTTAGCAGAATTAAAGAAACAAATTGAAGAATTATAGAACAAAGGTTATATCCAGCCAAGCTCATCACCTTGGGGCGCACCAGTACTATTTGTCAAGAAAAAGGACAATAGCATGAGGATGTGTGTGGATTACAGATCGCTCAACAAGGTCACAATCAAGAATAAGTATCCGTTACCTAGGATCGATGATCTCTTCGATCAGCTAAAAGGAGCAAGTGTATTCTCCAAAATTGACCTAAGATCCGGTTACCATCAGCTAAAGATCAGACCCGAAGACATTCCCAAGACTGCTTTCACAACAAGATATGGATTGTATGAGCTTACGGTGATGTCATTCGGACTCACAAATGCACCGGCTTATTTCATGAATATGATGAACAAAGTTTTTATGGAATTTTTGGATAAGTTTGTGGTTGTATTTATCGATGACATTCTTATACACTCCAAAGATGAAGAAGAGCATGAAAAGCATCTCAAGGCTGTATTGGAAAGACTTAGAAGTTATAGCTTTACACCAAGTTTAGCAACAATGAATTTTGGTTAAAACAAGTGGCTTTCCTTTGTCACATTGTTTCAGCTGGAGGAGTTGCTGTTGATCCAGCCAAAGTTGAAGTTGTAATGGATTGGAAGCAGCCCAAGTCTGTTACCGAAGTAAGAAGTTTTCTTGGTTTAGCAGGATATTACTGCAAATTCATCGAAGATTTCTCCAAGACAACTAGACCCATGACTAAACTACTAAAGAAGGAAAAGAAGTTTGAATGAATGAGCACGTGAAAAGAGTTTCCTAGAATTGAAGCGAAGGCTAGTTTCAGCACTAGTGTTGGTTTTGCCTGATATCCATAAAGACTTTGAAGTATTCTGTGATGCTTCACACAAGGACTCGGATGTGTGTTGATGAAAGAAGGCAAGGTTGTAGCTTATGCATCTCGCCAGTTACGGCCTCATGAAGGGAATTACCCGACACATGACTTGGAATTGGCAACAATTGTGCATGCTTTAAAAATATGGTGGCATTATCTCATTGGTAATCGTTGCGAGATCTTCACGGATCATAAGAGTTTGAAGTATATTTTCACCCAATCAGAGCTCAACCTAAGGCAAAGAAGATGGATTGAACTGATCAAGGACTATGACATTGGCATTCATTACCATCCGGTAAAACCAATGTGGTTGCGAGGCGCTTTGAGCAAAAAGGATATTGTAACACAATGTTGGTTCAGAAAAATCAACCAAGATTGTTTGAAGAATTAAAACAGTTGAATTTGGAAATAGTAAGTCAAGGTTGTGTGAACACTTTGGAGGTGCAACCCACAATACAAGAACAAATCCGAGAAAATCAGAAAACGGATGAGGACATCAAAGAAATTCAGAAAAATATGAGGAGAGGAAAAGCTCCAGGATTTTCTGAGGATGAACATGGTACAATTTGGTTTAGAAACCGTATATGTGTGCCCGATCGCAAAGAGATAAAATAGATGATATTACAAGAAGCCCATGAATCTCCTATTTCTATTCATCCGGAAGTACTAAGATGTCTTAGGATTTAAAAAAAAATATTGGTGGGTTAGCATGAAGCGAGAGATTCTTTGAGTCGTTGCTCATTGTGATGTATGCCAAAGGGTTAAGGTAGAACATCAAAGACCTACAGGATTGTTGCAACCATTACCAATTCTAGAATGGAAGTGGGAAGAAATCGGTATGGACTTTATCACCGGACTTCCTAGGACCCAATCAGGATATGATTCCATCTGGGTGATAAATGACCGATTGACCAAAGTAGCACATTTTATCCTAGTCAAAACTACATACAGAAGCAATCAGTTGGCAGAGTTGTATATGGCAAAGATTGTTTGTCTGCATGGTGTCCCAACGAAGATAGTGTCAGATAGAGGTTCATAGTTCACATCAAGGTTTTGGAACAGTCTACACGAAGCATTAGGAACAATACTTAATTTCAGTACTACTTATCATCCCCAAACAGATGGACAGACAGAGCGTGTAAATCAGATTCTTGAAGATATGCTATGAGCCTGTGCTATAGATTATGGAAAGAGTTGGGACAAAAATCTTCCTTATGCACAATTCTCATATAACAATAGCTATCAAGCCAGCCTTCAGATGTCACCGTTTGAAGCAGTTTATGGCAGGAAGTGTAGAACACCACTCCTTTGGGATGAAGTAAGAGAACATCAATTCTTTGGCCTTGCATTGATTTCAGAAGCTGAAGGCAAGGTAAAGATGATAAGGGAACGATTGAGAGTAGCACAGTCCCAACAGAAAAGTTATGCTGATAATCATCGAAAAGATCTATCCTTTGAAACAGGAGATTTTGTCTATCTTAGAGTGACTCCACTTAGAGGTGTAAAAAAGTTCCGAACCAAAGGAAAACTTGCACCAAGATTTGTTGGACCATACAAGATTTTGGGAAAAAGAGGTGAAGTTGCTTACCATTTCGAGCTACGAGAATCACTATTAGCGATTCATGACATCTTTCACGTGTCTCAGTTGAAGAAATGTCTCCGAGTACCAACAGAGCAAACACCTCTTGAGAATATCGATCTGCAAGAAGACCTCACCTATGTGGAACATCCGGTCAAGATTATTGATGTGATAGAATGTATCACTAGAAGCAAAGTCATCCGTTCTTGTAAAGTGCAGTGGAGCAATCACTCAGAAGAAGAGACCACTTGGGAGCGAGAAGAGGATTTGAAAGCCGAGTATCCCTACCTCTTTGCTAACCAATCTGAATCTCAGGGACAAGATTCCCTTTAAGGGGGGTAGGTTTGTAACATCCCAAATTTTCACTTTTGGCAAAATTAAATTTAAATTATTTTCCTTGGAAATTCTGGACTTTTTAAAAACTTTTCTTTAATTATTTTAAAGCCAAAACAAATTTATTTTCAAAAACTATTACCAAGATTAAGTTGGAAATATTTTATTTAAGTCCAAAATGTCTTTGAGAATTTCTATGAATTTTCTCATAATTTTTGGATTTTATTTGCTATTTTCTAAAGCCTATTTGAATTTCTAGAATTAAATCAATTGTTAAATCAATTAGAAACTCTCAAACAGTCCTTGGGCCAAATCTTCCCCGGCCCACTCCTGTTCTCCACGTGCATGCAGCCTAGTTAGCCTGCTTGCCCGCGCGTTTCATCTCAACCATTTTCAACCGTTGGATCAAAGCTGGACGGTCTGTTTGAATTGCTGTTTGGGGCGGGCCGAACGTCCCAAGCAACGTGGACCGTCCGATCTAAAATGAACGGCCAAATCAAGATAGCGTTCAACGGTCCGAACATTTCAATGCGTGTGGACTCTCCGATCTAAATTGGACAGTTAGATCTTGATTTCATCTCCGGACAGTCCGAACGTTCAAAGCAATGTAGATTGTCCGATCTAAATCCAACGGCCATATCACCACCCGTTACCTTTTCTATTCCTTTTTCTTTCGCTGACCGGTGGGACCGCTATCTACAGTGCCGTCATCCTTGCCCTTTCTTCCTCCTCGCGACGCCACCATTGTCGTCCTCACTGAGCTCTTTAAACTCGCCCATTACTTCCCCTTTTCGTGCGCATTTGATGCCAGTGATACCCACATTCACGGACGCACTCAAGGCACCTGTTACTTCCTCCTTAAACCCTCTTTAACTCTCTTAACCTCGCCACCATGCCAGCATGTAACGGCCGCGCACATCCTCGCCGCCTCAGTGACCCCCGAGCCCTATAAAAGGGAGCCCCGGGATCGGCATCATCTCCTCAACCTAGCGCCTCAACCCACATCCCTTCAATCTCTCTCTCTCTCTCTCTCTCGCTCGAATTTTGAAGATCACTACCGGTGACTGGAGGAGCTTCAACCGCCGAATTCGTCGCCGTCAGGCCCTCTCCGGCCTCGTTGTCCACACCTTCTTCATCGCCGCACCTCCGCGAAGCCAGTGCGCGCACTCACGCGACTCAAGGACCGCCAGAGCACGCACTTCACTGGAGCCCTAAAGTCACCGCCGCTAAACCTCGCCACCGAGCATCTAAGGTGAGCACCGCGATCAGTGAAGCCCCTCTCTCGTTTGGACCTCTGGGTGGTCCTAGGAGACGTCCGGGTGGTCCTAGTGACCTCCTTGGTCTTTTTGCAAAGACCACCCTCTTGGTCTTTTTTCAAGGACCACCCATTTGACCACGACCTCCCCAGTGACCACGACCTCCCCATTTGACCACGATCTCCCTAGCCACCACGACCTCCCCATTTGACCATGACCTACCCATTTGACCACGACCTCCGCAATGACCACGACCACCCCATTGATTCGACCACCCTCCCAAGTATGACTAGCCCCACCTGTCATAGACTCACTGATTTCCTTTTAAAAATAATTTCGGCCGGAAATCCTTTTTCTGAGGGCTAACGTCATAATCTCGATTTCCTTTAGAAAATTAATTTAGGAAAAATCAATAAATTTAGAATTTAGGGTTTTAGTTAGATTTAAAATTTCCAGGAGCTCGTATTTCTTCATACGAACTCCGATTTAGGTGATTCAAATTTCTAAATTTATATAAAATCATAAACTAACTATGTAAACCAAAATTATTTCATTTAGAGTTCATTTGAAGTTCATTTGAATTTTATTTAAATTTGGCTTATTTTCACGTATAGATTTCGACGAGTCCGAAGAACCAGAATTACTCAACGACCAGACTTTTGAGCAAGGCAAGTTACATTCTTTGATCATATTTGAATCCCAGTATTTAAAATTATTTAAATTCTGTTTTAAATTATGTACTGCATGCTTATTTAAATTCAGTTATTTAAATACCTGTTTTAAATTCATAGATATACCTAAAATCCCTTGTATGGCCAAATATGGTATTGAACTAAATATCTTGTCACCCTTGATAAAACCTAGTTGATACATTAGTATGAACTAGGATCATTTAAAATGTTATGCGAGAGACATGCTTAGACCAAAAATTGTTTAATTTGAGAATTTAGCCAACGATTCAATTTTGTTTAAAAATAAGCCCATGGTATTGTTTTGCAGTGGACTCTCTTGCAAATGATTTTGAAAACAAAAATTAAATCAAAGGTGGTCTAAACTTGTGCAAAATGGATGTTAGGATGGTGTAAGTTAATGCACAAGATTGAATCTTTTCATTAATCAAGCCCAGGGTTATGGTATGTTGCCCAAGTTGTTTAAGGACCGGCCTGAGAGCCGCTTTTGGTAAACTCCACCATACTACCACATGTCTTGAGTGAGTAGGACTAGGCTTAATAATTTGTAATACTCTACTGTTATTTGTGCCATGTTGATGTGTGGATGTTGGATAGACAGTATTCCCACTTGGCGTTCGTATGAAGAAATTTAGAAATTTATGATTTTATATAAATTTAGAAATTTGAATCACCTAAATCGGAGTTCGTATGAAGAAATACGAGCTCTTGGAAGTTTTATAACTAAATTAAACCGTAAATTGGATTTTACAGAATAATTGAATTTTTTTTCTAAAGGAAATTGTAATTATTAAATCGGCATTACCTGTAGTGAAGCGGTCTATGACATGTGGGCCCGCTGGTCAATGGACTGAGTCCATGACCGGTCAAAGGTCCACGGTTGGCTCGATGTACAAAATAGTACACGCGAGGGTGTGGGGGCTGTGTGCGAGATGATGTGGCACCACGTGGGCTCCACGTCGGATGGGCTGCTGGTGTGGCAGTGACATGGAATCTACATGGCTGCCACGTAGGCTCTGGCGACGGCGGCGCTCGGGTCCCTATGGTCGCCGGCGCTCTGCACCACGGCGATGCGAATGAGTGATACCAGGGTCAAGAGGAGGTGATGGTGGACCTGATGCGCAGGGTTTCGATGACGCGGTGTGAAGGAGTTGGCGGTGGTGAGGTGAAAAGCGGTGGTGAAGTTCGGTTCACGGTGGCGAGGTTGCTCTAGAGGTCTTCGAGGCGAATGAGTGCGCGCACCGGGTGGCCCACGCGATGGTGCGGTTGGGGGGGGCGGAGCGACAACGACGGCGGCGAATTTGGCGGTAGAGCGTCTAGGGCTCCGGCAGCTTCAAGCTTCAATTCTGGTGGCTAGAGAGGGGAGGAAGGGCTAAGACATGGGGGAATGAGCTGCGGGGATGAATGCGAAGGTGAGGGTCCCTTTTATAGGCCTCAAGAGTCACTGAAGCGGCGAGAACATGCGCGACCGTTCTATGCCAGCGCGGCGGTGAGATAAACCAAAGATTTAAGAGGTTTAAGGGAGGAAGAAATGGACGCCTTGAGTGCGTCAACGAACGTGGATTTTAATTGTATCAACCGCGCGCGAAAAGGGGATGTAACGGGCGCTTTCAAGAGCTTGGCGAAATAGCGGCCATGGCGGCGTCGCGAGGTAGACGAAGGAGACGGAGATGAAGGCACTGTAACGGCAGCCCCACCGGTCAATGAGAGAAAAGAAACAGTAAAGGAACAGGTGGTGAAATGGCCGCTCGATCGCGATCCAACGGTTAGAAAAGATTGGGACGTTCGAACGTCCGAAGGTTTCGATGAAATCTGACCGCTTTTTTTTTTATCCGACGGCTGGAATGGATTGCACGGGCGAGCAGGCCATGCAGTGCAGTAAAATGAATTGGGCTGGCAGAGATTCAGCCCTAACACTGTGTGCGAATTTTTAAAGGTTTAACAATTTATTTAATCCTGATAAATCAAATAGGTTTTAGAAAATAGCAAATAAAATCCAAAAATTAAGAGAAATTTCACATAAATTCTCAAAGACATTTTGGACTTAAATAAAATAATTCCAACTTAAAATTGGTAATAGCTTTTGCAAATAAATTTGTCTTAGCTTTAAATTAATTAAGAAAAAGCTTTTAAAAAGCCCAGAAATCCAAGGAAAATAATTTAAGTTTTATTTTGCCAAAAGGGAAAAATTGGGATGTTACATCTGGGGAGGGCGCTTGGCGGTGGCCATGGCGGCAGCCTCGACCCAACATGGTCTATGTCACTCTGTGTTTGTAATATATTTGAATGTTTTAGTTCACGACTTGTATGAATGATTCAGCAATGTGCCTATGAGTGCTATCTACTGATCTTGGTAATAGCACAGTATTTTCATAGAGGATTTGGATTCTCGGAATCTAGGTCCGACAGCGCTGGTATCAGAGCATACGACTGTAGAACCCTTAGTTAGATTGGTCATTGCCTTAAGGACTTGGATCTTATTTCTAAAAGATAAGAAAAGCTTTGCCAAAATATAGAGTACTTATTGCTTCTACTCATCATTCCTAGTTCCATACTTATCTCTACTTTCATTAAGTTTTTACTGATCTTTCTCCTGTTTCAAAATTTGTAGATGGCTACCTCGTCCACCGATGGCCCATGGGACCATTGCTCCCCTGGAGAGAATGAAGGAGGCTTTGTCGACATTCTTCGCTATCTAATGTAGCACCTTGGATAGCGCCGCCCTCCTCTCTTTAGAGGCTGGATGACGAGGATCATGACTCATGAGTCTTGGGTCATGGAGGTTTACCTCTATGCCAGGCCTGGCGAGTTCGTTCCCCACACCTTCAGGACCGAGGTACCCCATCATAGCTGCCTCGACGCCATCTAGGATGCAGCTCGCTTCGCCACTACCCGCTTGTGCTGGATGCACGAGGATCTCCTGCTGTGGTCACCTTTCTCCTTCTACCTGTATCTCCCTAACGGAGAGCGTGTCCCAGAGGCCTTCGACACCAGAGACGACAATCCCCGCTTGACCCATCAGGTGCAGCTTATGCAGGCGCTGATCACTACCATCCACTCCACAATGAATAAAATCAAGCGGCTTGAATACTTCACACGGCGGCGGCGCCCACTCGACACCCTCCACCTCAACTTTGATCGGGAAGCGTCGGGCCCGCCTTCTGCGGCCGGAGAGAGATCTTTGTTGTCGCGAGTTGGCACATCTCACGGTGCCACTCGATCACTTCTCCAATTCCAGTTCCTCCTCCAGCCATCGCCTCCAGCGACAGGACGCTTGATCGACCACTCTATCCCTGAGGAGCCCACACTAGGATGACTGCACGCAAAAGTGTGTGATGTCCCAGTCCGCAGCCCTTCATCGACCTAGGAGAGTCCAACCGTGGGCGTAGTCTCAACCATCCCTGCTCCTTCTCCCGCTTGCCGAGCTTCAGCGAGAGTCGTTCCTGTTCTCACACCCCAGAGGAGTAGTCAGGATAGTCTAGGTTAGCTAGCAGTGCTTGCTAGGCAGTCTTTTGGTTGCAAGCACTTTCTGTTTCCTTCTGTTGTTTGCGTTGTGTTTATATCTTGTGTCGTGACTTAGCTTAGCCTATATGCTATGTTTCAGGAGTCATCTAACACTTAATTCCCTTAATATAATGAAGTCATTCTAGGCTTTGTATTGTACTTATTCGATCTCTTGATTGGTTAAAAGTTCTTACATGTGTGCTATAGAGCTAGTGAACCCTCATATACTCCCTCTAGTTCTAAGCCTCGGCTTCTCTTTAGGATCTGCATGAAGAAGAGCCGCCACCCAAAGACTTGGTGCCTATCACGATGGGCGAGGAAGAGGCCATGGCACTGTAGTGGTCATGGCGAGACAAGATCTACCTTGCCCGACCAGCTCACCCGACAATGGCTCAAGTTATGCTCCAATGAACTCAGATTCTTCAGGCGTTGCTCAACAATCAGCAGACTAGACCAGCCGGCCGCAACTCCAAGCTTGCTGACTTTCTCAGGACAAGACCCCTCACTTTTGCTACAGCCAACGAACCCCTAGAAACTGAAGACTGGCTCAAAGACACTAAGAAGAAGCTTCGACTTGTCCGCTGCTCGAACAAAAACAAGGTGGACTTTGCCACCCACCAATTGAAAGGAGCCGCCACCGCATGGTGGGAAAAATACCTCACTGCTCGAGGTGGTGACAGTCTAGTGTCAAAAGACGAATAGGAAGAAGAAGCAGTAGCACCAGACACAGCAACACCAGAAGCAGCAGCATCTGCAACTAGAGAATAACCAACCCCTGCCGCTGGAGCCGCTGTAGAAGAAATTGCCAAAATACTGCTTGATGAAGATGAACCAGCATGGCAGTCAATTCCTTGGGCAGAATTCAAAGCCGCTTTCAGAACCAACTATGTACTAGTCAGTACCATGAGGATGAAGAAAAACGATTTCAGAGCTCTCAAGCAAGGCCATATGACAATCAATGAGTATTTAACCAAGTTGAACCAGCTTGCTCACTACGCTCCTCGTGACGTAGCTGATGAAGAGGAAAAGATTGATCGCTTCGTGGAAGCCATGCGTGAAGACATGCGAGTTCAGCTTATCCTCCATGACTTTTCCAGCTTCCATCATTTAGTTAACAAAGCCCTAGTGCTAGAAAATGAGAAAAAGACTACAAAAGCCAGTCGCAAAAGGAAGATGTCATTCCAAAGGCCACAAGGCAACTTTCCCCATAAGTCAACCTTCCAGGGTAGCTCATCCTTCAGATCATCTACAACCGTGCCGCAGAAAAGCTCAGCTCTAGCCCCAAGACCCCAAGGAAGTGGTTTCCGCACCCTTCACCCCACTGGACAACCTGCCACAGTCAACCCAGCAGCTAACCTCCACTACTTCAACTGTGGAGAGAAGGGACACTTCGCTAACAGGTGCCCCCAATGTCAGAATGCTGCCGCAAGGTTCAACGCAGGAGCCGCTCCAACTCAAGGCCAAGCATCACATCAAAGCAAGAGTCAGCAGACTTCGCAAGCTTCAAGGTCTACTCCGACACCAAGTCACGGCCGAGTGAATCATGTCACAGCTAAAGAGTCCCAGGATGCCACAGGAGTGCTAATGGGTACGTTCTCCCCATTCTCTGTTAATTCAGTACCCACACAAGTTTTGTTTGATTCTGGAGCTTCGCACTCTTTTGTTTCAAGAAAGTTTGTTGAAAGGCTTAAGTTGCCGACCTATAAGTTATCAAAACCCGTGGTACTTAGTTCACCCGGGGGACCCCTATATGCTATCTTAGTTAGTCCCAGAGTAGATATTGCTTTGGAAGATTTTGAATTCCTAGCAAACCTTCTTGTGCTAGAATCCCAAACTCTGGATATCATCCTAGGGATGGATTGGTTGGCCAAGTATCAAGGATTAATAGATTGTGCCAACAGAAAAGTGGTGCTCACCAAGAACCCAGAAACCACAATAAAGGTTAGTGTGGATCGTTCCTCTCCTTTGGACCGAGTGATCCATCACCTTGAAGAGTTGTCCCTAGAGACAACACCTGTAGTCCAAGCTTACCCCAATGTCTTCCCAGAAGAATTGCCAGGCATGCCACCAGACAGAGATGTCGAGTTTGTAATCAACTTGAAACCAGGGATAGCCTCAATTGCCAAGAGACCATTCAGAATGGCCGTCGATGAACTTGAAGAGCTGAAGACACAAATTGAAGACTTACAAGTGTAATGTCCCGTTTGTCCAGAGTTCTTGAAGTTTTCAAAATAAAAAGAACCATTTGATTTTGTGGAGAGTTCAGAGCTTAACTTGAGATTTTAAAAGAGCTTTGTCGACTAAACCAAACTTCAACTTCATCGATTCGGTTTCTTCTTGAGTTTGTTGGAGTTTTCCTTTTCTCTTTTTGCTCTGTGAGTTTTTTAGCTTGGCTTCTCCCTTCCAGGACCTCTTCTGTGTCTGGACCTCTCTCTCTCGGTCCAGACCTCCTTTGTGTTGGACCTCCCCATGCCCTTATGGACCTCCTTGTGTCCATATCAAGCTCCTTTTGAACGTCCCCTTGTTCATTTGAACCTTCTCGGGACCTCCCATTTGTTAGATCTGACCGTTAGGACCTCCCCTTTAGAGATCTTAACCTTTCAGACCTCCCCTTTGTTAGATCTGACCATTAGGACCTCCCTTTTGGAGATCTTAACCGTTCAGACCTCCCTTTTGTTAGATCTGACTGTTAGGACCTCTCCTTTGGAGATCTTAACCGTTCAGACCTCCCCTTTGTTAGATCTGACCGTTAGGACCTCCCCTTTGGAGATCTTAACCATTCAGACCTCCCCTTTGTTAGATCTGATCGTTAGGATCTCCCCTTTGGAGATCTTAACCGTTCAGACCTTCAGGACCTCCCCGTTGTTGTGTCTTTTGGACCTCCTGTCCATAGGACCTCCCTGTGGTTGTGTCTTTTGTACCTCGTGTCCATAGGACCTCCTCTTTGTGTGTTTTTTGGACCTCTTTGCCCTCAGGACCTCCCGTTGTTGTGTCTTTTGGAAGTAAGGGTCTTTGGGGGCAAGCCAGGAGAGTGAGCTCGAGGGGCGAGGGAGTAATGATGCAAACCCTAAGCGGGGCCCTCTTGTAACATCCCAAGTGTATAATTAGGGTTATTCAAGTATAATTATATGTGTAGAAATTAAAACTTTTCTCACATCTTGAAAAACCCTAAAATCTCATGTGATTAGTGTCCAAGAGTTGTGTAATCTAAAAACACAAAGCTCTTGTTGACCAAAAGTCAAATTCATTTTCCATTTATCTAAAATCTTGTGCCAATCAATTGGAAATATTTTCCCTTGGTCCAAAAACTGATGTGGGACCCCTCTGAAAAATATCACAAGTTGTAAAACTAGTTTGATAAATTTTGGAGGTAAAACAATCCTTTAAACAACCTTAATAAATTTCCTGAGAAAAATGCATTGCATAATAACCTCTGGAAAATTTCTGTAAGGTTAACCATGTTGTCAGCAAGCTCCAGTTAAAATTTCATCAAATTTGGAGCTCATTTGCTAGCCCAAACAATTCTGCAAAGTCTCAGCTGTTTAAAAGTTCAAATTCAAAAACCACCCTTGTTCCTTGGGCTAGCCATGTTCAAAACTGGTCATTAACCCCTTTGGACCTCCTCAGCAGTGCACCCGGAGACCTCCTCTCCACCTTAATCAGTGCGACCGTTGGATTCACATCCAACACCCACGACCTCCTCATGACTAACTTTGCAAAGACCTTCCCACCTCATGAGGTCATAGCCATTGGATCAAAGATCCACGGCCACGACCTCCCTGTGTGAAACCTCAAAGACCTCCTCATTGTTAAACCATCGCATGGCGAGGTCATCCCATTTGTTGAGGTCGTGGCCGTTGGATCAAATCCAACCGCCACGACCTCCTCCTCAACATACTCGGTCAGGTCCTCCCACTGCGTGAGGTCTTGGCCCTTGGATTCAAGATCCACGGCCTGACCTCCCCTCCTGTTAAAACCACTTAGACATCCCACCTCGTGAGGTCATAGCCCTTGGATTAAAAATCTAAGGCCATGACCTCCTTGTCTTCTCTGCCTTTGGATCTCTGCTCACGCATGCGAGATCAATGAGCCGTTCGGACCACCCAATATTGACCATTGGATTTACATCTCACGATGCGCTAACAAATGGGCGATTCGGACCATCGCGTGAGCCCTTAGATCCAAATCGGAGGCTAAGACCTCCTTTTCTTCTGTGAGTCCTCGACCTCCCTTATTCACTTTGTGCGTATTAGACCTCCCCATCAGTCGGTGCCCTTGGATTTACATCCAAAGGCCATGACCTCCCCCTCATGTCTTTTGATCGCGTGCGTAAGTCCTCATTGGAGGTCGCGTTGGATGGAGATCAACGCTTTGGACCTCTGTCCATTTCCTCACGTCGTTTTCACGTTAAGTGAAATCGTGAGGCCATGACCTCCCCACGTTTGATCGTGTGGTGGGACCTCCTCCCGACCACTTAAAAACTCTTGGTTCAAAATGGGATCCGATGGCGGGACCTCCTCGAGGTCTCATCCAATAGCCACTAGGACCTCCCTGTTCTTCTCCTTCCTCTGGCGCGTGGGAGCTTCGGCGATGCATTTAATGCATGTCGGCGGGAGGTACTTGTTCATGACTCTTTCTCGACCGCATTTAATGCGGTCGACTTCCGCCTCAATGGTCGGCCAGAGCTCGCCTTACTTTATCGACCCCATGTCTTGTCCACTCCATAGACCATGCCATGGGCCAAGCTCACCATGAGCTTAGCCAGTGGTCTAAGACCTCAATTGCCCTTGGATAAAACCACCTCCACGGTTTTCTGGCTTCCTTTGCACACCATTATCACTTTGCTCACACCTCTGTGCTTGTGAGCTCTAGACACCAAAGTTCCTTGGCACGCCTTTCTTTGGGCTCGAAGCTCCTCGGTGGGCAAGGGTCATTGAGAATTTTTCTCCCTCTCCTTGCTTCCATTGTGCCTTCCCTCTGGGACCAAGTCCTAACTAAGTTGTTGGACATTTGCAGAGGGACAAAGTGGAGCTTGGAGGCTGGGCCGAGGCTTGGAACTTGGACTTGAGCGGCGGAGCTCCCCTTCTTCCCCAACTCGGGCCGGCACCATCCCGACCTCCCGGCATCTTAAGGACCTCCGGTACCTCTGATAGTCCTTAGTCTTTGCACTGCGTGTATGTTCTTTGCGGAGCTCTTATTTGCTGCAGCTTGAATGTCGCTATGAGCATCATTTTGCGTTTCAAAATTTGGCGTGTGATCTCCTTCGTTGTCCTCTCGGCTCGCGGCGTTCAACGCCGTCGTCGCCGTCGAGAGTAAGCTCATGGTGTGCGCAACACTATTGCGCACACGATGATATCCTTGGTTGTCGCCGGCGAGTCCGCATCGCCGCAACAACCATTTCTTCAAGCTTCGGGATGTTGTCGGATGTCGGCGTGTCGTTGTCATTTTAGGACCAAGATCACGGCTTTTATGGTGCTAATCATTGCCCAATCTACGCAATCATTGGCGTCTTAACCGCCTTAAATCCATCCTTTAATGCGTGCATTAAAGACCTCCAGCGCACGGACCTCCTCGTGGTCCTCGCGCTTTAATGCCTGTCTAAGCAGCGTCTTGCGCGAAGTTAAAGCGCTGATGCAGGGCGTCCGCACCTCCTCCGAGGAGATCTGGGCGTCCAAGACCTCCCCCTTCGCGATCTCGACCATCGAGACCTCCACGGAGGTGCAGAAGGTTTAGATCTCACCGTTAAGACCTCCCTTTAGATCTGGTCCGTTCCCGACCTCCCCATCATCGTTGTGGTTCGTTGGATCCTCAATCTCGGCCACGACCTCCCCCCTGCCTCGCGCATGTGAGTTGTTAGGAGGTCCAGACCTCTGGACCTCACATGTGCGTCGTGTTGATCTCTGGGAGGTCTCGAGCCGTTGGATCTGTGATCTGTGGCTCACGACCTCCGTGTCTTTGTGAGTTTTAGAAATTCGGTGAAGTCTTAGTTATAAACTAAAACAAGGTATAAACTTTAGAATTTCATATCTTTTTCATTTTAAATCCAAATGAGGTCATTCAAATTGTGTTAGCTCTGTCTTGAACTTGACCTTAATCCAAAAATGATTGTAAGTTGAGTTCAGCTCGAGCACAGTTAGCCACTAGGTTTTAAAACTAACTTTAAACATACATTCAAATTAATGCTTAGCTTGTAAAATTCATAACTAATGCTCTGTAGATTCTTTTTAAGTGAGACCAACTTTGTTAGTTTCCTCTATTAATGAACTCACTGTGAAAATTAGTTTTGAGCTTGTTGCTATTATGAAAATGAGGACTTGTGCATTATAATTTTGTTTAAGTTCTTGTTTTGAAAAATTATAGAGATTGCATAATAGCTCCAAATGGGATGAACTCCATTGTGTTATTCATCTCATGAGGTGCTGGTTTCACAGTAAAAATCTCAGCCTCACCACTTTTCTAGAAATTGTTGCCTCATAATTAAATTAGTGAATAGTGCAGTTTGGTATTTTTAGGGCTGAGCAGAGTTGTTTTGCTCATAACTTTTGCATTAAGAATCCAAATCCATTGGTTCTTGTTGCTAAATTCCTAAAATCACCCTCTTACTGCTGTAGAAATTTCAGAGAATTTGGAGTTCGTTTGCTGTGCTGTCTTGTTGTTTTAAATCGTTCTTATCGGTTCTTTATCGTTTTTCCGTTAGGTTTAGACATTTGTGGTGATCCATAAGCGACCCTCCATAACAAAGTGACCAGCAGCAAGGCAAGCAGTTTGATCATTCCCATTATTGTCCCATTAATTTAAAGCTTAATACTTTGTTTTACTTCTATGTATGCATGCTACTTTGTGTTAAATGTCGCTAGCTTTCCTATAGTTGCATAATCTGTAGGAATTATTATCCTCTACTACCAATGAGCCTAGGTTATTCGCTGTGGTTTGAGCTCGTTGGATGAGCTCTCATCACTTAGTAGTTTACGTTAATATTGCTTAGACATGCTTAGCTATCGGTAGTAATGGGCGATCATCGACTTAGTCGATGGTCTTGATCACACAAGTATTATTATTCCTCCTATATGTCCAGCACTTGTGCTTTGATTAATTGTAAGATCAAAAACTGAAAATAAAATGTTGATTTAGACTTGGGCATATTGGATGGATGGTGCGGTTTTGGAATGTGGTGGTATGCCCGGGTCCCTAAGGACCGAGTACTTGGGTCACTAAGCCAAGCGCTTTTATGCTAACCACACGAGGGGATATGGGACCTCTCTTGACTAAGTACTTTGGGAGGTGTTAATTATGAGCTGGTTGGTGGGTATGTTTTAATAAAATCTGTGTGTGTGGTGTTGGGAGGGAGCATTGGCGGACCGGTTAGGTCATCTAATGTGTCTTGTCCCCGTGGGTTCTTGACTCGTAATTAGCATCGTCCATTGGAAATGTCTCGTAGGACTTAGCCGTGCTTGGCACACCAAAGGTAGTGTGCCTAAAGGAAAGGCGATCAGCGTGTGGGTACATTGGTACACCCTGCAGGATAAAACTATTGAATAGCCTCGTCCTAGGTTATGGACATGCTTGGTAAGGTCGTTCAAGACTAGTCTCAACCTTTTTAATTAAAACTTGATGGGTTGGTATGAGCAGGGAGTTCATGCTATTGTTGTGGTGACTAAGGGTTAGTCACTTCGGGTTTGTTCTTGTTGTTGTTATTATGTTATTATCGCGTTGTATTTCAACAATTAAAATTGCTTTATCAAATTGCCTTCAATCTATTATGTTATTGCAAATGAAACTTGCTTTGTGCTAAAATGAGTCCAAAGCCTCATCCACTTAAATAAAGCTTGCATGTAGCTAAATTATAGTTACATTATCTTACGTCGGTCTTGCGAGTACAATAAACAAGTTATTGTACTCATTTGCTTTGCTTAACAAATTTGTTGCAGAGGAAGAAGGAGAGCTCCAAGAGCCTCTCTTTTGTGCTACGTGTTGCGCTTTCTTGACGACTAGCTTGGCGGTCGGTCAGATGCCTAGGGGTTAAGGCACCTTGATTGGCTTTGTGTTATAGCCATCCTTATGGCACTTTTGCTTCATTGTTATCTTTTTATTTGTTGCTATTTGGCCTAAGGGCCTCTCTTTTGTAATAGCTATTCCATATTAATATTAACTTCGGTTTGTTGCTTATGTTCTATGTGTTGTATGGAATTGATACATTCTTTTGTTGTGAGGTATGTATCTTGCATCACAGGGAGTATACATCTCGAGACCGAGTTTCATTTGGTTGATAATACTAGGGTCAATTGGATGACTAAGTATTATGAGCCTAATAAACATCGGGTCTCACAAAAGTTGGTATCGAGCCGTTATGACCGTAATAACGCAAGCTTGGTCGTCTTTAGGATATTTTGAAAACCTATTTTCAAAGTATAAATGAGTTTTGAAAGCTTAAGTAATTCTCGGATTTTACTCCTTACCTATCTTAGCTTTCTCTTCTCATCTCACTCTAATTTGAGTTTTAAAAGTTGTTTTCCTCTCTTCCCTTCTACACAATAGTTGTTATCGACTAATTCGGGTTTTGGGAGAACCAATGAGATTGGCAAATTTAAGTGTGAGCTGCCCACTACAAGGTTTTGAAGTTCTGGAGTCGGTGATTGACGAGGAGCTTGATCTTAATCTGGACAGCAAGCATCAAATTTCCGGACAGCAATCTCAAAGGTTTCTAATTAGGATAGATAATGAGAGGTTAATTCAACTAAAACTTGTGGGAATGAAAAAGGGTAAGATGTGATACTAGTTAGCTAAGTATCTAACACTTATTTCGCTGCAATAACCTTGCTCTCTAATAGTTTTAGATCTCATCTTACAATCTGATTTTTAACCTTCTCGGTCAATTACTCGTTCATTCAATACGGGTTAGTTGAGTTGAGAAGTTGAGCCTTCCGTTTGGTGTTTCTTGGCTGTTTTGGAGTCTTTTAGAAGTTTCTAAAGTTGATTTACTCGCTGTTTTGGCTTTCGATTTGGGTGAAATTCCATTTCCCTAATCGTTAGCTTTTGCTTCCTTTAAGGCTTTGTTTTGGTCAAGTTACTAACCAAAAGTTCATTGTAACAGATGGCGGGCGCTTTTCGTGAGCGGCCAAGGCGATCGGTGGTCGGGACGAGCTTCCTCCTCCTCCGACCATGGCCGAGGTTCTTCTTGAGATCGGCGCAATCGCGCGGATGACAGAGAGTTCTCTTGGGCGTCATCGCGCAACACTCTTGCACTTTCCGGAGCTTGAGGATCTGGGCGAGGAATGCCCATCGGCCGCGTGGAGGACTCGCGGAGTTTCTTCGTACTCACCCCTACTTTTTCCGGTGCGAGGACCCTTTGGATCGCGGACGATTGGCCGTCGGTGGGCGTAAACCGCATAGCGCAGCGCGCGAGCACGAAAGGCGCTGTCGCATCGCACCGGCCTTGAGGGTGCGGCTTTGTCTGGTGGGAGAGCTATCTCGCCATGCAGCCGTAGACCACACCGTCTCTTGGGAGGAGTTCCGTCTTGCCTTCCGGCGGGCTCACATCCTGCCGGCTTGATGGAGATCAAGAAGGGGAGTTTCTTCGCTCAAGCAAGGCGTAGCTTCGATCATGGAGTATGTCTCGAGTTCAACCATCTAGCTCGTTATGCTCCCGAGGATGTGGCCACCGATATGGCTAAGCGAGCCAAGTTGAGCGTGGCTTGTCCGAGGAGCTGAAGGACAAGCTATCCATTGCCGACTTTCTGATTTTCAGACCTTGGTCGACAAGGCCATCAATCACGAGCATGCGGCTCGGGAGCTTATGGATTCCATAGCGCAAGTGGGAGACCTATAAGACTTCGAGCCCAGTTCTTCCCGCCTCGTTTGAGGCGGTCTCGGGGTACCACTCTCATTCTTGGCGCCCGAGGTCACCTGCCTCGTTCCTCGCCCTTCGCAGCCGTGTCGATCCGTGCACTGCGAGTCGTGACGGCCCCATAACCCGGTGCCGGGTCACATGTTTCTCATGCAACCGAAGGGGCATTATGCGAACCAATGCCCTAAGAAGGCGAGGCGACCCCTCGTCCTAATGGAGGGCGCGGTCGAGGTGGTGCATCTCAGACCGAAGATCGTCCGGCTACCCAAGGCGTGGGTAGTGGTCGCGTCAACGCCATCACCGCAGAGGAGGCTCGGGAGGCACCCGACGCGTCGTGCTAGGTACACTTTACGTTAACTCTCACCTGCTCTCGTCTTGTTTGATTTAGGAGCATCTCATTCCTTTATTTACGAGTCTTTTCTTTGCTGTGGAGAGCTTCTTTTCTCTCCATTGTCGGTCCCGCTTCTCATTCGCTCTCTGGTTCGGAGTTGAGGGTCGAGGTTGAGTGTAGGGATGTCCCTATCGAGATCGAAGGCGTGGGTTCTTAGCTAACCTTATCCTTCTCCATTCAGCGAGTCTTGATGTAATTCTTGGTATGGATTGGTTGTCTCGGCACATGGGACAAATCGATTGTGCCAGAAGCTCATCTCTTTATCTAGTCCTCCGTGAAGCAAGTTAAGCTTCTCGTAAGTCGCTAGATCCTCATCTCTTCGCACTTGAAGCGAAGCCGCTCTAGATATTAGTGAAGTCCCAACAGTTTGTGACTTTGTTGATGTCTTTCCCACGATCTTCGAGGATGCCACCGTTCGAGACCTCAAGTTTGTCATTGAGTTGGCTCCGGTACCGCCCCTATCTCCAAGAGGCCTTATCGGATGCCACCGAGCGAGTTGGTGGAGTTGAAGAAGCGATTAAGTGAGCTGCAAGAGAAGGGTTTCATTCGCCTAGCTCATCTCCTTGGGGTTGTCCAAAATCTTCGTAAAGAAGAAGGATTTGTACTTTACGCATGTGCGTTGATTACCGCCCACTTAATGAAGTGACGATGAGAACAAGTATCCATTGCCCGCAAGATCGACGATCTCTTCGATCAATTAACCGGAGCTCGAGTTTTCTCCAAGATTGATCTCGAGTGGGATATCATCGAGTTCGGATTCGGCCCGAGGATATTCCAAAGACGGCTTTCTACTCGCTACGGCTTGTACGAGTATCTTTGTCATGTCATTCGACAACCAATGCTCTGCCTTGTTCATGAATCTCATGAATTCGGTATTCATGGAGTATTTGGATAAGTTTGTCGTGGTCTTCATCGATGATATTCTTATCTATTCCAAGAACGATGAGGAACATGATCAGCATCTGAGGCTTGTGTTAGGCAAGCTACGTGAGCACCAGCTGTACGCGAAGTTCAGCAAGTGTGCATTCTGGTTGAAGGAAGTGGCTTTCTTAGGCCATATTCTTTCAGCAGGAGGCGTAGCCGTTGATCCTAGCAAGGTCAGCGATGTTCTTTCATGGAGTCAGCCTATTTCGGTCACCGATGTGCGGAGTTTTCTTGGTTTAGCGGGATATTATCGCCGCTTTATCGAGAACTTCTCCAAGATCGCGAAGCCGATGACGGAGTTGCTCAAGAAGGACAAGAAGTTTGTGTGGTCCGCTGAGTGTGAGGAAAGTTTCCAAATACTCAAAAAGCGTTTGACCACCGCTCCCGTTCTTGTTCTTCCTGATATCCATCGAAGCTTCGATATCTTTTGCGATGCTTCTCGTCGAGGCCTTGGTTGTGTCCTTATGCAAGAAGGCAAGGTAGTGGCCTATGCATCAAGGCAATTGAGACCTCATGAACTCAACTACCCTACTCATGATTTGGGTTGGCTTCGTGATTCATGCACTTAAGATTTGGCGACATTACCCGATCGTGTCGTTGTGAGGTGTATTCGGATCACAAGAGCCTTAAGTACTTGTTCACCCAACCCGACCAACCTCGGGCAAAGGAGATGGTTGGAGTTGATCAAGGACTATGATATGGGTATTCACTACCATCCGGGCAAGGCTAATGTCGATTCTTGATGCGCTTTAGTCGCAAAGCGCATTGTAATGCCTTAGTGCTCAAGGAGCATTCGCCCTCTCTTCTCGAAGCATTCCAAATGTCTCAACTTGGAGATAGTTGAGCATGGATTTCTCCGCCATGGTTGTGCAACCAACCTTGGTGGATCGGATCAAGTCCGCTCGTGATCGGATTTGGGAGTGAGCCACATCAAGGCAAATGTCAAGGCCGAACGACCAAGTACTTTTCTCGAGGATGAGCATGGTGTTGTGAGGTTTGGGCAATGCCTTGTGGTTCCAAAGGACATGGAGTTGCGGAATTTGATCCTCCGCGAAGCCCATGATTCGCCATTATCCATTCATCCCGGGGCCACAAAGATGTATCAAGATCTCCTTTGAGATTTTGGTGGACCCGAATGAAGAGGGAGATTGCGGTTCGTTGTCGAGTCGACGATGTCGTCGTGTCAAGGCCGAGCATCGGCGTCTGCGCAGATCGCTTGACCTTTGCCAATTCTCGAGTGGAAGTGGGATTCGATCGAATGGATTTCATCACGGTCTACCCACATCCTCAAGAAGAATGATGCCATTTGGGTCGTCATCGATCGATTGACTAAGGTGGCACATTTTCTTCCCGTCAAGACTGACCTTCGGGTAGGTCTTTTGGCGGAACTCTACATCGCCCGCATCGTCAGTTTGCACGGTGTGCCGAAGACGATTGTGTCGGATCGTGGATCCCTTTTCACGTCTCGTTTTTGGCATAGCTTGCAAGAGGCTATGGGCACTCATCTTGCTTTTAGCACAGCGTTTCACCCTCAAACTGATGGTCAGACCGAGAGGGTCAACCAAGTTTTGGAAGACATGCTTCGTGCTTGTGTCCTTTCCTATGGGAAGCATTGGGAGAAATGCTTGCCATTCGCCGAGTTTTCTTATAACAACAGCTTTCAGGCCAGTCTCGGCATGGCACCTTTTGAGGCCTTATACGGGAGAAAGTGTAGGACCCCGTTGAACTGGTCAGAGACCGGTGAGAGACCTCTCTTTGGCCCGGACTCAATCAATGAGGCCGAGCGCCAAGTCCAGCTTATTCGTGAGCGTTTGCGCCTGACTCAATCGAGCAAAAGAGCTATGCGGATCGCCGCCGGCGTGAGTTACGTTTTGAGCCTAATGACTTTGTTTATCTCAAAGTCTCTCCTTTGAAGGGCCATCAACGTTTCGGCGTCAAGGGCAAGTTGGCTCCTCGATATGTCGGTCCCTACCGCATTATCGAGAAGAAGGGAGCTGTTGCCTATAAGTTGGAGTTGCCACTGCACTTGCAGGTACATGATGTTTTCCATGTGTCCCACTTAAGAAGTGCCTCCGTGTTCCAACCGAGGAAGCTCCGTTGGAAACCCTCGATGTCGGGAAGATTTGACCTATCGCGAGCACCTGCTGGCGTGCTCGATGAGTCCGAGCGAAGGACAAGGAATAAGACCACCAAGTTCCTTAAAGTTCGTGGTCGAACCATTCCGAGGATGAGGCTACTTGGGAAAGAGAAGATCGTCTGCGTGCGGACTATCCATCTTTCTTTATCGAAGTGAGCCAAATCTCGGGACGAGATATCTGTAAGGAGGGAGATTTTGTAACATCCCAAGTGTATAATTAGGGTTATTCAAGTATAATTATATGTGTAGAAATTAAAACTTTTCTCACATCTTGAAAAACCCTAAAATCTCATGTGATTCGTGTCCAAGAGTTGTGTAATCTAAAAACACAAAGCTCTTGTTGACCAAAAGTCAAATTCATTTTCCATTTATCTAAAATCTTGTGCCAATCAATTGGAAATATTTTCCTTGGTCCAAAAACTGATGTGGGACCCTCTGAAAAATATCACAAGTTGTAAAACTAGTTTGATAAATTTTGGAGGTAAAACAATCCTTTAAACAACCTTAATAAATTTCCTGAGAAAAATGCATTGCATAATAACCTCTGGAAAATTTCTGTAAGGTTAATCATGTTGTCAGCAAGCTCCAGTTAAAATTTCATCAAATTTGGAGCTCATTTGCTAGCCCAAACAATTCTGCAAAGTCTCAATGTTTAAAAGTTCAAATTCAAAAACCTCAAGACTTTGTTCCTTGGGCTAGCCATGTTCAAAAGCTGGTCCAAATTTCAACCCCTTTGGACCTCCTCAGCAGTGCACTGCACCCCAGACCTCCTCTCCACTTAATCAAATGCAGCCGTTGGATTCACATCCAACACCACGACCTCCTCCGCTGCTAACACCAAAAGACCTTCCCACCTCATGAGGTCATAGCCACTGGATCAAAGATCCACGGTCCACGACCTCCCCGTGTGAAACCTCAAAGACCTCCTCATTTGTTAAACCATCGCAGCGAGGTCATCCCATTTGTTGAGGTCGTGGCCGTTGGATCAAATCCAACCGCCACGACCTCCTCCTCAACATACTCGGTCGGGTCCTCCCACTGCGTGAGGTCTTGGCCCTTGGATTCAAGATCCACGGCCTGACCTCCCTCCTGTTAAAACCACTTAGACATCCCACCTCGTGAGGTCATAGCCCTTGGATTAAAAATCTAAGGCCATGACCTCCTTGTCTTCTCTTCGCCTTTGGATCTCTGCTCAACGCCACGAGATCAATGAGCCGCTCGGACCACCCAATATTGACCATTGGATTTACATCTCACGATTGCCGCTAACAAATGGGCGATTCGGACCATCGCGTGAGCCCTTAGATCCAAATCGGAGGGCTAAGACCTCCTTTGCTTCTGCCAGAGTCCTCGACCTCCCTTATTCACTTTGTGCGTATTAGACCTCCCCATCGTGTCGGTGCCCTTGGATTTACATCCAAAGGCCATGACCTCCCCCTCATGTCTTTTGATCGCGCGCGTAAGTCCTCATTGGAGGTCCGCGCGTTGGATGGAGATCAACGCTTTGGACCTCCTGTCCATTTCCTCACGTGCGTTTTCACGTTAAGTGAAATCGTGAGGCCATGACCTCCCCACGTTTGATCGTGTGGCTGGGACCTCCTCCCAGCCACTTAAAAACATAACGGTTCAAAATGGGATCCGATGGCGAGGACCTCCTCGAGGTCTCATCCAATAGCCACTAGGACCTCCCTGTTCTTCTCCTTCCTCTGGCGCGCGTGGGAGCTTCTGAGCAGTGCATTTAATGCATGTCTGAGCAGGAGGTACCTGTTCAACAGCTCTTTGCTGACCCGCATTTAATGCAGGTCAGCTTTCCGCCTCAATGGTCAGCCCGAGCCTGCCTCCTTGTCAGCCCCATGTCTTGTCCACTCCATAGACCATGCCATGGGCCAAGCTCACCATGAGCTTAGCCAGTGGTCTAAGACCTCAATTGCCCTTGGATAAAACCACCTCCACGGTTTTCCTGGCTTCCTTTGCACACCATTATCACTTTGCTCACACCTCTGTGCTTGTGAGCTCTAGACACCAAAGTTCCTTGGCAGCTTTCTTTGGAGCTCAAGCTCCTCGGTGGGCAAGGGTCATTGGAAATTTTCTCCCTCTCCTTGCTTCCATTGTGCCTTCCCTCGGGACCAAGTCCTAACTAAGTTGTTGGACATTTGCAGAGGGGGACAAAGTGGAGCTTGGAGCTGAGCCGAGGCTTGGAACTTGGACTTGAGCGGCGGGCTCCCTTCTTCCCCAACTCGAAGCCAAGACCATCCCCGACCTCCCGGCATCTTAAGGACCTCCGGTACCTCCTAATAGTCCTTAGTCTTTGCTTTCTGCGTGTATGTTGTTTGCGGAGCTCTTATTTGGCACACGCTGAATGTCACGCGAGCATCATTTTGTGTTTCAAAATTTGGCCGTGTGATCTCCTTCGTTGTCCTCTCGGCTCGCCGGCGTTCAACGCCGTCGTCGCTGTCGAGAGTAGCTCATGGTGTGCGCAACACTATTGCGCTGCGATGATGTCCTTGGTTGTCGCCAGCGAGGTCCGCATCGCCGCAACAACCATTTCTTCAAGCTCGGGATGTTGTCGGATGTCCCGGCGTGTCGTTGTCATTTTAGGACCAAGATCCGGCTTTTATGGTGCTAATCATTGCCCAATCTCGCAATCATTGGCGTCTTAACTGCCTTAAATCCATCCTTTAATGCGTGCATTAAAGACCTCCCGAGCGCACGGACCTCCTCGTGGTCCTCGCGCTTTAATGCCCTCGTCTAAACGCTGCGTCGCGAAGTTAAAGCGCTGGTGCAGGGCGTCCGACCTCCTCCGAGGAGATCTGGAGCGTCCAAGACCTCCCCTTGCGCGATCTCGACCATCCGCACCTCCACGGAGGTCTGAAGGTTTAGATCTCACCGTTAGGACCTCCCTTTAGATCTGGTCCGTTCCGACCTCCCCATCATCGTTGTGGTTCGTTGGATCCTCAATCTCGGCCACGACCTCCCCCTGCCTCGCGCATGTGAGTTGTTAGGAGGTCCAGACCTCTGGACCTCACATGTGCGTGCGTGTTGATCTCTGGGAGGTCTCGAGCCGTTGGATCTGTGATCTGTGGCTCACGACCTCCCGTGTCTTTGTGAGTTTTAGAAATTCCAAGAAGTCTTAGTTATAAACTAAAACAAGGTATAAACTTTAGAATTTCATATCTTTTTCATTTTAAATCCAAATGAGGTCATTCAAATTGTGTTAGCTCTGTCTTGAACTTGACCTTAATCCAAAAATGATTGTAAGTTGAGTTCAGCTCCAGAGCACAGCTTAGCCACTAGGTTTTAAAACTAACTTTAAACATACATTCAAATTAATGCTTAGCTTGTAAAATTCATAACTAATGCTCTGTAGATTCTTTTTAAGTGAGACCAACTTTGTTAGCTTCCTCTATTAATGAACTCACTGTGAAAATTAGTTTTGAGCTTGTTGCTGTTATGAAAATGAGGACTTGTGCATTATAATTTTGTTCAAGTTCTTGTTTTGAAAAATTATAGAGATTGCATAATAGCTCCAAATGGGATGAACTCCATTGTGTTATTCATCTCATGAGGTGCTGGTTTCACAGTAAAAATCTCAGCCTCACCACTTTTCTAGAAATTGTTGCCTCATAATTAAATTAGTGAATAGTGCAGTTTGGTATTTTTAGGGCTGAGCAGAGTTGTTTTGCTCATAACTTTTGCATTAAGAATCCAAATCCATTGGTTCTTGTTGCTAAATTCCCTAAAAATCACCCTCTTACTGCTGTAGAAATTTCAGAGAATTTGGAGTTCGTTTGCTGTGCTGTCTTGTTGTTTTTCGTCGTTCTTATCGGTTCTTTATCGTTTTTCCGTTAGGTTTCGACATTTGTGGTGATCCCGCAAACGACCCTCCGCAACAAAGTGACCAGCAGCAAGGCAAGCAGTTTGATCATTCCCATTATTGTCCCATTAATTTAAAGCTTAATACTTTGCTTTACTTCTATGTATGCATGCTACTTTGTGTTAAATGTCGCTAGCTTTCCTATAGTTGCATAATCTGTAGGAATTATTATCCTCTACTACCAATGAGCCTAGGTTATTCGCTGTGGTTTGAGCTCGTTGGATGAGCTCTCATCACTTAGTAGTTTACGTTAATATTGCTTAGACATGCTTAGCTATCGGTAGTAATGGGCGATCATCGACTTAGTCGATGGTCTTGATCACACAAGTATTATTATTCCTCCTATATGTCCAGCACTTGTGCTTTGATTAATTTGTAAGATCAAAAACTGAAAATAAAATGTTGATTTAGACTTGGGCATATTGGATGGATGGTGCGGTTTTGGAATGTGGTGGTATGCCCGGTCCCTAAGGACCGAGTACTTGGGTCACTAAGCCAAGCGCTTTTATGCTAACCACACGAGGGGGATATGGGACCTCTCTTGACTAAGTACTTTGGGAGGTGTTAATTATGAGCTGGTTGGTGGGTATGTTTTAATAAAATCTGTGTGTGTGGTGTTGGGAGGGAGCATTGGCAGACCGGTTAGGCTGTCTAATGTGTCTTGTCCCGTGGGTTCTTGCTCGTAATTAGCATCGCCCATTGGAAATGTCTCGTAGGACTTAGCCGCGTGCGACACCAAAGGTAGTGTGCCTAAAGGAAAGGCGGTCTGGCGTGTGGGTACATTGGTACACCCCTGCAGGGATAAAACTATTCGAATAGCCTCGTCCTAGGTTATGGACATGCTTGGTAAGGTCGTTCAAGACTAGTCTCAACCTTTTTTAATTAAAACTTGATGGGTTGGTATGAACGGGGAGTTCATGCTATTGTTGTGGTGACTAAGGGTTAGTCACTTCCAGGTTTGTTCTTGTTGTTGTTATTATGTTATTATCGCGTTGTATTTCAACAATTAAAATTGCTTTATCAAATTGCCTTCAATCTATTATGTTATTGCAAATGAAACTTGCTTTGTGCTAAAATGAGTCCAAAGCCTCATCCACTTAAATAAAGCTTGCATGTAGCTAAATTATAGTTCTGTTATCTTACACGTCAGTCTTGCGAGTACAATAAACAAGTTATTGTACTCATTTGCTTTGCTTAACAAATTTGTTGCAGAGGAAGAAGGAGAGCTCCAAGAGCCTCTCTTTTGTGCTACGTGTTGCAGTTTCTTCGACGACTAGCTTGGCGGTCCTGGTCGAGATGCCTAGGGTTAAGGCACACTTGGTTGGCTTTGTGTTATAGCCATCTTTATGGCACTTTTGCTTCATTGTTATCTTTTTATTTGTTGCTATTTGGCCTAAGGGCCTCTCTTTGTAATAGCTATTCCATATTAATATTAACTTCGGTTTGTTGCTTATGTTCTATGTGTTGTATGGAATTGATACATTCTTTTGTTGTGAGGTATGTATACTGCATCCTGGGGAGTATACATCTCTCGAGACCGAGTTCATTTGGTTGATAATACTAGGGTCAATTGGATGACTAAGTATTATGAGCCTAATAAACATCGGGGTCTCACACCTACTCAACTGTAACAGCCCAAAAATCCATAAATGCAAACAATGTGGGATTTTTAAAACTTTTTTATGTGATAGCTAGTATTGTTCTTCTCGCCTGCATTTCGGAGAGTTACTTGTGTACCTTTCTCTCTTCTACTATCATAATTTTATTTATTATCGCATAAGTGTTCCTTAAAGCGAATGTCAGAATTTTAGCAAGTCAAAAATTCTATTGTTCTGCCTGTTACCATTTCTTTTAGCCTTCCTTTTCTCCCTACTTTCCCTTTGGCTAAGAACTGTTTTGTCTGGTCCTGGTCTGACCCGACCAGCTCCTAGCTGAATCAAGATCAGCCAGGACAAACCATTTGGTCATAGGACCAGTAGCAGTTGCGCTTCCCCCTTTCTCTTTCTCTCTCCCTCTCTCTCTCTCTCAGTGTGCTAGGGGAAACATCATTTGGCCATTAATGGCCATCACCCAAGCCGTCATTCAGCTGCCCTGTGTTGCCCACCCCGTCAACAGCACCAACCACATCTTCTTGTCGGGCCAAAGTGCCTATACATAGTTGCTCCGAGCCCTTCGTTGCTTTTCTCCGCCATTCCAGTGTTAGCCCCACTTTTTCTTCCTTTCCCCAAGTGAGCTTGAGCTTCAGCTAGGGTCAAGCGCTCGCTCCGGCCAAGCATCATCACATCGCCACCTTCGTCGTTATCACCCCTCGGAGCTGCCTTCGCCATCGCTCTTCCTCCTCTCTGACCAGAAGACTCCAAGACCTCCCTTCAGGATCATCTACCGGATTTGATGGAGCTACTCTAAGGATCGAAGACTACCTTCCTTCCTCAAGCCACTACTAGAGCATAGAGTTCACTCGCTATCGAGGACCACCATGACAATTCAGCTCCGGCTAGCCATTCCACCAGCTCCGTGCCGGTATGTTCCTAAAGGCCAGATACTCCTCCTAGTTTGAGCTACCCTATTCTTTCTCTAAGGTTTCTCTAGTTCTTCCTCTAGCTTTGCTCTGGTTCGATTCGATTGCGTCAAAGCAGTCAAGCCTTTGTTCTTTCAACCACTGCTGTGTAGTCGAATACTTCTCTCATTCGACTACACACGGCTTAACACTCTCAAGACCTCCCTTTTTACAAAGACCACCCTCTTGGTCACGACTGTTGGAATTAATCCTTCATGTATTGGATTTATTCAATCCTATTTTGAGTCAAAGTCTGTTAGTAGATGAGTCCGAGTCGTACTTGCAGAAAATGTGTCCAAGTCTGGTGTTGAGTCCTTGTACTCAAGCCTATATAAGAGTCTTGTATCGATGTAAGAAGTCGACAGTTGAAAAAAAAAGCAGTAAAACCAAAAAGTGGAGCAATTGATCCCGAAACCAATCGCGTATTTCTTCCACCTCGAGCACTGTTCATCGAGCACTGTTCACCGAGTGCTGTTGATATGAGTACTGTTCACCCGCACACATTCATCCAAGCATTGTTTATCCCAGTTGCTGGTTGAAAGGTTATGAGCTGCTCGTGGTCGTAGGGAGAGGAGGATTGACTACATTTTGGTCGTAAGGGTTTGGACTGGTCGCGGAGAGTTCTGACCACCTGGTCGTAGGTGGTACGACCACAACGACCTTCCTAGTTACAGTATTTCCACGACCTCCCAGTCGTATCCTTTTGCAACATTGTAGCCCCTACGGCCACCAATAATCCTACGACCACCACTGACCCTACAACATTGTAGCTGCTATGCCCACTACAGATCCTTCGACCACTAAGTCTTTGACCTTAATGGTCTATGCCTTCAATCACAATGGTCTATGGCTTCAACCAGATTAATTTGACCATACCGGTCTCAGCTTCGACCACAGTGGTCTAGTACTTTTGGTCTAAGGATTTGCATTATTTGGGATTATAATAATGAATGGGCCTTTACACATGTGTACCCGATTCCAACAGGAACCCTGGTTATCCAAGAGTAGATATGAGAATAGTACCTCACCAGGTAATCTCTCCCATCTAGGTAAACATTGAAGAATGTTCCTATGGATGTTCTCTCACTCCATATTAGATTTACCCGCTTTGGTCTAAAGTACTTCCTCTATTAGCTTCTTTGGTTTTACTTCGTCTGAATTATTCCGTTCATCAACTTCTCTTAGTTATATGTCGTCTAAAGTGTTACCCTCTGTCGAACCCGGGAGCGAAGGATCCCGAATTCTCTGTGTTCATACATTAGTCCGTGATAACTAATGTACACAAATAAACAAAAGTGATAATCAAAACATATCACGATTTTATTAATATTTATTCGAGTTTATTACAAAGGGCCCGAGGCCAAATAAAGTAAAACACAAATGAAGCGCATAATAGTAGTAGACCCAACGATTCGCCACAGTAATCGTCTGGGCGCAGCCTTAGGCGCCAAGATCCTCACCGCCTTGATAGATATCTTCTCTGAATAAAGATTATTCAAAGAAGAGTGAGCACTACTACCGTGCTCGCAAGTTACACCTAATATGGAATTGATATGCATGCATAAGGTAGACAAAGGATATTGGCAAGGTTATTTTATGTAGCGCAGCTTTTAATTTAAATAATCATATTAGATTACAAAGCCATTTTATACAATAATCTAAATCACCATTTTAAATAACAATAGTTTATTGTGGATAACCTCCATAAAAGATGATGGATATCCTCCAATCACAATGGCTACCCGCCTAATTTTCCCACAGTGACTATCCATCCTGAAATTATCTGTTGAAATCATTTTAAAACCAAAACAAAACTAACTCTGAGTGGCTTTGCTAGCATGTCCATGACCGTGGACGCGCTATTCAATAGTTTTACACTGCAGAGTTTGTACAACTTTACCCACACGAGATATTATACTTTTGTGTCGGCCAATCCACGCTTCCTAAGGCGTGTGACAGAGCAAACATCACAAGGTCACAATGTTCTACCTTAAAGTACTTGTGCCCTAAGGTTTCGCTTCCATTGGACCGACCGTCCCTCCGAAAACCCTTCTTGCGCCAGATGGGAAAAGCTGTCTTTACCCGACACCCATACATACAACATAGCACAAATAACTAAAAGGTATTACAAATTATTAAGCGTGTCCTGCCCATACAGACATGTGGTTGTACGATAAGGCATAACAAAATGCGCCAAAGACCGGTCCTCAATTGACTTGGGGCTATTCAATTTAAACCACGGGTCTTAATCTTAACCAGACTAAGCCGTGCATAAACTCCGCACCCACCATTCATCCTTTTCGCCCAAGTCCAAACCCTTTTGATTTTATTTCTATAAAACCATCTTTACAAATTCTCTATGGTAAAACAATACCATAGTTTTAATTTTCAAAGAAATTTTATTGAGTTGGCTAAAATTCTCCCAAAAACATAAATCATGGTCTAAGTATTTATGAAGCATTTGATTATTAAACATAATAATTTATCTAAGGTGACAAAGGAATGTCAAGGCAACATCCAAAATTTGGCATACAAGGATAATAGGAATAACTAATTATTTAAACAGAATTTGAAATACTTGAATAAAATTATGCATGCATTTAATAATTTAAAACTGAATTTAATTAACTTTAAAATAATAGGGCAAAAATGGTCAAAGTATAACTTGCCTTCGTTGCAGATCTGAAAATCTACGCCTTGAGAAGTATCTAATTCCCGGAATCGCCAAAGTCTAAACGTGAAAATAAGGCAAATCAAATAAAATTCAAACAAAATTCAAAAATACAAAATAAACCAAGTCTAAATATAAAAATTTTATTTTATTGAGCTAGATAATCAAATTATAAAATTTTAGAAATTTGTTTCACTAAATTTGGAGTTAGGATTCAATTATTATGAGTTTTATAAATTTTAACCTAAATTTGATATTTAAAAGAATTCTAAATTCTAAAACAGAACTAAAATGAACTCTAAATTGAATTATTATATTTTATTTAGTTAGACAATAATTTTCTAAAATTTTAGCAACTTGAATCATCTAATTTGGAATTATAATGCAAAAGTTATGAATTTTACAAATTTTAACCCTAAATCATTATTTAAATCAATTTCCCGAATTATTCTCCTAAAGGAAATTCTAAATATTGCATGATGACGTCAGCGATAATTTTTCGATTTAAATGAATTAGAATAATTTCGACAAGTGGGGCCAGTGTCATAGGCTCGGTTCACTAGAGACCAATTCTACCCAACCAATGGATCGAAATTGGTGAACCGTACCACGCGACGCTACGACTAAGCGGCCACGTGGGCACATGTGGTGACGTGGCGGTTGCGTGGAGATGAGGTGGCGCCACGGTGGTGACCGGACGGGGGCGGCGCGCGCACTGGGCCCTAGGCTCGCCGGCGAACGACGGTGAATTGATCTCCGGCGAGAGCACGAGGAGGAAGAGGGGAATGTGACGAGCACGGTGCTCACCGTGGTAGTGCAAGGGGACGACGGAATGATCGGCGGCGAGTAAAAAATGCGGCGGCGGCGAGCTTCTTATGACGACGAGGATGCTCCCGAGGGTCTCTGGCAAGGTGGTAGTGCGCACGGGTGTCGCGGTGATACGGCGATTCCGAAGACGTGGATGACGGGGCCGGAGCGGGTTTGACCTCGCCGGAATTGAAGAAAAACCCAAATCTTCCCGCCGGCGAAGAACTCTAAAATCGGGGCTTCACAGAGGAGGAAGGGAGATGTGAGTGGTGGTGTCAGCTTCGGCGAGAAGGGCTTCCGATGCTCCCTTATATAAGGGTCGGGTGGAGGAGAGGAGGATCGGCACAGCAGGGCGGCGGCGTTTTAAGGTAGTCGCGCATTACTGGCGAGATCGTAAAGAGGGAGGTGAAGAGGGGCGAATGGGCGCCGGGAGTTAAATAAATTAAATGCGCACAAACGCGAGTAAAGAGAGGGAGGGAATCGTGGAGAAGGTGAAGCTCGAACGCAAGGCTATGGCGGCATCGAAGGCCCACCACGAGGTAGAAGAGAGCGAGAAGGAAGAAAAGGTGTGAGCAAATAGATCTTGATCGAACGGCACGAAATGAAATGATTGGCGTGACGTGTGTAGTGGACCGTTGGATTGAAATCCAACGGTCTTGAAGTGAAGAGGAAAGCGCCAGGGAGAGCGGGTCTTGGGTCACAAGACGCGTAGGAGTAAATGGGCGAGCCAAGTTTACCCAATTGTCTGTTTTCCGATTTTCTTTTCATTTTCTATTTTAAATATTCAGTTTAATTCATTTCACTTTAGAATATAGCAAAATAATTCCAAAAATTCTAGAAAAATTCTCATAAATTATTAGAGACATTTTATACTTAATAAAATTATTTCCAACTTAAACTTGATAATAAATTTTGTAGTTAAATTTATTTTAGCCTTAACTAATTAGGAAAAAGTTTTAAAAATTTCAAATTTCCACAAAATAAATAGTTTTAAATTTTCTCTGAAATTGAAATTTTGGGCTGTTACACCTCATGAACACCGATGAGCATTGTCGAGGAATCCAATAATCCCCTCCTATTCATTTATCTAAAATTTCTAGCAATATCCTTTCACTTCTCGTGAGTATACCCCTTATCCATATGGTAGAGGGTCGTAAGCTTTTCCACATCTATCTCCCCAAGCGTAAGTCCTTCCACAATCAGTCTGTGGTAGTAAGCCTTTTTGCGACCACCACCTGGTCGTGAATTCTTCTACGACCAGTCTCTAGTCGAGGGGGCTTACAGACATGTAGGCCTGGTCAACTAGGGAGTCTTCCACACCATATCTAAAGATATGGCCTGGTCGTATTGTTGAGTTGTCGTTAGGTATGTTTTGTGCCCATTTGAAGTGTTTCGTTTGATGGCATAAAGTTGGACTTATTGAATTTCATTTGGTCGTTTTCAGTTGCTCTTGGGTCTGATCGTAGTCTGCGTAGTTTGACTCTGACGCTGTGATGGGACCACAATCCCAACAAGATCAAGATGGTCAGGCTATTGAACAGGATGATTATCAGCACGTTGAGCGAGATTATTACCAGGATATCGAGAAGGGCGAATATTAGGATGTAGAGCTTTATCAGGACAATGACCAAGGTGAGTCAATCCTTTGACCATGTTGCACCCACTTTTTGCAAATTATGTTGCTTTAAATTATGAAACTGCATTGCTATGTTTTATCAAACTAAATTGGTCTAGATCATAGTTAATGCCTTAACAATTACTTGTGTATAAACTTTCAATCCTTGATCTTGGACACTATCCTTTGTCACCCTAGACTTAATGGATTACATACTAGTTACTAAGTTTGTATCTAAGTGTCATACTTAGCCTTGCTTAGATACAATGTCATGCAGGTATTAAATTGCCCGACCACAACCATTAAAAACTTCGAAAATGATTTGGGCAGCAAGACTGGGAGCCTAGCTGGTATGTTGAGGTAAATGGTTACTTTCAAAACAAACAAAACCTGAAAACTATTTTCGACTAGGGCGGTTGGAAAGAATGGTTGGTGCCGGGGGCACGAGAAGATGTTGGTATGTGGATGTACCACCCTGGTCAAGTAAGGACCAAATCTTGTGATGACCTCTCATGCAAAAATAGTGGAACCACAAGTTTATTATGGGTACGACCTGGCCAACTAATTTGCTCGCCTAATTTGCTCGCCTCGGCATGGCCTCACCATTGGAGGAATGTGGCGTGGGTAAAGGGGAAAGAAGCCATAGGGAAACCACACGGCGCAAGAGGGGGCCTCCTGGAAGTGCATGGCACCGGGCAGTGGAAACCTTAGCGGGTGAGGCTGCATCGAGGAATGAGCATTGTAAAGGCCTTGTGGTAATCTCCCCTTGATTCACATGTCTAAGGAAGCATGTGTATATATCAAGGCGATTACCTCTTGTGGGTAAAGTGTGCGAACTCTGCAGAGTAAGAAAACTATCATGATAGACGTGCTCACGGTCAAGAGCGGTGCTGAGAACTTGCTGGATATAGCTCTCATTTTACAAAACCATTTGTGATGAAAAGGAAAGGCTGGGGTGGGACCCTAGGGATTTGGAAAAGGCCTGGTTGGGGACCAGTGGTAATTACAGGATAGCCCGAGCATTTGGTGGATGGAGCCACTCAATGGTATAGGAGGTGGGACCTCCACTAGTACTTTTTCAAATGAAAACTCATTTTGAAAACAGATTTGTTAAAATGCTAGGTCTCAGGATTTTTCTAATTTAGTTTAATTCAAACTTGACTTTGTGCAAATAAAAGAACTCTGAACCTCCCTTGACTAGCCTTGCATCTATAAGAACTGCATTGTGGGTTGGCTCGCGAGTACAGTTGTGTACTCAGGCTCTGCCAATGTAATCTTTTCAGACCCGAATGACCAAGACACCTACCAGTACTTCACAGAGGATGAACCAGATGGTGGTGAAGATAACGAAGCTTAGGCCGGGACCCCCAGTCAGTTGCCTGTGGCAGAGTTAATGGATCCACCACAACTTATTTTGCTTCCGTACTTGCTTTCTACTCTATGTTCTTGATTTTTGTAAAACTCTCGCCTAAGGGGCGCTTTTGTAAAAACAAATGGCCGCTCGGCCGGATATTTATGTAATATATCATGGGCATGCACTGTTCATTTGGGGTATCATTTACATTGAGCAAAGTTCACGATCAGTGGGCATACAAACTCTAAATAGATGTCTCACGACCACCCCTAGATGGTCTAAGACCACAACTAGATGCCTCAGGACCACCCCTAGATGGTCTAAGACAACAACCAGATGTCTCACGACCACCCCCAGATGGTCTAAGACAACAACTAGATGTCTCACGACCATCCGCAGATAGTCTAAGACCACTACCAGATGTCTCAGGACCACCTCTAGATGGTCTAAGACAACAACCAGATGTCTCACGACCACCCCTAGATCGTCTAAGACCACTACCAGATGTCTCAGGACCACCTGTAGATGGTCTAAGACAACAACTAGATGTCCCACGACCACCGTGAGATAGTCTAAGACCACTACCAGATGCCTCAGGACCACCTCTAGATGGTCTAAGACAACAACTAGATGTCTCACAACCATCTGTAGATAGTCTAAGACCACTACCAGATGTCTCACAACCACCTCTAGATGGTCTAAGACAACAACCAGATGTCTGACGACTACCCCTAGATAGCCTAAGACCACTACCAGATGTCTCACGACCACCCCTATATGGTCTAAGACCACTACCAGATGTCCCAAGACCTCCACAAAACCTACAGGACCTCCTTAGAATCACCCAGGACATCTCCAGGACCTCTTCAAAGATCACTTCAGGACCTCCTCAGGATCACTCTAGAACCATCTCACGACCTCTTCAAGACCTCCCTAGGATCTCTCCAGGACCACCCTAGGACCTCTTCTGGACCTCCTCCTACAACCAGGTGTGATCATAGACTTGAACCGGCGTCCCCTGCATGACACGGCCATACCCACGGGCCATTACCTGGTCATAGTCCTGCCTTGGGTAGATAAAGAGTGCTGATCAAGACTAAGGAACAAGAAGGCTACAGGGATAGTTATGAGTGCTGATCAAAACCGAGGAACAAGAAGGCTAAGAACTAGGTCGCGAGCCCATAGTCAATTGCCGGTGGGCATATTGTGTGGGTTTCCACACACTGTGCTTTGGCACTTCCTCCACTACTGACTCTTTGAGAATATTTGGCTTGTTCGGCCATTCTGCAAGTCTAAAGCCGTAAGGTATATTTGTGCTTTATTATTATGTAATAATTGAACAATTTTGAGATATGCATTTGAACCAACAATGTAACTGTGTGTGTCAGCTACTGATCTAGGGAATGACACAACCACACACAGTGGGACCCAAGTTCTAAATTTGGGGTCCGACATTAACTTTCGAGTTTTACTTCACATAATGTTTTAAAAGGCAATGCCTTTAGTTTTTCTTATGACCGGTTGTTTGCTTTCGTAACATGTTCCACAGAATGGGCATAGTTAAAATAACTCCAAAAAGCATGCAAATAAGGCAACGACTAATAACGCGCAAAAAGTTTTAAAAATCATGTATTTTTAACTTCGAGATTTTTGGTAAAAACTTTTGGGGTGTTACAACGCACATAACTGCGTGTAGGAACTCAACTCAACTGGTACACGTCCATCTACATGTAGGGACTCTAACTCGATTAACATGCAAAAAAACTAACATGACGACCCCTAAATCTTATTATCATCACTTCAACATTAGAGCAACGCCAGTTCATCTTTAGCATCTACCCTAATTAAATGCGCCTCCGCTTTCTCCTTCCTCGGCTTATGGCATTTGGAAGTGAAGTGCACATAGTCCTAACAATTGAAGCATCGAACTTTTGCCTTGTCGAACTTACAGTCTTCTTGCCAGAGTCGCCCTCTTTCTTCTTGGCCTTGGACTCCCACTCAGCACTGGTGAGCAGCAGGTGCTCACCTTCCTCATCGCGCCGACGTCCCTTCATGAATTCCTCGTACACATTCAGACGCCCAACCACCTCCATAACTGTCATCACCTTGATATCACCAAATTGCTAAAAGGTGGAGATGATATGCAAAAATTTGTTGGGGGCGCCACAAAGAAACATTTTCACGATGGTGCACTTATCCATCTTGTCTCTGAGGACACGAATCTCGTTGACGAGGATGGTCAGCTTCATGGCACTCATTGATGGACTCCGTCTCCTTCGTGTACATCACCTCAAACTCACTCTTCAGGCTCTGTACTCGCGCCTCCTTGATGCGATCAGTACCGACATGCATCTCCTCCATGGTGTCCCAATCCTCCTTGGTCGTCTCCTTTTTGGCCAAGGCTATCATCATGGCCTTGGGCACGGCTTGGAATATGGTGGCGGGAACCATCCGACCCTTGCGCTCATTGACCAGCTCCTTGTCCTCCATCGCCGCCCACACCCCTTATACCTGCATGAACACCATCATCTTCACTTCCCAAGAGCCATGAACTTTGGTGCTCGTCTGCAACCTGCCTAGCCAAAGCTTTTCTGTTTTCTCTACTCTCTCATCAAACACATCTGATTACACGTCCTTTTACATACTACCTAATCAATTTGCTAACCAACTCAACAACTAAACTGGAAATTCTAACAAATAAAACAAACTAATTTGATCCAATGCTGATTGCTGACACAGAGGAGTTTATCGCATTCTTGGGTAACTACCCCTCGCATTTGTGGAAAACTACATGTTTGTGGCCCAAACGGGGCTGCACCACATCATCGGCTTCGTTCTTAGGAAGGAACCGGAGAGATCGTCGGCGGCAGGTATGAATGTCCGACCGATGATGGGCCGACGTGGAGCTGGGAAGAGAACCCTAGTCGAGGTCTACATGGACGAGAGCGTGCATAGCTGCTACCCTGTCATCATTCACATTTGCGGAGATGATAGATAACGCTCCAATGGCAATCAAGCATCAAAATATGTAATACCTGGTTATCTTTTTGGGTAATTAGAATAATTAGGAAAGGGATTGGGAATTCAGACTAAAGAATTTAATTGTCTAAACCCATTAGGGGATGGGAGAGGGGAAGACGCAGTGGGCCAAGGCCCAGCCCGAGCCGAGTCGGCTGCCCATAAGAGAGCAAGGGAGGAGGAGCTGGCAGCCAAAACCTAGCCGCCAACCCCTACCCACGCCCTGCCGCGCCATGCCGAGCGCCCTAAAGAATGTCCTAAAGAGAAGTGTTGCAGCAGAACCAAAACATGGCGAGAGATGGCAGGCAATAACCAAGGTTGTGGAGAACTCACATCAGCCAATTGAGGCCCTTCTGAAGGCCATGCATATATGTGAATACCACTTGAGCTTCCAACAGTTGTGAATTAGTTACTACCTTATCCAACATATAAGCTTATACTTGCCTATTCACATTATCATATGACATACACACCCATAGATTTTCATTATCTGTGTCACCCTCTTTCTTCTTGGCCTTGGACTCCCACTCGGCACTGGTGAGCAGCAGGTGCTCACCTTCCTCGTTGCACTGATGTCCTTCCATGCATTCCTTGTACATATTCAGATGCCCAACCACCTCCATAACTGTCATCGCCTTGATATCACCAAATTGCTTAATGGTGGAGACGATCTGTAGAAATTTGTTGGGGGTGCCACGAAGAAACTTCTTTACAATGGTGCACTTATCCATCTTGTGTCCGAGGACACGAATCTCGTTGACGATGGTGGACAGCTTCATGGCGAAGTCGTTGATGGACTCTGTCTCCTTCATGTATATCACCTCAAACTCACTCTTCAGGCTCTGTACTCACGCCTCCTTGATGCGATCAGCACCAACGTGCATCTCCTTCAGGGTGTCCCAATCCTCCTTGGTTGTCCCTTTTCGGCCAAGGCCATCATCATGGCCTTGGGCACGGTTTGGAATGTGGCGGCGAGAGCCATCTGGCCCTTGCGCTCGTTGACCAGCTCATTGCCCTCCACCGCCGCCCACACCCCTTGTACCCGCATGAACACCATCATCTTCACCGCCCAAGAGCCATGAACTTTGGTGCTCATCTGCAACCTGCCTAGCCAAAGCTTTTTTGTTTTCTCTATTCTCTCATCAAACACATCTGATTACATGTCCTTTTAAGGACTGCCTAATCAATTTGCTAACCAAGTCAACAACTAAACTGGAAATTCTAACAAAGGAAACAAACTACTTTGATCCGATGCTGATTGCTGACACGGAGGAGTTTATCGTGTTCTTGGGTAAGTACCCTCGCATTTGTGGAAAACTGGATGTTTGGGCCCCAAACGGGGCTACACTGCATCATTAGCTTCATGCTTAGGAAGGAGCTGGAGAGATCGTCGATGGCAGGTCTGCACATCCTACCGGTGATGGGTCAACGCGGAGCTGGGAAGAGAACCCTAGTCGAGGTCTGCAAGGACGAGAGCGTGCGTGGCCGGCCGCTACCCTATCATCATTCACATTTGCGGAGATGACCTAGATAACGCTCCAATGGCAATCGAGCATCAAAATATGTAATACCCGGTTATCTTTTTGGGTAATTAGAAGAATTAGGAAAGGGATTGGGAATTCAGATTAAAGAATTTAATTGTCTAAACCCATTAGGGGATGGGAGAGGGGAAGACGCAGTGGGCCAAGGCCCAGCCCAAGCCGAGTCGGCTACCCATAAGCAAGGGAGGAGGAGTTGGCAGCCAAACCCTAGCCGTCAGGCCCTGCCCACGCCCTGCCGTGCCACGCTGAGCGCCCTAAAGAATGTCACAAAGAGAAGTGTTGCAGCAGAACCAAAACATGGTGAGAGGGCAGGCAATAAACAAGGTTGTGAACTAACATCAGCCAATCGAGGCCCTTCTGAAGGCCATGCATATATGTGAATACAACTTGAGCTTCCAACAGTTGTGAATTAGTTACGTACTACCTTGTCCAACATATAAGCTTATACTTGCCTATTCACATTATCATATGACATACACACCCATAGATTTTTATTATCTGTGTGCCAGTCTACTGATAATCTCGTTCCACGCAGAATTAATGCACGATGTCTAAGATTCCGAAATTAGATGTATGTTCAAGACTAAAGGTATATATGCTGCAAGGCCATGACACTACAATGGTGCCAACACGTCGCCAACATATCGAACAGATCCTGCCGTTCTAAGAGAATTTTATGCGCGCAGTGTAGCGATGTTGAAATCCTTCAGATCTCCCTTCGCTGTTATGAATGCGCAGAATTTTTCTAATGCATAACTCAATACTGTTGGTGTGATGGCGTGATGCTGTTTTTAATTTACATAAGTTGTTAGTAACATACTGCTCCATTATGATGGCAGAAACCCATACCCAGGTTGCATTTGGAGAAGTGAACTCTAACTGCAAGATCTTTCCCCACTCCTAGAAGTTCTCCATCAGGTAGTAGCTTAGGGTTGCCACTTCATTTGTTTTATACTTCACTGCATCTGAATATCTACAAAGCATTTTATTATGTGTTCTGCAGGTTGAAAAAGAAAAGGTTGTACACTTTGTTACTCCTCTATGGAGTCTGCCATTACAGCTTGTGCTTTCATTTAGGAAATACGCTGCAATTATTAACCGCAGAGTTCATTGTTTACGATTCCTAATATAGTTTGATCCATGCATTTTTCAGATGTATCTGCTAGAAAGTTACCCAACGAGTGTGCTGAACCACAGGTGAGTAAACACATAAATTTTTTGTAATGTCGGCCGGGTACCTTCTTTTGTTACAAATCTTATGCATTAGTAACTTTTGCACGACTATACCCATACCAACTATCATGTTACTTGATTCTTCCTGTTTTCACCACATGATGCTCACTGTTTGTCTTCGACTCACCCTTCCGTTGACATCCCTTTATCTCTGTTACAGAAATTCTTGAAGAGCTTGGAGAGTCTTCTTCCATCAGAGCCCAAGATGGTGAATTAACTGCAGCTGAAGAACTTGGGCTGATGGTACATATATCATGTTGCACGATTCTAACACTATTTGTGTTTAGGTCTTGATATCAAAGAAGAAAAAACACATATTAAGTGAATTATCGCTGACTCTTTCCTATTGCTGTCTCTCTTTAAGTGTTCCGTGAAAACGTGTTCTTTGGGTCTATTTAGTTCAGATAATAATAAAAAAACCCGTGTGCTTAAATGTGCTAGTGTGCTGTAGAAAAACATATTTACTTATCTATTTATGTGCCTCATCCTCAATATTTGAGGGAATGTTTGTAGGTTCCTAATAAAAAGGGAATGTATGTAGTTTGATATTTGTATTGATTAATGATTACTACTTATATTGATTTGTCACAATAAAATGAGATTGCTTTAGGTCCTAACATACGCAGCTGCTCATGCACCAATGTTTGGACACATTGTAATTACACCTAATGTACTATTCCTGGCATGCATGTTAATAATAACCTCACATATTAGCAGTACAAAAACTCCTGCTACACATTGTTACTTTTAACGTCTTCATATCATCTTCAAGAAAGCTTCTTCTAATCCATCTAACACAAAAAAAAAAAACAATAAACTGGGCTCTTGATATTACATTGTGTCACATCAAACACTGTACAAACAGATACCAAATATTATATATTCAATGGACGAACACAGCGTGCGCGCGCCTTACCATCTAGTACCATCTTTGGACTCAACATCTGTGGACTCAAGACACACCTTGACGATACCAACCGGCGAAAATAGTGGGCATTAGGCGTTTTACTTGCTGACGGTATTGCCATTTCTTTACATGCTTTCGCAGAAAGCACCATCGGCCCGCTTCTAGCAGTTGGGCCCAATCAAGTAGCTAGGTCGGCTGAGTTGGTCCGGGTTGGGCCATGTCTAGGGCTAGTTTATTTTACGGGTTTAATTGAGCTTTAGCCAGACGCTTTTGAACAAGGCCTAGATAATCTTTTGGATCGCAATCACAAACTGCATTTTTTTTTTCTTCAAGAAGGCACAGAACAAATGTATATGTACGATCATACAAGGGCAATTAGTTTATACAAGGCCCACGTGTTGTTCCTACGTTGTAAGGGTCCACTCATTAACAGTATTTTACAGATGGGCTAGAACTGGCCCAATTAAAGTCAGCATTTTCCACGATTTTATTCAGAGAGAAGGGAAATACGTACTCTTCCAAAAAAAAAAACCGCCCTATAATCCTCCCCTTTTGAGTTCATACAAGTCATGTGCCCGTGCGTTGCAACAGAAAATCTTTTTTTTTGCATAGAATATGTTTTGCGGCTCATCAACCTCCCTATTGCCATTCATAAGTGCACGTGTGTTGCAACGGAAACTCATATTTTGCACCAATAATTTCTAAGCAATATGCTTAACACACATAATTTCTGAGCATTATAACCAGTTCTGGTAGGTATAGAGTACATTTCAACAACCTAGCATTATAATCAGTTTTGGGAAAATAAATGCAAATGTTACAAGTACAGAGCTGATGAATTGCTTTTGAACTATTTAGTTCTCAGCTTTTACCAGACTATCAGATGTGCAACCAAAACCATAATTCAGCTAACAAGTATCTCAAGATACAATTTCATACGAAACAGAGTACATTCACTTATTTAATCCAAGCTTGGTGAATAATTTATACCGAACGGAGTAGTATTAGTTACCGAAGGCAGTGAGGGTGGGGAGGGAGGCGCGTGGATACCGAATAGAGTAGTATTAGTTATCGAAGGCGGTGGTGGTGGGGGTAGGGGGGTGGAGGCGCGTGGAGCAGAGCAGAAGAGCGAGGAGACGTGGAGGGGATAGAGCAAGGGGGAGATGCGAGAGAGGGAGTACGAGTGCGGGCTGAGGTTTTAAGAGGCTAGGGATATCATGTATTGACGAAAACATTTATTCATTGATGTAATAGCTCTGAAAGTTCAGGTCAAACGTATTTCAAGGTTATCAACAGATGTAAGAAGAATTCAACAGACAATTTGGCAGTCATGTACATGTTTCTTTGCCAAACGCATCACAACTGTGTTGCTCTGTAATGTTACATCATGTAGCTGAGATTCCTAGCTATACTTAGTTAATGACACTCAAATCCAGTTAGTTACTGAATGGAAATTTGCACATTATTACACCTGTTGCCTATTAAAACACAAAATTTGAGAAAAAGACTCTCCTAACTTTTGAATCAGCGGCTCTCACCATGTCAAATTCTATTCTCCATGCTATGTGCTCATCAGGCCTAACCAAAATTACACTTTTCCTAGTTATCTGACACATCTCCCACCATGAAGTAGCAGATGCCCTAGGTATTTCCTCAACATCGACATAGTTTGTCCAGGATACCAACTCAGATCTGCTCCCTTCCACTTTTGCATTATCCTGTGAGTACCACAACATGGAATTACTATATCCGGGGAGAATTATTTCAACCATTATTCCTGACAAAATTAAACCAAGCTACTGTATGATTCAGCCACTCCAAGATGTCCACTGCTCCAAACTTTCAAATTACTACTGAATTGTGTTATTCACACTATTGAACCTAATTACAGTGGTGTGATCTGTGAAGTCGTGTTAGCTAGGACTATAGCCATATAAGGAAGAACCGCAGATATGACATGCAAGCCACATGCCAAAACCTGAAAGTTTTCTTCAAACACAAATCAGAAGAAAAGGGAAGGGACACCACAACTGAATCTAATTACCTTGGAAGCAATGGTATAAAACCCATTATCAAGAGAATCACTTGCAAAAGTTAGGCACTCCTCATGGGACACATGGAGATCAAGGTCGTCAGAGTATTTGGCCTCTTGCAGAACCAGCGCTTGGTATCTCAAAGCAAGGCAACTCTAGAGTATGCAAAATCTCCATGTGTATATTAGGTACTGAATGATTCCCTTTGAGTATATAGGTTTACCATGAGCTGGAAAATTTCATATCTGTGTTTGTATAGAAATACGAAACATAATAAACTTGAAGAGGTTAGTGGAAGATAAGGAAACAAATAGTTCTGAAGATCTCTTCCGATAACTTTCATTTGTAATAATCAACATACCTAGGAGGAAAACATGGTGCAACATAGTCATAGATATCGCCAAGCTCATCTCCAATCTGTATTACATTAGGAACATAATAATGATCCATAAGTCAGTCAGATCAGTAGGTAATTCAAGAGAAGTGTGTTCTCTAAGAAACATCAGCTACTCTTTGTCAGGTCCCGATTTGCAGAACAAGCAGGATTAGGATATATTGGTAGGGAAGACTAATAACAAAATTTTAGGTCATCTACGTCAAACGAGTGCTAAATCATGGAGCCAAAAAAATGTAGACAATATGGCATGATCACGATGAATCAGTATATCTTGTGGGTTCCATTCCTTAATAACCACACCACCATTTATTTTGAGTTCCTTAGACAATAGCAAGTTAACATAAAAACACAAATAAATGGAACAATCGAGTATTGACCATGACAGCTTGAGCACCAACAGTCACTTAACTCTAAGGAATCTAGAACTCTATATATGCGACCGACCGGGATTTGCACCAGTATTGGGATTTCGATCCTTGCTATGGATACTTGGATAGTATTTCCAGTAAAAAACACTGGGAATGAATGAGGTGATTGAAAGCACATGAAGTTGTCTCCTAAGAAGTTAGAAGATGATTGAAAGAATGGCATTTAAGAAGGAGCAAGCTTAATGACTCATTTGCACCTGTTCAGCATAGTTCTGTGGAAGTGCTTCTAATGTGCTGCTACTTAGCTCCAATGAAAGTTCATAGCAACGCAGGTTGTTGTTAATCTGCTCAGCCAATATCAGGACAAACAATAAGAAACTAATAGTAGCAATGAATTCACATGGAGTTCTAAATGGAGAAAGCTACATACCAATGCACACAGAGATTCCAAACCAACATCAGAAGTTGGTTCCTCGAGTCCTTGCCTCCCAGCTACGTGAAAATCAAGCATGACCTACAAAGGAAACAAAGAAGAAAATTGAATTGGCATATTCCAGTAATTTACTTCAAAATTGCACGAAGCAAAGCACAACAAAACCAGGTAAGACTAAAATCATCTTGAAGCGTAACTATGGAAATACCTGAATAACTGAGAGAGCAATACGATATAGCATGACATCTGTGCTATTGTCACTATCTACACTTGCTCTGTCAATATACTAAATAAATCTACCGCTGCAGGTGTATATACTTTTCCATCCTCTGTACTCTTTGGTGGTTGTGTTTTGTCAGCTTCCAAAATGTTACTATACCATTTCTATAGAAGCAAACGAGTAACGATACATGAATAATCATGATTAAGTTCAATTTGAATTCAACAGATAAAAAAAAGTACCTTAGTTGTTGCTTGCATACGTTCTACATACATATTCATGAAGGGATCCAATGCACCACTTTCGTAACAAACTTGGGCAAGAGACTCGCCCCACACCAAGGCCAATAAGATTATCTTGATATTGCACAACCCAACCTCATTACCTACAAGTGATATAAGAGAAAGAAAACCAAACAGTGATACACATGAACCAAGGAAACAATATACCGACAAAGTGTTCAACTTATGTAGAATAAATCTAGTATAATTTTAAAAAGACATTTAAAATCACATACCTTTAGGATGTTTATATTTTGAATATCATTTGCTCTATCATTGAAAGCAGTCTTAGCATCTGAATAAATCTTTCAAGATATAGGTTTACCATGAGCTAGAAAATTTCAGATTCAGATAGAAATAAGAAACATAAAACTTGAAGTTAGTGGAAGGGATGGAAACAGATAGGAATCTTTCAAGATATCACAATTTCGAGTAAGGGTAGGATAGCCCCATCTCGTAATATTAGCGATTGATGACATGTCAAAATGACCAATGATTAATGAGGAACCCTAGCCATCAATATTTTATACAAGCAATACATATGAGTGATGTATTGAAAAGCTAGAATGCAACACATGTTTTGAAGCATCCCCATATAATGAATTATGAGGACATATATTATAGCCAATTATAGGAGCTCTCAACATATGTTCGTCTTGTTATAGTAAACAGATTATTAATTTCTTGTGTATACAGAACAAATAGTTCTGAAGATTTCTTCCAAGGATAATTATCATTTGTAATAATCATCAACATACCTAGGAGGAAAACATGGTGCAACATAGTCATAGATATCACCAAGCTCATCGCCAATCTGTATTGCATTAGGAATAGAATAACAATCCATAAGTCACCGATACTCGGATCATTAGATAAATCAAGTGAAGTGTATTTTCTAAAGAAACATCACTATTCTTTGTCGTGTCCCAACTTGCGTAACAAGTAGGATTAAGATATATTGGTAGGGAAGACTAATAACAAAATTTTAGGTCATCTACATTGAAAGAGTGCTAAATTATGGAGCCAAGAAAAATGTAGACAATAAAGCATGATTAGTGATGAATCAGAATATCTGTGGGTTACATTCCTTAACAACCACAATACCATTTCTTTTGAGTTCCTTAGATGATAACAAGCTAACATAACAACACAAATGAATGGAACAATCGGTGTTGACCATGACAAATGAGCACCAAAGAATCACTTAACTCTTAAGGAGTCTAGAACTATATATATGCATTTGTTTTTAATATAGCGCGTAAAACCAGACTACTTATCGCCTTAGCTTCCTCCAAAGCTTCCATCAAATCTTCCGAGAAAACAAGTCGTGTGATCAAAACATTAGCTACCGCGGTAAGTGAATGGACTGTGATAAGCGCATAATAAAATGTTGAAACCAGATCAAGTTAAGCGCTACCTCGGTGAGCAATTTGTTGAAGTGAGTCTCGATGACCTTCCCGATACATCGCCAAAGATTTGTCCTTGTAGCCCTTACCCGGGCCTTCGATTTCTCTTGAGTGCCCTTTCTTGGGGTAGATGTTGCCCTGCACCTTTTCTCTGATTGGGGAAGGGTGAGTCAAAATCACCAAAGATTCAATAGGAGGGATTCAGGGAATATACATTAGTGTTTTATGCCTCATCCTGTAAGCCTCACAATATGTTAGAAGAAGTCCAACAGACAGAGATGCACAAAGACAAGAATGGAAGCAAAATACCTTTTCAAAAGTTAGTCCTCGAGAACTCGGGCATCTCACATCCATGTGATCGCCACCGTAACTCTCATAGGTGAAATCATGCGTTGCATCATTTGACAAGCCCACCTTTTCGATGACCATTGCTTGCACTCATTACTGTAATAGAGTGGCGACTTCTCATCTGCTACCCACTTCCCTTTGCATAGTTACGTCTATGAAGTAACAATAACATTCTATTAGGCAAACAAAAATTATCTTCAAGCATCAATGCATAAGTTGTGTACACAAACTGCTAAATCTCAAGTTTAGAAACAATTGCATTATTAGGAATAGCCTTCCAATGCTTGAGGTGAACAAACAAGCATGAAGTAGTAGTGGGCAAATGACAAAAACAATAATGTACTAAGTAGCATATCGCACAAGCAATTACCTTTGTTCTGTCTTCGACAAGATACTCTTGTGAGTGTGGTCCTTGTAAGTTGAACTCGCAGCCCATCTAGAGTCGATACATTATCTCCAAGATGCTCCTGCTCCCTCATCAGAGGAAACCCGATGTTGAAAGGGCATGCAAACAAGTTAGCAAACATAGCGCATAAAGAGATCCCGCAAAGATCATCCTTTCCCAAAGAAACTTCCTTTTTCAAGATGCAATACATTGTTACACAACCAAGTGGTCATCATAATCGATGACTTTTCACGGATAAAAACACTATGACAGATTTTATCACGATCATCCAACGATTCTGAGAGAATTTGAAAAAGCATACCTTTTTGGGTCCCATGTGTTGTCAGGACATGTCCACTTGGAGGCAACAATAACATTAAGAGGCAACCGATACCATTTTGAGCAATCGTCACATTGAATCCATTGATCTTGTTCCCTAAAAATACATAATAAAAAATAAGGCATTTGACAAAATTGGTACACTGACACCAAGAACATTTACGTGTTGTCTATTCAGAGGACAAACCCTTCCAAACAATATGATACCCTTCCAAACTAAATTCATTAAAAAAGGCATACACTTCAATCACAAAAATCTTAAAAGTGATGCACGTGGTTTGTAGTGGATAAGTAAATGGTTACAAATCAAACCTTCATTTGGCTTAAATATTTGCACTTTTCACATTGTGGGAAAATGTTTTTTTGGAACACATTAGAGCACTTTCCATAAAGATAAAGGTTACAATATACATTACCGAATTATGTACCATATGACAAGTGATGACCGGAGAATCACTAGTGGGCTCCAAATCAGAAGCTTCAGCACCCAACCCTGAAAGTTGCAGCAGCGACATGTCAGATCCCCAAATCGCAACCACTAGGATAACCAATCAATCGCTGTTAATATGGGACATCAAAGCAAAATAGAAAGACACGGGAAACTACTCACCGTTGGTTAAGAATAGAAACACAATCTTGTGGTACCAAATAAGGGAAAAGAACGATGATCCACAAGCTTTAGCCACCGATGCTACTTACTAGATGTCTAACTTAGCAACTTTGACAAAGATGAATTCTCTTACGAGTGTATCACGTGATTCAAATACAAACACAATGGTGCAACAGTCTGAGTTTAAAATTCGTTTCAAGCACGGTACATCCCGCACAAACATTATAACCAAAAACAAGTCTAAAGCCTACGACTCATTCGACAAAATGCTCCAAAGACACCGGTGCAATGAGCTTGTGAACCGACATTCATAGCCACTTCGCCAAGACAAGTACGATGAAACACTCCCATTTAACGCCAACAAAGCTAATTGATGAAATCCATGAGAGCCTCGTAAGCGGGATTATCGCCATCGAGTAGAGGTGGTGGATGGCCGTGGTGAGCCCCGATAGGGTCGCGCCACGCAGATGACCCGTCGATGTTGAAGGCGCTGCCAAAGGAAGGCCTAGCCGACACCGTCGTCGAGAGGGACAGCAATGGCGAGATCAAAGGTCGGCGATCTTTGTCGCGGCTGGAGCTCCGCCCACGACGCGCACATTGCGCGCGCAAATTTAAAGCGAAGCCCTCATGCCGCTAACTCGCCTTTGGATCGCAAGACATCTGGATCCAGGGCGCGTGGTGGCGTAGCCGAGCAGATGGCCGCGGTAGGAGACGGCGGCGGAGACCACTTGGTAGCAGAGAGGGAGGAGACCGGTGTTGCGGAGGAGGAGGCGTAGCGCGAGGTGGAGGTGGAGGTTGAGCGCGGGGAAGGGGCGGGTTGACATGGAAGCGATCGAGGAGGAGGTCGGCGGCAGGCGGCGCATGGAGGAGAGGAGGGCGGCGAGCGAGGAGGAGGATCGGGAGCAGGCGGGCGGAGAAGCAGTGGAGGCAGGAGATGCGGCGCGAGCGGACGCGGTTGTGGACGAGCGGCGGGGGCGAGGCGTAGGCGGGTGTAGTAGGGCTGCGGCCTGCGGGGGTTGGGGGCACGGGGCGGCATGAGGTGGTGCGTGAGGTTGTGGGCAGGTACTCGAGCAGTTCAGATAGAGGGGGTGGGACGATTAAGACAGGGAGTGGGGGAACCGTGCGCATGGAGAAATGACTGCAATAGATCCAACGACTCATATCGTACGGATCCAACGGCTCACGTCGTATAAAGGAGGAACGACCACCATCAACTCCAATATTTAAGTAGTAGAGAAATCTAGGAGTAAATCCTCGCAAGAAAAACATAGTGAATTTGTAATACACTGCCCGTTTGTAGTGCGGCTCATTTGGAGTTGTGATTATGGGATTAATCCTAAGTTGCTTGCCCAAAGTGAGTTGAAGTAACATATAATACATGTTGGGTCTAAACACAGCACTTCCGGATTAACCTTTTTTACACGAAGCAGGGCAAAAGTGTAAGTGGCGTACTATGCATGTGTGGGTCCGTCCCATGAGTGGGCTGAGCATTGAGCGGATTTTGGACCTGTGTGCTACAAAAGTACATGTGGTTTTAGTTAAGTGTAGTTCCAATTTGACATCAGATAAATTGTGTTATCTGTATGGAGCAGAATTTCATTGGAATTTTGTAGAAACTTGTCAGGACCGGATTTCTGAATCCAAACCCTTTGTGTATTTCTGCACTAGTCCCATGATCAGTAGCTAGTGCACATAGTAGAAACATCGTTGATAACAAGTTTGAATCATGAAACAACATTAATAAACAACTGAGTACTGGCCTTATGACCACTTATTACAAAAGAGGTCAAAAGACCTTGAATCTTATAGCAGCGGAAACGGCAAAAGTTAAACTCCGAGTGATGACCCATCAAATTGCCCACCGGCATTCGACTGGGGAGTGCAACCTAATACTCTGGGTGTCCTTCATCAAAGCCACATACGAAGTACTCGTAGTCCTCATCCGTGTCGTTGAAGGCTTCTGAGATTTAATTATGAGTATAGCATGTGCGTACATAAAGTACTCCGCGAGTCTTGTGAAATATGCATATGCATAGCTTTAACAATTAGGCTTATAGGGTTCTTTTGCACAAAACAATATTTTAAGTTTAAGCAGTTTTCATAAAGCATATTTGATAAACGTAGTTTCAATACGTAAATTAATTGATATCACTAGTGGAGGTTCTAGTTACCAACCACTAGTATCAAGGCTCTAGCCGCCAAGGTTTTCAAAATAGGGCTCTAGCTGCCCAGCTAGCTCTAGCTGCTATAAAACTACCCAAGAGTCCCAACTGCTCCTGGTTCCCAAAATTTACTCTTTTGAAATCAAAACCAAAATCTACCATGTGAAAATGCACATTGCCTGCCCTTGACCGTGGGCACGGTTATTCTAATAGTTTTACACTCTGTAGAGGTTGTACAACTTGACTCACACAAGATAATTGACTTATAATGTTAGCCATGACACGCTTCCTTAGGCATGCGACTAAGCGATTATCTCAGGGCTTTTACAATACTTTATCCTAACATTATCCCGCCTAATGAGCTTAACCCCTAAGTCATGGATGTCAATTACTATCGACTTGGAGCTCACCGTTGCGGGGGATAACCAGCTCGGATTTGGACGTCTGTTACCAACGTCCGGCGCAAGCCCCGACAAACATGGACGTCAATTACCATCATTTGCACTTCCTAGGTAACTCCTACCATCTACAGTCTGCGGGCGTAATGCTAGAATATAGTAAATTATTCAGCCAGGTCCTTCCCATTTAGGACATGTGGTTGTACGGTATTGCTCAGTTTGGATAGTCACAAGTATCGGTCCTTAATATGATTTGGGCGGAACTTCACACAATACAAGATCTCATGCTCTAGCTGCACCTGTCTGATCTTACCATCCACCCAAATCTAAAACATATTTTCATCATTTTATTTTGGTTTTCAAATACTAACATGACCTAATGTCATACATTTTCCAAACAAAACATAAAGTGTAATAATGGTTTTTCTCCCCTAAAGGTTAAGTAAAGTCGTAAAGCATGCGTAAGCAATTCTACCATACAAAACTATTCTACAAAGTTGTAATCAATATTATAGAATTTTTATGCTAGGCATACAAATGTATAGCATAACAATTATCAAGGAAGACATTAACAATATTTAGGTTTAATTATCAACCTACAAATTAAACTCATCATTTTAAATGAAATAGCAATGTATAATAATTTAAAACTAAAAACAAAATTTACAAATATGGGTTCAAAGTGTTCAAAGGAGACTCGCCTTCGTTGACGTCGGCGGAAAGTTCTTGCTGCTGGTTGAAAACTTATGTGGTGACGTCGGGTTCTACGCGCAAAACGAGAAACACTAATAAATAAATAAATACAAATAAAATAATATATAATATATAGTGGAAGAAAGAGTAGTATTTTATATGAATTTAGAAACTCGAATCACTAGATTCGGAGTTCGGATGACAGAGAACGAGCGATCGAAAGATCGAATGGAATGGAAATTCCAGAAAATTATAAAACGAGGGAATATTCCTCAGAATCTTCTTTTTGGCTGGAGTTTTGGTTTTAATTGAGTGTATGACGTGTGGGGCCCGACTGTCATTGGCTTAAGGAAAAGAATTGAAGAACTAGAAAACAATAAGGTTGTCATGATTTGAACTCAAGACATAAAGAAGTACTAACTTTCCTCGTCTAACCAACTAAACCAAAGAGCTCTTGCGACATATACTCAAAGTCAAAATAATTGAAGCAAAGGAATAGAGGCTATTCTGCAATACTGATTCGGATGTTCTGATGTTTACTGTTTTCTGGAATAGAATTGTTCATACGAAAAAAATCTATAAAGCAAAGGTTTGACACTAAGGGACCTCCTACTAGTAACATAACAGAGGGATAAAGAGAAATGCATTAGTGAATGACTCAAGGGCCCATCTGTCATTTAAGCAAAGAAGACACAGAGAAGACAATAGAAACAGAGAAAGGTTGGGCGCAAGAAGAGTAGTGGTGGCACCGGCGAGTGGTGGTGCTGGGCAGCCGGCCAACCCCCAAAACGAGACCCCAAGATGATGGCGAGCTCACAGGCGGCAATGGCCGCACGGCAGGCGTGGTGTGGTGGCGGCACCTCATGCAAAGCAGGCAAGACGAGCACGGTGGTGTAGTCGATGGAGCAGCGGCACAGGCGATGAACGGAGGTGAGCACAGGCATGGCCTCAGTCAGGGGATGCTTCTGGGCCGCTTGGGAAGACAGGAGGATGATCGTAGTGGCGGCGCCACGGCGGCCGGTGACGGTGTTGATGGAGCGATGATGACGAGTATGCTCAGGCGACGGATTTCCAAAATTAAGGTGGGGGATTGGAGGAGGATGGTTTGGAACACGCTGTGACGTGGTGGAGACAACAAAAATCTTACCGGATTGACGAATTCATAAATCGGGTGAGAAGAACAACGTTCAGGAAAATAAAAAATTCGTTGCCGATGGACCTCCAGGGGTTCTTAGAATTTGAGGGGATCCAAAGGGATAGATGAGGTGATGGCATGCCAATTTATAGCCCTTCTTGTGATTCGAATCGCCGGGAACGCAGTGAAACACAGGCGACGGCATTCGTGGCTTTGGTTTTGGAAACAGACAAAAACGGAAAAGCCTTGATGAAGCTACGGTAATAAGGGCTTTGATTGCACCGGGGTAATGGCGCGGTGATTATGGGGTCGCAATGTTTCAAACGGTTTTGAATTTGATGATCCGAGAACAGGGATGAAATGTGAATATTGCTGTTGTCGATGAAAACTGGAAATGCACGCACGTGCTGTGGTTGAAGGTGATGACTGGGAGAGAGAAAAGGAATGGAAAAGAAAAATAAAATCCAAAAATTAAAATAAAATCAGAAAAATCCAAAAAAAATCATTGGAACTTGAATAGATTAAATAAAATAATTTGGAATTTAACTGATGCTTTTTAATCATTTCAAATGTTTTTCGTTTTCTGAAATTTCAAATTAATCCAATAAAATGCAAACCATTCATTTTATTTTTAAAGCTTCAAAAAAGCTCTTTGAATTAGCGGGAACTCCAATTTAAAATCCAAATCTTTGAATTATTTTGAAATAAATTTTTTAAAAGAGCAAAATTTGGGATGTTATAGTACCTATCCTTGCATGCGTTCCAAATGGACCTTAACGAATGTATCAAGGTGATAAACCAACTAACTAAGCTAACTCGGGAAGATTTATTTGATGTGCAACACAACAAAACTACACGTACACCTGTATCAGTTACAATTAGTTCCAAATTTTTTATGGGCAATTCCTTATTTGCCACCGCAAATTCTCATGATCCCTTATATGCTATCCGCTATGTCACTAACAGATTAAATAATTTATTTCAATTTTTTTTACTCCAGCTACAGGTATTTAATTTGATGTAAAATCAATAATCATTTCTAGTTTTTGTTTGATTTAAAATTTGGAAGTTTTATTCCAAGTAAACAAGCATAAGTGGACTTCATAGAAAAGTACAAACCCAAATATTACATTTGGAGTAATTTGTGTACTTTTGTTTTGGTACCGCAAGTATCTACATATGCAGGAATTAGAGGTTAACATATAAAACCTTGAAAGTCCTAAAAGGATTTTGATCCATGAGCGAAAAACCATAGGAGCCTAATTAAGTTACCACATTATCCCTGCAGTAATGCTCACTCTACAGTTGCGCGCTGCACTTGATAGCAGCAAATTTGAATACTTGATCCCTGCAGAAATGCTCACTCTACGGTTACGAGGTTGCTAATTGCAGGGTCAATAATGCCTGAACTATATTACAGTTGCAGGTTACACCAGCTAGTAGCAGGAACTCTGTTTCCTTCAAGCAAGGGAGATGCCCCCGGGACCTAATTTGGCCATTGTGGTCCTAGGATACTGCATCTTAATTCTTGACAACCATGGGCATGTGAATTGACATGAAATATGGAAAGCACAAATTCATTCATTGCATTTTGTCACCATTTTTATACGTGAAGTTAATCACCATGTGCAAACCCGGTTATTTCGAGTGGATAAAGTGACATGCCAGCTGAGAGTGCACCTTTTCTTCAGAAAGTGAAGAACCTTGTTAGTGATCGATCATAGCTGGTGTTAGGCTTATGGATGCCCTCTGTGGCTAAATGGTGATGATTGCTGAGCTCAAATTTACTTTGCTATAGGTAAGAAAAAATATTTGGAGTTGCTCAGACGATATTAGTTTGGTGGTGGTGTAAACAAATTAGTTTGCCACATGTTAAACAATATAAAAGGGGACATTCACACAATTTGAAGATATCAACCACCAATATAAAAATGTCAACATTGATGGCCACAAGAAGCATAATCAAGCAGCCATATATAGTTGGAAATTGTCAGAATTGATTATCACGGTAATTAATCAATCTTTTTTCTAGGAAGTCGATCAGTTCAATCTTAGTTACTCTAGTCACAAAAGAATGTCATTTTGAACATTGATATGCTCCCCAAAATGTGATTTTGACCACTAATTTGTATTGTAATAGATTTATAAAACCTAATAAAATTATACTTTTTTGAAAGTTCTTTCCGAGATAAATCTATATATACATACCATTTTCATTTGTTCCATCTAAATATTAAAAAAGATATCGATAGCTAAAGTTTAAAAAGTTTGACTGCACGTATTCCAAAAACGACTATCTTTTGTGACCAGAGGGGTAACATTTAAAGTTGTTAATTCATTGTTCTTTGAAATCAGTGCCGGCAGCGATGTACAATGTGAAAAAAAAAAATCAGAGAAACACGTAATAGTTTTCTATTCACACTAAAAAGAACTCAATATTAGTTGTGCAATCTTTAGACTTTATGTTAACTTTTAATTCAAAATATATGAAATTCTTGTTAACATACTAAAACATGTTTTTACAATATCGACAATGTGCTATGATGCATCAAATGAAAACAAACTTGTGGGTGAGAACTTCGTGATAACTAAGCTTACATGCAGGTCTATAAAATTTCTCAAAATATTTGGAGAGATATTAATGCTACATGACCCTGCAAATTCTCACGACCAATCTCTGCACTTGAGAGAAACGAAGCACAAATGCAGCTATAAAAAAATAGTGAGAAACACTAGCTACAAATAATTATGCAGCTGGGCTAAACTTGTCTCTCTCTCTTTCTCTCCCAAATGTAATCAAGTTTGATCATCAAATTCAGCAGGGTCATGTTATATCCCTCCATATACATCCAAGAATGTATATTTGAATACTTTTGCTGTTAGTTATCAAGGGTTTACACACCGAGAAAAGATTCTCACTACATACACCTCTATCTCTGCGACATCTCTTTTGTGTAACCGCAACATTATTGTAATAATATTAGTATAACAAGTCACATAAGTTTAGTAAGAGCTGAAAAATTCTTTAGCGTCATATAGTACAGCACATGCAAACGACTGAAATGGATGGAAATGAGCCCCGGAGAGAACTCACACATGGTTTCCTTCTTCACTTGTGTTTTACACACACGCGCACACGGTAGAAGATGAACACACGAACAGTACAAAGACGGCGACGCTGCAACTGCTTAGCGCCTGTACTTCTATCTTCAGTTATTCAACTCTTCACATACAAGGCTCCAAATGCCACTTAAATACAAATGCTAACCCACGCGCATGCAAGCTAATTACTAACTCCACTTCCTATATCTGTGCTATGCACAATACATGCACGTTACATTTTACATGCAACTAACTCCCTAGTGCTCAAGCTAACTACTAACTCCACTCCCTATACGGCCGAACCGGCCTGATGGATCCCAGTATGGTACATCACCATGTAGCTCCCTGTGCTTAATTACATATGAATTCAGCATATTATATTATTATTATTATTCCTAAATGGATTCAGTCAATACTAGGTCACAGTTTTTGTAAACCAGCGAGTTTTTGTGGCTGCTAAACTTAATGATAAGTAAAGCGATGTCTAAACTTATTGACTGCAAGTGACCAACTGGCAGATGCAACTGGACTACCCGAGGAACCTTAACAATTATTGGTTTCATATTGCAGCCGTACTGATTAAGACAACTTAATTGTAGGTATCATGGGCAAGCAATGGGCCTATAAGATCCGAATCCTCTGTATTATTGCAGAGATCACTGTGTAAACAGTGTTTCATGAACACCGAACGCTTTCCGGGAAAGTACTGTAGCAGCAATGTTGTAGCGTTCCATTGAAGAGAATGCTGGCAAACGGAGAATCGGAGCTAGCTAGATGCACGCTCCATGAGACCTAGGTTCGCTGTGACAGACAAGTGATTAATTGGACATCATGGGCAACTATCTGTCTGCGTCGATCAAAGGGACAACGCAGACCAATTAATTGTGGGATTTGTCGTTAGTTTTTTATTACATGAATTAATTAATGTTCTATATAAAAGTTTTTAAAGAGCTTATCTGAAATAGTATGATGCTTAAGGTATCTTCAATAGTGTATTTATTATTGTCTCTTAGCTATGTCATATCAAGAAAATCCTACGTAGAAGAGAGAGGGGGAGGAGAGAGAGCACACACACGTGAGTGATGAATACACTATTATGCAATCAAGTGTGATCATCAAATTTAGCAGGGTCATGTTATATCCCTCCATATACATCCAAGAATGTATATTTGAATACTTTTGCTGTTAGTTATCAAGGGTTTACACACCGAGAAAAGATTCTCACTAGATACACCCTCTATCTCTGCGACATCTCTTTTGAGTAACCGCAACATTATTGTAATAATATTAGTATAACAAGTCACATAAGTTTAGTAAGAGCTGAAAAATTCTTTAGCGTCATATACTACAGCACATGCGAACGATTGAAATGGATGGAAATGAGCCCCGGAGAGAACTCACACATGATTTCCTTCTTCACTTGTGTTTTACACACGCACACACGGTAGAAGATGAACACACGAACAGTACAAAGACGGCGAGCGACGCTGCAACTGCTTAGCGCCTGTACTTCTATCTTCTGTTATTCAACTCTTCACATACAAGGCTCCAAATGCTAACCCACACGCATGCAAGCTAATTACTAACTCCACTCCCTACGGCCGAACCGGCCTGATCGATCCCAGTATGGTACATCACCATGTAGCTCTCTGTGCTTAATTACATATGAATTCAACATATTATTATTAGTAGTAGTAGTAGTAGTAGTATTATTATTCCTAAATGGATTTAGTCAATACTAGATCACAGTTTTTGTAAACGAGTGAGTTTTTGTGGCTGCATGCTAAACTTAAGGATAAGTAAAGCGTGTCTAAACTTATTGACTGCAAGTGACCAACTGGCAGATGCAACTGTTTGGCCATGAAGAGCTTGGAGCCTTGGACTACCCGAGGAACCTTAACAATTATTGGTTTCATATTGCAGCCGTACTGATTACGACAACTTAATTGTAGGTAACATGGGCAAGCAATGGGCAAGTGGCTACGAATCCTCTGCATTATCACAGAGATCACTGTATAAACAGTGTTTCGTTTGTCACATAAAGCTTTCCGGGGAAGTACTGTAGCATGAAATGTTGTAGCGTTCTACTGTACAAAGCACTGTAGTGATTGATCTAGGCCTTCGTTCCTTTGTTATCGAACGGTGCTGCAACAGCCCGAAATTTGGGCTTGTTTTCAAAAATATAAAATTGAGAACTTTTTACAACTTTTGATATATTTCATTTACAATTGTTTTTCTGGATCTTATTTGAAAGACTTTTTGTCTGAATAAAGAATTTGAGAATCAAATTCTAGCATTACAAAATTCATTAAGGGTCAAAATAAGTTGAAACAAATTATGATAATACAAATTTGGTGAAATGACACTGTCAATAAAATAGTAAGTATTCAAAACATGTTTTGAAACTCTTCTCAAATTCAACAATACGAATATATACCAACAGGTATTAAAACATTTTTAGATTAAAATATGTTACAAATAAAATTCTACAAAAATTATAGTATGAAATAGACCATGTCATTAACCTCTCCTAAAAACTTGATGAATTTTAGAGCAATATTTCTATATCAAATAATTCCTTCAACCTTTCAGCCAATCTCAAAAATTCTGGAAAATCAATTGTCCTCTTCCCCTCACTGGCCAGTGGACCCACTGACCAGGCATTTTCTTCAACGTCCGCCCAGCAGCCCCCTGTAATATCCCGCTTAATTAAAATAGAAACAAAATTAGAAAAGAGAATTAGTAATAGAAAAGGGTTATTAGTGGGCTCCCGGCCCAAGCCCAAGCTGAGAGGAGGCCGAACTATCAGGGGAGGGGAGGCCGAACTCCAAACCCTATTTTTCCCTGCGCCCTGCGCCTGTCTACTGCCCCCATCTGCCACTAGTTTTGTTCCTTGCGCAGCCCCCATGTCCTGCATGCTTTTTGCCGCCGCCTGCAAAAATTGCTGCTGTCTTGCATGCTTTGCCGCCGCCTGCAAGTTGCTACTGTACTGCACGCGTGGACTAGATGCATGCATGCATACACTAGCTGCTGCCCTGCAATCAAGACTGCATGCAAAGTATTCATGCACCAGCAATTTTTCTGCATGGCTGCTGTCCTTCGCGAGAGAGAAAGGGCATATGGACTTTTTCACTGTTTTGGCCCAGTAGTAAAATTTAATTTCAAAAGTAGCTCTCTCTCACCATAATTTGCAAAAATGGCCTATGAACAATGTATGTACCATGGGTATCGAGGCGTGCGACACCTTCCTCAGTCTGTGCAGCTCTCGCCTCGACCTGGCGCAGAAAGCCCGCCTGTGGCGGGCGTGGCGGTGGTGGCCACCGCTCCAAAATCCAAATTTTTGAAAAAAAGAAAAAATTGAAAATTTTAAAAATTAAATATTATTTAATTATAATTGATTCAAAAAAAATATCGGCACTGAGATTTGTAAAATAAGGGCCTGGAGGTAAAGTAGGGTTTCCTTTTCTCCGAAATCAAGGTTTCGTCGCAGTTTCAGCGCTGTTTGTAGTAATTTTAAAATATAGCAAATGAGTATAGGAAAATTACGAAACATGGAGTCTTTCGTCGATGAAGTCGTCTGAACGTATACACGTATATAGGCAGGCAGTCGATGAAGTACTTTATGAAGCTTATACAGAATATGATTTAAGGGGTTGAGAACGCTCGTTGTGATTATGAAGATACCCTAAAACATGGAGGATTCGATGTCGGTGCGAATGGTTCTTTCTGGGATTCCACTAGAAGAGGCATACTTGCAATATAGGCTTCCTTTGATGGCTTAGCGGAGACACGGAACCAAAACTACATTAGAGTCTGCGGACAGAAGCACGTTACACGTAGTGACATGGCATGATGGTTCGGCTAATTGCTTTAGTCATCCTCGCTACTACTACGGTACACTGCGACACAAGCATCCGGACCATATAAGTATACATGCCTTTAGGGGATAGTAAAAAACATTGGGGGGGGGGGTAGGACGGGGGACTACTACGTAATGACCTGACCTACTACGTGAACCAGGGCCATTTTCCCTTCCTTGCTAGCTCGGCGTTGAACTCCTCGTCGGCCTTCCCCTTCCCCTTCCCCTTGTCGCGGGACTGTCCACATTGGGCTGGTATGTCGAAGTCGTCCATGTCCTACGATTCCATGATGTAAGTGCACCATATAGTGAAAATCCTAAGAAGGATGTAAATTCTTCATCACTCACGTCGTCGATACGGATTACGCCCAGGCGACTGGATACGCTGTGGTGGCCGGGCTCATCCACATGAGCCTTTCCCTTGCCCTTGTCGCGGGACTGTCCACGTTGAGCTGGTATGTCGAAGTCGTCCGTGTCCTGCGATTCCATGATGTAAGTGCACCGGCTAGTGAAAATCGTAAGAAGGATGTAAATTCTCCATAACTCACGTCGTGGATACGGATTACGCCTAGGCGACCGGATACGCTGTGGCGGCCGGGCTTAGCCGCATGAGCCTTTCTCTTACCCTTGTCGTGGGACTGTCCACATCGGGCTGGTATGTCGAAGTCGTCTATGTCTTGCGATTCTATGATGTAAGTACATCGTACAGTGAAAAACGTAATAAGGATGTACATTCTTCATAACTCACGTTGTTGATATGGATTATGCCTGGGCGAGTACTGGGCTCCTTTGGTGCCTCCTCAACAGGGTCTAGTACGTAAGGTTTCCACCGCACGAAGTTCTCGGCCCGCACCGAGTAGTTCGGCATGTACTTCTGCTGGATGGATGCCTTGTCGTACATCTCCGGACCGTCGATCCACTGGAAGAAGTGGCAGCGCATCTCGGGCTGCCATTACGTGAGGATGAAGTTAAAAATTTAAGGAATTCAACGTTGGGAGAGGAAAATCAATGCGTGCGAAAGAAACGCTTACGAGGTAGTGCCCGCACGTGTAGTACGCCCGGGCTGCGGTGTTTGGGTGCGTGAACTGAATGATCTCTGCCGGTTTGCCACACACACACAGCAGGATCGGAAAACGTGGTGGTACTAGAGCATCTTTCATTGAAAAATCTGGGTATTGTAGCTGTTTCCTCTTCTGCTTAACCCACTTTTGCTTCTGCATTATCCTTGCGTAGAAGTTTGCCGAAGAGTCCATAGCTAGGTATCAATTTTGTAGTGTTGTATAGTGTTGGGTTTGGTTCAACCCCCTTTTATAAGCCCCATGGTTGGTATGGTGTGGTTAATTTCATGCAGGGTCCTGTCTTTTAGTTCTGAAAAGTTGAGGAGGTAGAGTATTGTCATGACTATTTGAAAGGTTGGCGAGGCAAAGTGTTATGACGTCTTTCTTTGCAGAGTCTTGTCTTTTCGGTCTGAAAAGCTGGCGAGGTGGTCAGGGTTGACAAGTCGATCTGAAAAGCGTAACCCTGAACCTAAACCCTAAACTGCGCAAAGCTGTCTCCTTTGGTCCTATCACTGCGCAAAGCTGGCCCGTGTGGTCTTGTCACTGCGCAAAGCTGCCTCATCTGGTCTTGTCACTGCGCAAGGCTGTCTCCTTTGGTCTTATCATTGCGCAAAGCTGCCCCGTGTGGTCTTATCACTGTACAAAGCTGTCTCTTTTGGCCTTATCACTGCGCAAAGCTGGCTCGTGTGATCTTGTCACTACGCAAAGCTACCTCGTCTGGTCTTCTCACTGCACAAGGCTGTCTCTTTTGGTCTTATCACTACGCAAAGCTGCCCCATGTGGTCTTGTCATTGCGCAAAGCTGCCTCGTCTGTTCTAGTCACTGCGCAAAGCAGCTAGCCCCGTTTGGTCTGGTCATCTGCAAGCTAATACATTACCCGCTTTGTTAGCCCCCCTCCCCCCCGCGGGCTATAAAATGCACGCCCCACGTTCCGAAAGTAGGACCACTCGACCCTTGAAACAGTAGGAAGAAGAACCTTCCCCGTCGTACAGTAACATACGATGGCAGACGCCCAGGGACCAGTCCAACCAGCATTGCCAAAGCAAGACATTCTCCTGGAAAGGAGGGAGGACTTCGGCCCTAACTACCGGCTGGTGCCGAACAAGTGTGCTCAACCTAAGTGGCCGAAATGCGGACACGGGGAGGACGCTATCGTGCAGGTCATAGACGGCCCTTTCGATGGCGGACGACGTTTCTCCCGATGCCCATACTCTGGGATAAATAGTTTTGTTCATGTTACAACTAATACATCATCCATACTAACCGTCCCTTGCAGTAGATGGTCAAATGCAACTTTACCCGCTGGATCGATCCTCCCCATGAACGACATGTTGCAAGGCACGTGGATATATTGTGGAACCGAATCTTTGATTTGGAGGCGCAAATTGACGATCTCTGTGAGGACCCCCGGGTTATCTCCTTAAGACCAAGACTAAGCATGGTCTTAAGGACATAACTCTGGGCCTCAAGTAAATGGATTCCAACTTAACTCCATCTAAGCAAGAGGCTTAACTGAAAACTAGAGCCCCGACGATCATGCGCGCTGCTCCTCTGCAAGCACTACATGATTGTCGGTTCTCAAACAAGTCAAGTACTACACTTAGAGAGTTAAATGGGAAGCCACGAATAGCGAGCATGAACTCATATTGGCTCCCAAGATCAGCGACCAATATGTTCATACTCTCATACAACATTGATCACATCCATACAACAATCATACTTTAATAGTTCAAAAGACAAACAACATAGTAGTTAGAGTCTACAACTATTACAAACGGCCGACTGGCCAAATTCAAATAAGAGTATTAAGTAGCAGCGAAAACAAGTAAATAAACCAAAAGACCAGTAGTGATATGCCCTTATCCCATTGGCAACCGACTGGGAGTTAAATGATGGCATTACTCGTCAGCGTCGCCTAAATCGGCGCTAACAAGCTCATACCCTTCCTCACCCTGAAATTGCAGCAACCAGCTTGAGTACAAAGGTACTCGCAAGTCTTACACAAATAAAAATTAGTTATTCTAGAGGTTGTTCCAAAGGATGGCTCATATTGGCTTAGTTTTGCAAAAGAGACGCAACAATTTACAACCTACACATACTAGTTTTTCAAGTGCCATTTCGAAATCAGATTTGAAGTAGAAGTAAAGTATGTGAATAAGTAGTAAATTGAATAACAAATGAATCATACAAATAACAAAGTAGATGTCCACTTTAAGATACAACAACAAACATGAACATCCCATTCATGACGATACCAAGTTATAACCACAATTTTAATTCCAAGTATAACAATTAGCAGCCACAAACTCAAGCGATCGTCCATAACCGTGGACACGGCTATTCGAATAGATTTATACCCTGCAGGGGTGTACTACTTTACCCACACGACTCGATTAGCCCGTAAGCCTCCAGATGCCTCCGAAAATAGCATACTTCCTATGGTATGCCGGTCGGGTAAATCAAGACTTGGTATTTTTCAGCAAGTTGATATTATTATGTTGAATCACCCATGCGCAATGTAATCCCGCTTAGGTGTAGGTTATACCACCTACTAACCAAACGGGCACGCAAGTTGTGCCAGGAATACCGACCCAATTAAATAAGGGTTAAATAGTGCTCACTCGCACATTATAGAATTGCAATCGGCACCCTACGAAACATATATGCGATGGAACACATATACGTCCTCACACCACCAATCATCAACTCAACAACATCAACCCCTTACTTAACCAAGCAGTGCCCATACGCCACGTGTGATAGCACGAGTTTTGCTTGAACCATAGGTAGCCAAAGTTCGGTCCTTAATTGTCCAGACAAGTCCATGACTTACCCAAGCTCGTGCACAAAGACACCATCACTAACCATCACTTGTCCAGACCGAAAGCTCATTTAAAATGATAAAATTTAACTCATAAAATAGATACGAAGATCTGAAACAAAAGCATATAATGATAGTTGTGTTTATCCCATAATTGTCGGGTTATTCCCGATAATCAGCTACCGGTTCTAGACTTGCATGGCTAAGCAAACCCGAACAATATATTTCAAGCATCCTAACTCAAGCATGTGGTACTGGAATAATTCAAGGATAACCTCAATGAATAGGAGATAACTAATCTACACATCACAAAAATAGCGACATTATCAAAATAGCATCCAAGCAATTATCATTGTACTAACTTAGCAAAACTGGGATCAAATATGATGCAAAAGAAAGTTCAAATGATGCTTGCCTTACTGGTAGCTTAGTTGCTCTCCCTCAGTAGCGTATAAGTCAATATCGATAGGCTCGTAATCTATATAAATACACTACCGAATAAACATCGAGAAAGACCTCAAAATTCAAAATGCTCAAAAATGCTTGATTTTTCTACAGTGGCTAAGTCATGACTTTATATGAATTTAGGCAAAAGAATTATTCCATTTGTATTTAGTATGTGAGAGTTATAGCAGTTTGAAATTCAGGTTTCCAGAAAATTCAATTTAATTCCAACCGGTTACTGTTCATTTAATTTAATTATTTGGGCAAAATTTGCAGAATAGTAGTGGGACAAAGGCTTATATGGATAAATAGAGAATATTAATACAAGACTAAAACAGTTGAGCTTACCTCATTTCGAGTTTACATGATTTAGTTATGAATTTCTAAAGTTATCAGCATTTTCTTTTATAAAAATAATAGTGTTAATGGATCAATCTCCAAAATAATACTCTCTGCTATAGATACATGTTTGAAACCAATTTTAATATAAAGTTCATTAAAAATGAAAATGATTAGAAGTGGTTTCATCCATTTTGGAGTTGAGATAAATTAGTTATGTATTTTTGAAGTTATACATATTTTACAGTGTGCAAATAATTCAATTTCAGATTTTCTAAGCCGTTTATTACTTCTCTTACCGGGAGCTAGTCTAGCCGCGGTCGCTGACCAGCGGGGCCCCGGTTCAACTGTTGACTCGGTCCAAATTGACCCAGCACAGCTGTGATGAAGACGAAAACGTATTTTAGAAAATGCGCTTTCCCATTACCAATACGTACTTCTTCTTTACGCTTATATGGAATATGTTTTCCTTAAAGGAAAACGCATCACACAAATTTACATTATCACTAAACCGGTCATGGGCCCACATGTCAAACACTCCTAGATCTAAACAGTTTCAACTAAATCCCTAATTGAGATTAACCCCGTGGGGCCTACACGTCATATGCTCATTAAGGAAATACTTAAACGCTAAGGATTAACCATTACCTAAACCGCTGACTGTTAAGCAGAGCTCTCGCCGTGAGCACTCCGGCGCGATCGCGCGGGGCGGACGCGGTGAGGTCAGCGATTCGGCGAAGAAGGACAGCTCCGGGCTCGAGATAACCACCACCAGGTGCAGGAGGTCTTCGCGAAGTCGCACGAAGTGGCGTGGGAACCGGAGGCGGAGACGATGGTGCGGTGCTCATGGAGAAGATGCTATGGACATCGAGGAGACTTGGGGAAGGGTGCGTCGGCGTCGCCTCACCACCAGGAACACGAAACCGAGCTCGCTGAAGGTGGAGCAACAATACGGTGGCTGGGACAGTGACGACGGCGGTGCGGCCATGGAGCTTCACGGCGACACACTCGACCTAGCAACGAGAAAGGGTAGGGAGCTTAGATGAGAATGAGCAAGACCCCTGGAACCCAACGGATGCATAGCTAAGGGAGGAGGCTCACCGGAGTGGACCAATTGCTTAGAGGCGGTGGGTCACCGCAGATGAGGAAGACGACCCCGACTCTCCCTTGTTTCTGCAACATAGATCAATTAAATGTGCAGGTGAGTTCAACGTGACGATTCCAACACGAGGGACAAGGTTGGGTATGGTGGACTTGCCTAGGCGCTGCGGAGCACGGTGATGTCGCTCGGGCATGCTCTGAAGGCGGCAATGGCGCAACTTCGTCCCGCGAGCTTCAACGCGAAAGGGAAGCTCGGGTTAGTGAAAAATGGAGATAGCAACGAGATAGGAGAAAAATGGCATGGTTGCAGCGGTGCTTACCGGAGAGATTGCCCACGTGAGCTTCCTCCTCTTCCACGGCCCGGAAGAGAAGTGGCCGAAAAGAAGGAGGTAGGGATGGTTTTGAGCGTGCTCAAAGACGGAGGATGAAGTAGCGTGACCTAGCGGAGCTCCGGGATAGGCCAAGGAGGGCGGTGGCTTACGGCGGTAACGGAGGTGGCTCAGAGCTTGCGCAGCGCGTGGCACCCGCGCTCTGCAGTGCGTTGGCGCGCTGGAGAAGAAACTCCGACACGTGGGCCCGCTCAGTCAGTAGCACGAGGCGAAAGGTGGTGCGGCTCGAGCAAAAGGATCAGGTCGAGTCGGGACCGTTTGATCATGAATGGGCGGCTGAGACCGCGTTAGAACTTTGGACCGATCGAACGATGGTGAGATGTGGCCCGTTGATTTCTAATCGAACGGTCGAAGCGCGAGGTGGTCGGGCTGAGTCGTGAGGTGTAGTCATGATGTTCGGACTGGTGTTTTGGACGGTTAGATCTGGATCGGACGGTTCACACGCTAGCTGGTCTGGTTGAACCCGGTGCGACACTGCTAAGCCTGAGGTTTAAAATCCAGTTTGACCAACTAGCAACAGCTTTGACCAAGGATCTAAAAGTAGAAATAAAATTCTAAAAATTCTGAAATAATTTAGAGGTGTTCCCAGGACATCCTAGCACTCAAATAAAATCTTAAACATCACTTTTCAAGAATTTTTTGCCTAGTTTAAAATCAAACTTGGAATAGGTCTTTGATTTGGGTTTGAAATTTCTGAGGGTCAAATTGAGTTCCAAAAATTTGGTAAAATTTTTATTTATTCATGATAATTATTATAGTATTTGAATAAATTATTTCTAGAAGATGAACAAGAGTTTTTGTTCTTGTTTTCTTTGTTTTCTTTTGGAGCTTATATTTGAGTTGTAGTTTTAAACCTTATTTGAGATTTTCCAAGTGCAATAAATGATGCAAAAGTTTCTAAATCATGATGCATGCTAATGATATGCATAGTAATCCTCTTTATTAATTTGGGGATGTGACAATCTCAAGGAGCAAAATGATGACCTCCGCCAACAGATGCAGCGCGAGAGGGGCAACGAGGAGGTCGTGAACATAGGAACTTCCTATGATCCCACATGCTACTGCGCCAACCCTAGCTGCATATGTGCGTGCCACTACAATGACGGCTAGCCACGCCCGAGACGCCTAACTGGAGAACACTCTATGTGGGTAGCGAGAGGCAGCTTCTACCATTAGGCACGGGAGGAGAAGCTTGTACCTCGGTAGTCTCCCTTTCTGTACACACTTATGTTCAATCTCCTAAAGCATGTAACTAAATGGTGGACGCATAAAGTAGGGACCTGCCCCCTCTGCCAGGCGCAGTAGGGACTTGCACCCTCTGGGGGGAGCGCGTCATGCTGCGTCTCGATCTGTCAGTCGCTGTTTGTGTACAACGAATCTTGGGGCCACGTAGCATCGTTTCCGCACAAAACTGCTTCGTTCAGTCACATCGCGTGCAGAGCTGCCCTCGGTGTGGGGCGCGGTAGGGACCTACTCCCTCCAGGCGCAGTAGGCAACTGCCCCCTCTGCCAGGCGCGGTAGGGACCTGCCCCCTCTGCCAGGCGCGGTAAGGACCTGGCCCTCTGTCCCATTGCGTCTCCGGTGCTTGGCTATTTAAATGCGCGGCCACACACTCGCTCGATCGTTCCTCTCAGGAATCTCTCCCTCTTTCTGAGGTGCCTCCCTCTCCCGTACTTAACATTTTTGTTTATCCTTTGTTGGCACCATTTGCCGTAGTCGTTAGTAATGCGATGCATGTTTGAAATTGCAGTCTTCCGTGTCTGAGGTTAAGAGTCGGTAACATTGTAAGTTGATTTCAGCAATGCACATATGGTTTTTATGCTGTGTTTTGGTTGAAATATTGTGTTAATTTTGTCAGAAATGGAGACACTATACGTGTTCCACGGAAATGTGCGTGCCGGTCCAGACGGAGTTGATTTGTCCAGCTGCCAGCGCGCCTTGCTAAACATTCCCAACCTGGCACACATTGATTTGCTAGAGCTACGATGGTGCATTCGGTAGTTGTTCAATAGGCACGTCGCTAGGAACAAGATAGTAATAGAGGCGGTCACCACCACCACGGTCCCACCACACGGGCAGATGTTGTGGGGCTTGGCGAAGGTGACCAGCAGTGCCATGTGGGCACAGTATATGGAGATCGTTAGCAATCCTCATGCTCTGATCTATCGACAACCCATGGTGTATGTCCATTTTGTTTATCCTACTCAATCCTTTGGGCGGGGCACCGTTGAAGGTGCCAGCGACGCTCTTGTCCCCCTCTTTGGTTTGTTGACAACGGGAGAGTTCTCGAGAGCGCCAAACGTCGTTAGGCAGGATGCTCCAGTTGATGGAGATTCTGGCAATTTCCAACCGAATGAAGGTGTGGATAAATGGCGGGGTGCTCGTGTTGATTATCATGAGATTATTGATGGCATGTCCGAGGGCACTGCCACCGAAGATGAGGATGACTTTGACTCGCAATGCAGCGAGGACGAATCCGATGATGAGGGTAGGATCGTCGGTGGCATTGTTTTGACCGACACAGACTATGTTCCAAGTCGGTTGGATTGCCAAGCGGCCTCTTCCCTTGTTCTGGCCCAGGAGCACGAGTCTTCGTGGGCCTTCATGCGGACACCCTGCTTGTGGGGCAACATTTCCCACACAAAAGGCTGCCGCCAGGCAAGCTATCGTGAGTTTCACGGTGAAGACCAGTCGGACTTACCGAGTTTACAGGTGAGTTTGAACTTTGTTTGCTGTATCTTGAACTATCTACAGTAAGTCGTACTAACTATTATATGTCTTCCGTTATGTGCAGGTCTAATCCTGACACTTACATAGTTAAGTGCGTGCTTAGCTCTTGCCCAGCAAAGTCCGGTGTGAGATTCCTCAGGCGGAACGACCTTCCGCATCACAGTCGTGATGGATCACACATGTGAGCTTCAGGAGCCATTGCAAATGCATAAGAATGTAACCTTGGCCTACATCGTGAGCATCATAAGCCATGTAGTTGTCGTCGATTTGACCATTTCGCCGAAGGTCCTGATGGCTAACGTAGTGAATACAGTAGGGTATGCCGTTAGCTATAGTAAGGTCTAGTGGGCGAAGCGGAAGGTCCTCGAAGGGTTGTATGGTAGCTACAAGGAGGTGTACGACCTAGTCCCCAAAATGCTGAAGCAAATTGCGGATGCTAATCCGGGGACAGGCATTAACAGGGTGGACAGGCCCCACCCATCGAACATCTCACATTCCCTAATCCTTGATCGAGTCTTCTGGACTTTTGGCCCGGCAGTCAAGGGCTTCTCCCACTATCGTCCCGTCCAGACTATGGATGGTACCTTGCTTTGCGGGAAGTACAAGGGCACCATTCTCACCGCTATTGCCGCTGATTGCAACGACCAGTTGCTCCCAGTTGCCTTTGCAATTGTGGAGAATGAGAACACTGACAGTTGGCTATGGTTTCTAGCCAACATAAAGCAACATGTTGTAAGGGATCGGCCGAATGTGTGCATCATAACCGACCGTCATGCCGGGTTATTGTCCGCGCTGCACACCATGCAGCACGCTACAAGCCCGTCGTTCCAATGGAATGACATGTGCACACGTTGGTGCATGCAGCATCTAGCTGCCAACTTCCACACGCGCTTCCGGAGCAAAGACCTCATGACAAAGTTCAAGAAGCTCTGCCTGCAGAACCAGAAGCGCAAGTTCGATGCTGTGTGGTGGGAGCTTGAGGTCGAAACCAAGCGTGCAAGTAGAGGTTCTGGCCCAGGCACACCATAAAGCGAGTTCGCTGAGTGGATGAGCGTGCATGCCCCCGACTATGAGAAATGGTCCCTTCTTCATGACACCTATGGTGCTCGGTACGGCATCATGACAACCAACATGTCCGAGGTCTACAGCGGTGTGTTGAAAGGGGTCCGTGCCCTGCCCATCACCGCTATTGTCGACGAGACATGGAACTGTACGGTTGGTTACTTCGTCAATCGGGCAATGATGGCCAAGTAGCATTTTGACGAAGGAAAATAGTACTCGGAAGTTACCCTTGCCTACATGGACAAGAAAATTACTAAGGCCCGATCCCATGTAGCTATCAAAATGGATGGCGTGAGAAGGAAGTTCGAGATCCGCTTGTGGGACAAGTACGTTCGGGGCCACATGAGAGGTGACCGAAAGCATGTTTGCACCATAGGCGATGTGGCAGTTTGCAACTGCAACAAGCCTCCACTCCTGCAGAAGCCTTGCTCCCACGTATATGCTACATGTGCTGTATTTCACCAATCTTCTAGCATGTACATGTTGGAGTACTACGACATATGACACCTGTATGATACTTGGAACGGGGAGTTCAACTCCTATAGCGTGGAAGGCCACTACAGGGACCTATGGCTGGGAGCAGTGAAGTGGTCACCGAATGACGCACTACGGCATCCAGGCCGTGGGAGGCGTCAGTCAAGGTGCATCCGCAACGACATGGATGCGAGCCAACGTGGAGATCGGCCAAGACCAACGAGGTGTAGGCTATGCAAGACTCATGGGCACTCATTCAGGAACTGCCCAAATAGATCTTCTTCCTCCGGCGCCACTTAGTATCTGTAAGCTATCCGGTGTATTTGAGTCATGTGAGTGTTGTAGTGATTTGCGTTGTAACCTGCACTACTTTCTACGATGTAACAAGTTGTTATTACCACTTCAAGTTGTTATTATGTAACATCCCAAACAATGGTTTGTGTTTCAAATGTGGATTGTGTGGAACAACACGAGGCAGAATTATTAAACATACACTTCAAATTTGAACTCCAAATAAAAACAGCAACAAAAACATTTTATTATCATCTAGCAATAATTTATTAAAATACTAGAATATGTATCATGAATTAATATAATTTTTTCCAAATTTTTAGGACTGGTTTGAACCCTAACAAAATTCAAACACCATTAAAAGACCTATCCTAAGATTGAATTTATATTATACAAAATATATCATGAATAGTGAGGTTTAATAATTTTTATGGATACTAGACCTTCCCAAGAACCCCTCTGATTTATTTCATATTTTTAAGAATTTTATTTCTATTTATAAACCCTTGGTCAATGTAGAGAAGATAAATTAAATCTCAGTCAAACCTTTGCACTGTTCAACCGACCCGAACCCAACCCTGGCTCCAGTCCGACCCAGGTGAATGGACTCGGCTGAGTCAACTAAGTGCACCCTGCCGCACCAACCACTTTTGCGCCGTTCGATGGAAAATAAACGGCCCAGATCTCTTGACCGCTCGGGCGGTCCGAACATTCACTCGCGTTTGGATCGTCCGATGTGAAATCAACGGTCCAGATCAAAAGGGCTGTTTAGACTGTCCGAACACGCGGCGTTTATGAGCTGTTAGATCTTGATCGGACGATCAGAAAGCGTGGTCCGAACGTTCGCACTAGCTGTCAACTGTTCGATCAAAATCCAACGGTCCGCCTCGCGCGCACGTGAGTCCAAGCCCTAAGTGCCGTGCGCTGTGCTTGGACCCCACACGTCATCGTCTGAGGCTAGCTCAGCCCCGGTATGAAAAGTCTAAAAGGCTTAGGAAATTCGAAATCCATTAATTTGTCTACTAAAAATATGAATAACTTCAAAAATACATAACTAATTCATCTCAACCCCAAAATAGATGAAACCAGTTCTGATAATTTTTATTTTTAATGAACTTTATTATAAAATTGGTTTCAAACATGTCTCTATAATAGAGAGTATTATTTTAGGTAATGACTCATTAACTCTTTTAGTTTTACAATAGAAAAAAGGCTGATAACTTCGAAAATACATAACTAATTCATAAAAACTCCAAATAAGATGAACCCAAATGTTGTGGACCTGAATTAATATTCTCTATTTATCCATATATTCCTTTGCGTCACTGCTGCTCTACAAATTTTGGTCAAATAATTAAATTGCATAAACTAAGACCTATTGGACCTATTCATTTGCTTAGTAATTAATGGTTGTCTTAACATGCTTTTGTGTCTATAGAATGTGGGACCTGCAATTAGAAGCATGGTTATAGTTATTCCTTATTCCTTATTCCTTTTTAATGAAAACGTTATAGTCTAATTCTTATGGGGCATATCCAAGCGTGTCCATAACCTAGGACGAGCCTCAATTTTATTAAACAGTAATTATATGCATTTCCTAAGCATACATGGCATTTTAGGTATTTAAACCATGAATAGTGAAGTATTACGAGTTAAATACCTCGGGTTCTCACATATTACCGATTTATAGGTACGGATATCCTCCTCGTTTGGGTCACATCGTGCTTTGCAGAAAGTAGCCGCGTCCTGCTTTCTAGAGAGGTGTCACGTCCTGCTTTCCAGAGAGTGGTCACGTCTTGCTTTCGAGAAAGTGGTCACTTCTTGCTTTCGAGAGAGTGGTCACTTCGTGCTTTGGAGAGAGTGGTCACTTCCTGCTTTCCACACTGTGCAGTCACATCCTCCTTTCCACACAGTGGCCCCTTCGTGCTCCCAACGCTATATATGGATGCTTTGGCTGCCATTCACCTCACTCTTCTCTTCCTCTTCTCCTTTCTTCTAGTGTAAAACAATATGTCTTCGGCCTCATCGAACTTTCGTGTGAGCAGAGAATTACAATCACTACAGCAGCAGCTGGTTTGCGCCATCGTTGCAAGGATCCGGCAAATGTGTTTACCTCTCATACGCTAACGAATCCGTCTCGAGTGTTCATGAAGTGTTCAAATCTTTCGGTAACTTCTGCAAAATCAACACGAATGAATTGCATTGTAGATACCAGGTTTTCTTACTTTCATTTGAAGCTACAATTCTTTTGTAGAACACAATATGTCGGTTTCAGCAGTGGGCTGATGAAGCTGTCCCAGTGGTTCAAGATATTGCAATGCAAATTGCTGCCTTGCAAGAAGACTCCCGTGGTGTTGCGGCAATTCATGCGGTGGCTCGAGCGTCTGATCAACCAATGCAAGACTCCCGTGGTGTTGCTGCAATTCGTGCAGTGCCTTGAGCGTCCGATCAACCAATGCAAATTGAAGAGAACAGACTCCAAAGACTGGATGAGAGGATGGAAAGAGTTGAGAAGATGCTTCACAAATTAGTTAAGATAGTTAGTTTTGCGGTTTTTCTTCTATTATATGTTGTTCTTGCCAAGTAGAACGTCAGTTCTAATGAGATTATGCTGTCCACTCTTTATCTACGCATCGCAGTCCTTGATGAATGTGAATAAAATTGTTCTACTGAGATAGATAACGAAGTACAAGTGCCCAATTACATTCCAATTACCACACTCTGCTTGGATTACAAATCAGTAACTGAAGTACAAGTTACAACATATAATAGACTTCTAATGTTACTACTGCTCACGCTGCTGTTCACTGCTTTTGGGCATCGGACCCTGTACTGGCCTTCCGTGCCGTGTTCTTGCCATAGGTCTTTGACGAATCTGTTCCTATGGGAACGTCAACCTATCAGGTGACCGTGGGTTCTACCGCAGGTCATAGCGGGGCTCCTCAACTGCCGTGTCGGCATACAGGGGGCATCACCTGCGGGAGTGGCGTTGAGAACAAGTCTGTGATCCAAGCAGTAGGATCCGTAGTAGGATCCGTGGAGGGGCACCAACTCGGCTCAGCTTGCGGGATGAACTGGGTGAATCGCTCGGTGCAGTTCACCTTGCGGGTGAATGCGAGTGCGGTGTGTGCGGACTGATACCATGGCGTTGTATTGCCCATTGGAAATTGTCCAAGAGTGTGGGGCTGGGAGGGAGAATCTGGGATAACCTCCGCCGCGGTTCCGGGTTACACATCCGTGCTCTCCGGAATGGCCTCTTCCTGCCTCCGTGACGATGACGGCACCAGCGTAGGGTCCCTCCGTGACGAGGACGGCATCAGCGTAGGGTCCCTCCGTGACGATGACAGCATTAGCGTAGGGTCCCTCCGTGACGACGACGGCATCAACGTAGAGTCCCTGCGTGGCAACTACGCGGACGATCCGCCACCCATGCTATTGTGCCACTGGGTCAACTCGGTCGGATGGGAAGATGGAGGAGGCGAGGGTACGCGACGACGCTCCATCCGATGCCTCAAGTCGACATCGCTGGGCCTTCCACAGCTCATGTTACGACTGGCCTGCTTAACATCATCAACAAGCATCTTCATGACTGAAAAAAGGCGTTCAACTGTGTTGTTCATACCCCGCTCGAGTTCCTGGTGGCTGCGGTCGATAACGCTCTGCAAACAGTCGACCTGCATGGTTACCGAACAAACAAAATTTTGTTAGTTAACCCTATTTCGGAGGGTGGTTAATCTACTATGTGCTCAACATACCGAATCGTCATGGAGTCTTTGCAGTGCGGGTCCAAATTTCAAGTCAAGCGTTCGGCATGGCTAGGATCTGCATGTCGGGCCGGGGGGTGCCTGTCAATCTCGTCCGTGTGTGCCATATGTACCACTCCAATTATGTGTTGTAAGTCCCTTCATCGTAAGGCCGTGCCTCCTGCAAAATGGAATCAGTGGTCGTTTGCCATACATTTATCCACAGTGCTTTGCGCTGAAGCCGATCATCGCTCTTCTGGCCCTTCTTAAATGCACTGAAGGTGGAACAAAATAAATAAATTATGGTACCAATATAACATATGACTAAAGGATCTACAATATTATTAAGAAATGCAATCTACTTACAAGTGACTACGCCTCGCAAGCGGTCGCCCTAGAGCAATGGGAATCTCCTAGTGCAGCTCGAACTGGCTCATCACCCATTGTGGGTTGTATGGCTCAACCATGTGGGAGAACACCAGATGACAAGTTGTCTTCCTGTACGCCGCATCCTGGTGGCATAGCAAGCTCAAGCCGCCGGGCACCGTGCCCTACACATGGGCATCCGTCCAAGGAGCCCATATTATGTCGTCCTCATGCAGGGCCTCGAATTCATTATGGAACTCGGGGTATATGTGGTGCGCTCACTCCCTAGCCCACCCCAGTACTACCACAGTCCATCGGGATCCCATGGTCGGGCCTTCCATGGGATCCTCGTCGTCTGCCCCACCATAGAAATGTTGTGTGTGTGGGTAAGGGTGGACTGGGGCACGGAAGTACGGCCATCTGACCGCGAAGTGCTCCCACGACCACAGCTGTAACAGCGTGTGGCAACCCGAGAGCACGGGCTCTGTTCCCGTGCGACGTTGCGAAGCGTCGCACAGGCCGCGGTACGTAGCGCACAGTACAGCTGAACCCCAACTGTACTGCGGCACGTCCTCATCGTCGGCGTCCATGATGGACTCTATAAGGTGAATATAACTCGGGTACACCATGTCCCCCTGCGTTCTAGGGAACATGACCCACCCGAATATAAACAACAAATATGCAATTAGGTGGCATCGATCCACCTCCTCCGTTGCGTCATTTGGGCAATGCATGAATCGTCGCAGCCAGGCGTGTGGAACGCCCTTAGGCCTCTCGGGGATAGGCTACCTGAAGCGATGATTGAGACGCACCTTCCAGTCCGGTGACCTCGGAGGGGGAACAATTACACGGCCTCGCAACGTCAGGCCAGTAATGAAGCTGACGTCTTGCAGTGTCAGAGTCATCTCCCCCACTGGAAGTGGAATGTGTGGGTCTCCGGCCGCCAACGATCAACCAGGGCCGAAAGAAGGAAGGCATCAATCAGGAGGTTCTGCCCCATGTTTAGCATGCGGGCGAATGCAATCAGCCCAGATTGACAAAGCCTCGAAACATACCGCTCATCCAACGGCCAGGTCTCCCTCGGTCCCCCTATCACTAGATTTGGCGGCGCATCGCCACCAATCCAAGCGTGACAGCGATGCTTGCCATCCCATGCCTCCTCAAGTAGGGGTGGTAGAGTGCGTGCCATTCCTGCAAATAGAGAACAACTAACAGTTAGTGAGATCTAAGTACGTAATTAACGCTAAAAATTGCAATAAGAAAAAATTAAATACGTACTTAACTAATCTAATCATTCCGATGCGCTGCGGCTTATGAACGATTCGGCCACGCGCGTTCTTTATATACGTAGAGAAAAGAGACAACGAAAGACAACGAGATGATTTAAAGGGAGGAAAAAACGAAACCGAACGCAGCCAAACGAACTTTCGGTGGAAAAGGATCGCGCGTGGCAGGTGAGGCGAGTGGGGCAAGCGTGCCCACAGCCGGGGCCGAGCACCTGCCACGCCCGCCACCGGGGGCAGGTGCTTGCCTCGCCAGGTGGGCGGTGCTGCCAGCGCCCGTGGCAAGGGCGAGTTACTGTTGCGCCCGGTACCCGCGGTACATGCACTGTTCAGGGGCCATTTTTGCAAATTATGTTGAGAGACGTCTACTTTTGAAATTAAATTTTGCTACAGGGCCACAATAGTAAAAAATTTGGGCATATGCTGCTGTGCAGATTCCCTGGCTGCATGGCTAAAGCTGCTGCTGATCTTCTGCGCTACAATTGCTTAGGGGTGGTGCTGTGCTGCCAAAGAAGAAAAGAAGGAAGGGAATGAGGAAGACAAAGAAAGGGGGAAGAAGGGAGGGGAAGAAAGATCACGCGGTGTTCCTCGCGTTCTTTAGCTGTTCTTCAAGGGTAATCCCGATCCCCATTCGATTAGTAGTGTAATTTTGTATTTAGGCGATGTCGGCATAGATCGGTTTAGGGCAGTCAGTAGTGGCTGACAGTTTTGAGGAAGATAATTGCAGATTATGATCTGTCCATCTCCTAGAGAGTTGTAGATAACATCAGTAGCTTTCCGTAGGTTCTTGGATCACGTCGTTTGGTCGAGCAGATTAGGAGTTATGAATTTCGCAGTGCTGCTGTTCGGTAGATCTGTTATAATTGTGACAGCTATTATTAATCAGTATTAAGAAGATAGTTAAAGGAGTATTTAGAAGATCCCACCATAACGAAATATGTAGGTATTTTGATTAGCTTTCCAAAAAGCTAAAGAACACGAAATTTGGATAAATGCACTGAAAGTTATGTTAGATTTAGTGCCACTGTCCAAAAACCCTGACGAGAATTAGCTATTCTGTTAATCAGTTTGGTAAGGGTAGAAGATGGCCAAATCTGGAAAGCTCACCAAAAGCTTTCCAAAAAGTCTAAGAACGCTTCATTTGGATCTCGGATCGAAATGTTATGAATTTTGGATTATGACTGTCTGTCGAGGAGACAGATCGACATCTAAGAGTTTGGAGTTGGGATCGCGCTAGAGAGTATAGCGAGTTTGTATTTACTTATAGCTTTGTTCTTGGTCCAGAATCGTTATCTTAGAGTGCGTGTTAAATTGATTTAGGTGGGGGATTAGTTCTGGGGGTAGCGCCCTCTTGGCGTCTTCCATCTTCGCACGGTTGAGGCAAGTACATTTATTGATAGATAATCTATGAGTGTTTGATCATGGTTGCAAGTTATATGTACATATTCGTTATGCATGGATCCTAGAATGATATGTATGTTAATGATTGTGAATGCTAGAAGTATGAGTAAATTTATTCATGTATGATGCTGCTGCTAATACATGTTAATGGTGGATAGTGTAATTGTTCATGTGCATGGTGCTATCATAGTTGAGGCTTGGTCACGTGGTGACCAAGTATTCCTTTGAGGTCCCCGTCATGTATATGACGGGCTTGTGGTCCCCACACTTGTGGAGTGTGGGCTTGTGGTCTCCGTACTTGCGGAGTATGGGCTTTTGGTCTCTGTGCTTGAGAGCACATGCATAGGTATGTATCGACGATTGCATACTCTACATTACCGGTAAAATGCAAAGAGAGTCAAAGAGAAAGGATGCATTGTGCATTGCATAAACATGTGATATGTTATATTGTAAATATTTGAGAATGGATGATGATGTTATAATTGTGTGTTATAATGTCTTATTATTTGTACTTTGCTGAGTCTGTGGACTCACTCTTGTTATTGTTTGTGGTTTTAGGTACCCCTTACAAGAACGGCATGCATGGGAGGGAATAGTCATAAGAGTGTTGCACATTGGCATGAACTATTCACATTTGAATAGATTAGATTGTTGATTTAGTATTTGAGTAATCTGCTTAAAGAATTATTTATGATTATGCCTTATGCTTGGAATAATTTGTAATAGAGTTGATTAGAGGATTATGGATGCCCTTTTAATTATGCTTTAGTTGTTTAGCATAATTTGGATGTTCTTTGATGATTAGTTTAAATTGGATAATTGGAATATTGAATGTTGCTAGAATAATCTGTTAGAACCTCTGGTATAGCCATCTATACAAAGGAGGTTCCAGCGGAATTTAGTGAAAAGAATTAGTTTTATTTTGTTTCTCTATTAGTTTAGTAGCATTCTAGGCTCATGTTTGGCTAGGGTGTTACACCCTCTTTCCTGCTCACTCTCTTCCCTAAGCGAAAGCCACGCCTGTGCACACGCGGCGTCGCGCCCCTGCCCTTCTCCCGCATGCACGCCACGCATTCACCGTCGCCCATGCTGCCTCCTCTCGCTACCTCCGCCCTTCGCCTATAAGGAAGCTAGCCCGAGCCGCCGAAGCACCACTCTGGCCATTTCCTCTTCCTCCCCTCTATCACCAAGTAAGGCCACGAAGGAAGGGGTCGGCTCAGCTTCAAGCCGCCGCGCTGCCCAAGCTCCCACTCTGTCCTGGCCGCTCCAGCAAGCTCCGACCACCACCGACCATGCCAAGGCGTATCATACACCCCGAGGAGCAAGTCCCCTCCCTCGATTTGGAGGATTCCCCACCGGAGCAGCCGCACGCCACTTTCTTTTTCGGCTCCAGCCCAATCCACCTCCACCGCCACCACTTCCTCTCCGGCCATCCTCCCTCCAAGTCCTTTGCACAGGAGTATGCCCTAACCTCCCTTTACCTCCTCCAACCTCTCATCCACTCTCTCTTCTTCCCCAGGTCACCGCCACTAGTGGAGCACTCACGCCGCCTCGAGTCGCCGCTCGCCCTAGCTCCCTGCCACCGAGGGCCTCCCCGCGCCACCATGGGCTTCCGCCGTCGGCTCACCTCGGCATCTCCCCAACCTCGGTAACCACTCTGCCATTGTCCATTCCATCACCGGTGACAACCATCGCTGCAAATTGGCTACAACTCCTCTGTCTCTGCCCATCTGCCCTTTGTGTGCTTTCATGTTTGTAAGTCACTGAAGAACACAACCCTCTTGTAAGACAAACCAAATACTGCTATCAAACCTTGTAAATGTCATTAGGTTACCTAAATGATTTAGCAAATCTGAAGGTTAAGATTTCTATGAGGATTATCACTTCATTTCAGAAATACTCTGTGTTGTCTATATAGGGAAGTGCTTAGTTAAGTACTTAGGTGAAAATCTGAAATGACCATAGGTTCATAAATGTGTGAATGAACTTTTTGATCACTCAAAAATGCTCAACAAATGAATCTCTAAATTTCAGAGAAGGTTTAGATGACAAGCACTCCTACTCAAAAGATTCCTCTAACTAGGTGAAAGAACAGAGAAGTAATTTAGATGCAAACTCGAAGTAAAAAAAGGTTAATGTTATTGCTAATCCAAGTAGTTAGAACTGTTACTAATTCTTTAGCCAAGATGACCAAAATTGGCAAATATACTAATGACCTTCTAATGTAAGTAGGGAAGAAAATTTTTTGTTGGATTAGAGAGCCATTAGAGATTTGATCTGGAAGGAGCCAGCTAACCTAAAAGATGAGTATGAAGTTAGCTATTCAGATTTTATCAGTAGACTTCCACTTAAAATTGGACAACAACATTTGATGGTAATCTATTGACTAATCTACTTTTCTTAAAATGAATTGTCAATAATTGGAATAGGGATATCTAAGCAACAGTAAGCCAATATCTACTCTTATTATAGGGGAGTTGCTAGCCGGCCTCTCACTGTGTCCACGTCGCCTGGAAAAAACCCATCCGTTGAATCGTCTCCGGACACACGGGATCACATGGAGTGCGAGCAGTTCGTTGCCGTCTGATCACAGCAAGTGTAGCGATTGCGGGCAGCGGAGCGAAACTCGCGATGCTTCCCTTGCCTTCCCCTCCCTCTGCTCTTCTCCTCTCAATCCCCATTCTATTCTCTACTTCCTTCCCCCAAATCTCCTCCATGGGGCTTGCACTCACCGGCCCTCTCCCCCTGGCGCCACCTCCCTATGGCGCCACTGCCAGGCCCGCACCCGGCTCCACACACTCCCCCTCTGGCTCTTCCGCGCTGTGATGCGCCCGGCCGGCGCCGCCTCTCCGGTTCTCCACTGCCCTCCCGGCCCGCCGCTTCTCTCCTGCTCGCCTGCCACTAGCTCCACTGCCGCCTCTGACCCCTCCAGCCCAGCGCGGCCTAGGGCCAGCGCCGCCGCTGCACCTTGGTGGTCGGGCCCTCTACTCGCCGCCACTATCTCGGCCATGGCCGCCCTGACTCGCTCTCGACTGGCCTCACCTCCGGCTCAGCCGACTCCTCCTACTCCCTACTCCCCTGGCTCAGCCCCATGGTGCCGGTTGTGCCTATGCCCGCGTGCGGCTTGGCCTACGGCCGCTGCCGGCCCGTTGCCCTATACCCCCTCTCTTATGATTTTACTCTTGCTTGAGCTTGAATTAATTTCTGAGGTATATGCCTCCTCACGACCCGGACCCTGCTTCCACCGCCCCGTGCCATCTCCTCCTCCCGCGCGCTGCTGGTCGTCTCCTACCCGCCGCCCGCCAAGGTCGACCACTCCGGTCGCTTCTGCAGCCCCTGCTCGGCCTGCGAGGTCGCGTTGTAAGTTCTATTTGATGAGCTTTTCTTTTGGTTCTTGATCTTCTTTGTGTTGCTGAGCTGCCTTCTCCTCTATCCAAGTATTGATTCAAATAATTCAAAACCAATTTTCTGTTAGGAGGAATTTATCCATTGGATCTCAACAATTTATTCCATAAGGGAGCTGGTTTACCCATGATTGCTATCAAGATTTTTAATTCTATTGCATGATCTTGATATTGCAGATTGTCATTTTATTAAGCATGCCAGCCTATCAAGATTAGAGCTCATCTATGATCGATCAATTGTTTACTATTTAAGAATTTAAGTTACATATATAATGGTGCTTACTGCAACTTCCATCATGATTATATTTAGCTTATTGTAGATGTATATTTTCTGTTTCAGATTATGTAAAGGAAGTGATCTACTGGATAGGATACTGGCGAGGTACTTATAGAGCCATATTAACTGTTTGGAACAATTCTTGTGATAATTCTGCTGGTGTTTTAATGATAACTGACTTTCTTGGTTTGCAAAGCTGGAAAGTATTCTGAAGAGGATGCAAAGTTTGTTATGGTGCAAATTTTTAGTGTTGTATCATTTTGCCATCTTCAAGGTGTTGTTCACCAAGATCTGAAAATGGAGGTAGGTTTGTTATCATACAGTTAGCAGTTTATATTAATAAATCTTATTGTATTTCGTTATTATTATCAACCTGGAAGCTTATTAATATCTTTCGATGAAAACAAGACATTAACTGTATATGAAATCTCTTTTATTGTTGTTTCTATTAATTTTCTGGATTCATTATCCAAAGAACTACTGTTTAGTCAGCAGATGCAATGCAATTCTTTTGTAATGATTATATGTTTGTTTTTCCTTTTCCCAGAATTCCCTATTCACATCGAAGGATGAAACCTCTGCCTTGAAGGTCATAGACTTTGGCTTGTCCGACTTTGTAAAGCCAGGTTGCTCTAAGAGAGTTCCATTTGGATCCTTGTTTAATATTTTATCCTTGCTAGATTAAATCTAACTGTATTGAGACAACAAACTGTTGTTACATTCTGCAGATGAAAGATTTAATGACATTGTCAGAAGTGCGTACTATGTTTCTCCCAAGGTGCTTCATCGATCATATAGCACCGAGGTAAATATGTGGAGCATTGGAGTAATTGCCTACATTTTGCTTTGTGGGAGCCGGCCTTTCTGGGTGCGCACTGAGCCAGGAATATTCTGAGCTATCTTGAAGGAGCTTGTGCAACTCCGGGACATTAATAGGCCAGTTAGTATAATTCTCTTTGTATCTTTCATGCTCAATAGCTAAGTGTTGACATTTCCTGAAGTGCATACATTTCTTGTTTAGCACACACATACTGCATTTCTTTAAAAAAAATCATTTGGTGACTTGTGGATTGAGCAGTATTTTAGGTTATATTGGTAGGTTCAAAAGCATCTGTTACTCAATCAATGCAGCGAGCCAAGAGGTACCAGACTAAACTGCTCAAACGAGGCATTCTTCTAATTCCCATGGTCTTTTGTGCTTCTCAGAATGTGCAAACTAAACCAAGAGGCTTTGGTACTACAAGATCTGCTGCGTCGGTTCCTTCAATTCGGGATAGACCAGTCTTACATATTGGCTAAATACCAAAAAAACCTAACCTGCTTTTTAGTTTGTATATTAAATACAAATGACTTGGGACCTTTATCTTTCTGATAGTATAATGCAGCTTTACTTTTAACAGAATGACTTTGAGAAGCGTAGTGAATCTATTGCGGCAAAATCACTATTGAGGGCTTCGGTTTGATTTAAGGCTGATATTATCTCTGCTAAACAATAGGAAAGGTGCCTTTTCTTCTACCTTTTCCTTTCATATATCTATGTTTTGTTCCTATACTGTATGTATTTCTTCAAAAAGTAACTAGACTTTATTTTTCAAATGCTTTTACTATTTCTACGTAGCACAACTACATAGGGTATGTACTTAGACAGCATAGCAGGATAAAAAAATACACATTTTGAAAATTTATTGCCAAACAAATAAGCTTATGATCCACTCTACAATGTCAAAAAATTTCTAGTCTGCCCCTAAATAGCACACAACATCAGCGTTAAAAAACGTGTGACCCGTCTCCACTAATAATGTTTGCTGTTTTGTGCTAATTCAGCATTACAATGGACATAGTTAGCACGAAACCAGAAGAAAATGATCAAACCTACTCTATTCCCTTTATTTACCATTCAGTCACATCCTCAGACACAGTTAGATAGGATATTTTTGGAATATATAAGGTAGGTATTTAATGAAGACAAAGTTATGTTAGTGTCATCGCAAACATGCAAAATTATGAGAATACCGTTGTAAACAAATAAGCCTATGATCCACTCTACAATGTCAAAAAATTTCTGGTCTGCCCCTAAACAGCACACAACATCAATGTTAAAAAACATGTCACCTGTCTCCACTAATAATGTTTGTTGTTTTGTGCCAATTCAGCGTTACAATGGACATAGTTAGCAAAAAACCAGAAGAAAATGATCAAACATGCTCTATTCCCTTTATTTACCATTCAGTCACATCCTCAGACACAGTTAGATAGGATATTTTTGGAATATATAAGGTAGGTATTTAATGAAGACAAAGTTATGTCAGTGTCATCGCTAACATGCAAAATTATGAGAATACCATTGTAATCGTCCTTGATTGGCCACTTGGCTAGTGCCATCAGCCATCGCAAACACTCAAATTATGGAAAATACCATCCTCGGCTAGCCCGGTCCTCTTCTCCCATAGGCCATAGCTGTGGGCTGTTGTAGAACAAGCCTAACCCAGTATGCTGCGATGATTTCTTGCCCAGCTGCATGTGCGTATTGTTGGTACTTCAAGTTGTTAAAGTTTGGATATAACTGGATACTATTAAAAGATACATCGGTTCTCTACATTTGTAGATTTCTACCTTCACTACCTTTGTACCTCTACATTATATCTATTGCTTGGGAGGAATACGCCAAGACTTCAAGTATTGTCCTATATTCCTTTTCTGTTATTGCTAGCATGGTTGTAAATGCAGGGACTCCGCAATTCACTATCCTAAAATTTTGGTGCCATCAATTTGTTATGTCTGGTTTCATTGGCATCTACTTGTGGTCCTGTTGGATACATGACCAACAAGAGTCTGAAGGTGTCACTCCTGGTGAAGATGTCTACATAATCCTCCATCTTGGTGATCGTGTGAGAAGATCTGGAAGGGTAATTCTTCTTCTGTGGTGTTTATTTGGTTGCAAGGAAATCTATTACTTCATAGTATAATAATTGTAGAAGCATAAAATTCCATAATTTGAATGGACCAAGAGTCTGAATGACACTGAATCTAAAGGTAGAGGTAATATAACTAACTAAGCACATCTGCTTTTTTTTGTAGGGTATGCCGAACTGGAATGACATTTTTCAGGAACTACCACGACTTGAAAATCTGTTGAGCAAACTTGAACAATGAAAAAGGTGCATATAAGGCTGCAATTTGACCATTCCTCTTGTTTCTCCATTGTATTCTTTATGCCCTTATTTTCGGTGTCTTTTATTTGCAAACACCAAGATGGAGGACTTATCTTTCTGAGTAGTGGCTCGGTATATAGATTAACAAACCCAGTGATTCTTTTCTAATGATGGCATAGTATCCCAATGTTATGTGCCACAAACCTATTTGAATGAATGGAACACAAGATGCTAATACATGTCAAAACATTTCAACGGAACCATTATGGTTGAGATGTCAATGTGAGTCCTAGCTCTTGCTTAGTCCATGTGTGGAATAAGACCATCGAAACAGTAGGCTTTCATCATTTGTAGATGATGTATAATAGTCCATGTGTGGAATAAGACCATCAAAACAGTAGGCTTTCATCATTTGTAGATGATGTATAGTGTATAAGAACTTAGCCTTTCGATTCCTTGAGAAATGGTTAGAGATATGCTGCTACAGGCTGTAGCTCTTAAAACTATTACTTGGACGATAAGACATTTCACATTGTTACGGAAGAAATTTCAGATTACTTGCTCTGTGCCCCAAGTTTGTGTACATAATGTATTTCCACGACATAACATATGCCTTCACTTTTGCCTTTCAGGCTGTTTTGTTCATCAAAATCACAAAATAAGTACCGCCTCTTCTCACATAGGCTATAGATGCGGGTTGTTGCAGAACAAGCCTGACCCTGTATGCTGTGATGGTTTCTTGCGCAGCTGCATATGCGTATTGTTAGTACCTCAAGTTGGTACTACCTAATATATCTGTTTTGTTTTATGTGACACGACCAGTTTACCATAGGTTGAATGTCATAAGCTTATATACATGATAAAGTGCAATGAACACCACTTTACCATAGGTTGAATTTCATAAACTTATATACATGATAAAGTGCAATGAACAGCTCCTCCATCCTTATGACCCTTCATTTTTTTTAATAATCACTACCTACCTGAATCCAATTGTTTTTGTTCTTCCTTCTTTGTCTCCATGAACAAAATCACACACAGTATTGGTTATATCCAAGTAGTATAAAATACATGCAGATAAACTCATTGGTACCATACTAGCCAGGAGTCCTAGGACATTTAAACTTAAGGTTAGGGTTTTGCAAGATTCTTATCATCTATGATGTCCACATCTATTAATTCCACCTCTTAATTCACCGACGCAGAGTAACGCATGCTTTTATCCTAAGCATGGTTACATTTTTTTGTTCCACCATGTTTTTAGGTATATTAGAAAAGAGATTATTGAACCACCCTGCAATCGCTGGCGCGGCGTAGCGCGCTTTCAGCCTAGTTTATTTGAAGGACTAGTTAGGAGCTAATTTGTAGGGTGGTTAGCAATGATAAACCGAAGGTAGCAAGTCCTTTCCCAAATTAAGTGATTAGTAAAGTAAAATAAGAGGAATTAGAGGTTAACTCAGAATAGACCATCTATTACTACCAAATCTGGTAACTGTTACTTAGGCCACTCAAATACATTGACCAAATTGAAGCTTGATATTTGAGGATAAGCTAACTAGCAAAGACAACAATGAGACAGAAATTCCTTTTTGTAAGAACAGAGAAGAGAACTTGAAAGTAATTAAAAATAACAGTAGGTAAATGACATGGTTAAAACAAATGGTTAGGAATTTTATTAATCCAAATAACGACCGAACTTTTGTCTAGCAGTAGCAACCCAATCTGCAGACAACCATTGTTATGAGTCTTCAAAAACAAACAGTGAACTAAGGCCATGTTAAATACAAGGGCAATTTAATTAAAAATCATATCGAGTTAATTAGCCATTATCAATTAACCTAAAAGGGTAAAGCTAATTAGGATTTAAGTCATGGCATGTGGTCAGCTAAGAAAATAGTAGGCCTTATGCCATGATTATGTTAATATCTATAGTAACACTAGGTCAATAAAATAAAATATGGTAAGGCAATTAGAGATTAAAACTCATTAGTATATATTTCAGTTGGAAGATGACCCAGAAATAGTTGCACCTTAGCATAAAGCTTAGTCATATAATGACTATAGAAAGGACACACTTAAAACATGGAATTTCCTTGATAAATAGGAAATAATAACAAAAATAATCATTAACATGAGTGGACCTTCTATGCAAGTCATGTTAAGAAACTCTCAATAAACCGGTATCAAGTTAGTTAATGATTAACTAGAATAATCATGAGGGCATAAAAGAGGATTAATTTTGACTTTATGATCATCATGGATGTATACATAGAATGCCTGGAGAGAGTGTTTGTGATTACTAGGTGGCCTGTTAAGGAAAACAACATCACCTAGGCTCTAGGTGTTGTCTGTTGTCATCCGTCCCTAGTGACCAGATAATTCGTAATCCGAAAGTAGATCTAAAGAGTATTACCTAACCGGGTAATCTCTCCCACCTAGGTAGCCATTGAGGAATGTTCCTGCAAACATTCTCTCTCCCTATTAGATTTATCTAGTTTGGTCTGAAGAATTTCCTTCATCAACCCCTCTGATATCCTTTGTCTGTAGTATTTCCTTCATCAGCTCTAGATGAGTATGTTTTGATCTCATCTAAATTACTCCCTTCTTTCAAGATGGTGATAAATATGTTTAATCTTATTTGAAGTGTTTTATTTGGTTTGAATCTATTTTTATTGGCTTTTATTTGGTTATTTTCAGACGCTCTTGGATTTAATCATAATCTGCGTAGTTAGACTCTGCCGCTGTGATGGGACAACACTCCCAATGAGATTGAGATTATCAGAACATTAAACAAGATCAAGGTTATCTGAACAACATAAGCAAGAGCAAGGCAAGCACCCCCTTTGATCATGTTGTTCCTAGTATTTTAATTGTTGTACTTTGTTTTTGCACATCCTATTATCCATGCGTGTATGTTTGTGTGAAAATTCTATTATCAAGACATTGGTAGTTGTAAATCCGACTTGTTGCATATGCCTCCTTGAAATATTGATCTCTTACTGTTGTAACCTTTAAAATATGGGTTAGACAATATGTAATGTCATTTGGGAATTTTCGAGTGCAGTCATTGCACAAATGCAACTAGAGCAATAGAATTTCCAAAAATTGATAAAAGGACAGTATGATACTTTGTGAGTTTGGGATTATTTTGAAAAATGTCCAAAGGATTTACCTCTGCTATTTTTTATGAAAATGACATAAAAACTTTAGTCTTTAGACACAGGCAAGTTATTGTTGTATTACGAAAAAGTGGGGATTGAAACTCACTAGTAGATAGGGTGGAGATCTTGTCCGTAGTCAATTAAGGACTGAAGCTAGCAAATCCAAGACTAAGACCTAATCGTACAACCGTATGTGATAGTGTGGGCTGGTCATAGCTGTGAGAACTCGGGGTATATAGCTTGTAACACTTAACCATCTAAATGGTTCTAGCATCACAAACCAAATATCCCGCACCTCGGCATACATGTACTTCCCAGAATTGCAGTACACATACCCCATACAAAAATTATGCATCCATTCCATACAAGATTACATTACTGGTAGCGGCAAAGATACATTATCCAAAAGACAACAAGTTCATAATACAAAAGTGGCCGACCGGCCAATAGACAAAAGAGACTAATTTGCAGCGAAAACATAGGCCATAAGATGGCATTAAACAAAAGCCGACTGGTTTGCCTCTTACCCACAAGGCAACGGACCGGGCCGCCAAGCTAGTCGTCAACTTCGTAGGCAATCTCACACTGATCGATCCCTTGGGGGTCAACCTCCTCTGCAACAATTAAGCAATACAACTGAGTACAAAAATGTACTCACAAGACTTACGTATAACAAACCTATACATAACTACATGCAAGCTAAAACCAAGGATGAAGCCATAGGGTTTATTTCGATGCATAAAGCAATTTTTTCATTTGCAATAGATAATAGATTGAAAGCAGTTTGACAAATATGTTTTTATCTGATTAAAATAACAGTAAGACAACAATTATAAGCATAAATAACATTCTAGAGCTGACTTCCCAACAGCCACCAGAACATAGCACGAATTACCCATTCGTACCACCTGAATTCAAGTTTTATCGAAAAAGTTGAAGTCTAGTTCTTGCATGACCTAACCAAGCATGTCCATAACCTAGGACAAGGCTATTTGAATAGTTTATACCCTGCAGGGGTGTACCAATGTACCCACACGCCGAGAACGCCTCATTTTTCATTAGATAAAGCACACTTCCGAAGGTATGACGGCAAGGCTAAGTCCTATGAGACGTTTTCCAATATTGTGTATTAACTACGAGTCGCCCGTATGGGAATGGAAACCCCCATACGTTGTGTCAAAGTCCTCGATAGAGAGAGAACTTACTGATGCTCCTTGAGTTGGACAACCTTGAAAGGAACCCACCCCGTCACACACAACACACACAACACGTTCCATTTTATACACAACACACACTCAACACACCCAACCTCCTGCGACTTAGAGCTAACACACGCCAAAGTACTAATTCAAGAGGGGTCCCATATGTCCCTCATGTGGTTAGCACGCAATAACGCTTGGATCAGTGACACAAGTAACTCGGTCCTTATTGACTCAGGCACCATCCATGTACACCCGACAATCACACCATCCAACCAATGTGCCCATGTCTAAAACATTTTATTTTTAGTTTTAGTTTCTCAAATACAATACATGCATGGGTACCCTGACCCAAGTAATTTAAAGTGAGGATAAGATAACCATCGCCAAAGCGATGATTCCCAATCTACCGTTCTAAGCCTTGCTAAGCAAACACAACAAGTATACTATAAGTAAAATGACTAGAGTCCATCCATTGAGCTCTAAGTCACAACGGATATAAACCTAGGCTCAGTAGTAGAGGATGGATGTTTACCTATAGTTCAATTAACTAATAAGGTAAACTATCGCGAACTCAGAAATACTTGACAACATAGCATGCATACATAGAGTTGAAACATTTGAAATATTAGCATGCGCAAATAATAGGATCAACGTGCATCAATGGAAAACTACTTGCCTTGCTGGAGATAACTTTCTTGCTGTAGAGGATCATTCTTGTACTCAGTGAATTTTCGGAACCTATCAAAAAATTCGAGAAGACCAATAAGAACGAATAACACTAAGAATACTCAAAAATTGAAAGTCATCCAAAAATCGTAAAATATTTCACAGAAGGTATAGCATTATTTTAAATGAATTTAGCAACCAAAATCAATTGATTTGAAGGTTGCATGCAAAAGTTAGAGCCAAAACAAAATAAGCCTTTTGAATAAATGCTGGAAATTCCTCTCGGGTACTGTTCATCCAAAATTAAATTTTTGGTGAAAATTTCCAGAGAGGTGGTGAACATGAAAATTTTTATGGTAGGCAGGGCTCCTCATGAGATGAACAATGGATTTTGATTCACCTCATTTGGAGTTAGAATGAAATTCTTATGATTTTTCAAAGTCAAGAAAGTAGTACACAAATCATAAGTAAAATATGATTTTCAGAGATAGCAACAAACCTAAAACCTATTCTACAATCAAGTACAGTAACAGAGGATTCCAACAAAATTGATTTTGCTCAAAATGGAGTTACAGAGAAAAACTTATGCATTTTTTAAGTTAAAACAAATAATAGTACACAAATAAAGCATTTCGGAAAATATATAAGCAGTAAACACTTTTTATACCCATCCTATTCTAGCCATGGACGGTGATCAGTGGGGCCACGGTCAAAGCGGACCTAGTCTACATAGACCCGATCAAAAAGCCTCGGGCCCACACGTCAACGAGCAAGGAGGAGGCGCTGGATCGTTTTAACGAGCGGAACAAATCTTGACCGTTAGATCAAGATCAGATGGTTCAAACGAGAGGGACGTTTGGAAGGTTCGAATGGCCCAAATGATCCCAGCGGTTGAAATGAAATCGGACGCTCCAAATGGAATGGGACGTTCAAATGGTCCGAACGGCCCAATTGATCTAGACCGTTGAATCTAAATCGGACGGTCCAAAACGGAAGTTACGTTCGGACTCTTAAATCAAGTGAATTGACAAGTGGGTCCTACATGTAAGAGATACATTAACCCAATACTACTGGATTAACATAGAAAAGTGGGTTTAGGACAGCGATTAATGGCTAATGATTGGGCTACAGTGCGTGTCCAAAAATGACCACACAAAGCGCTCCCGGCCACGATCTTCTCCAGCCAATCACCGACGAAGGAGGCCATGGCGGTGCTGGCCAAAGGCCAAAATGGATTCCTAATACTGTTGCGCATCCGGATGTGGCCGGAGCATTGCCGGAGATGAGCTTACGCGGTGCGATGAGGTGGAGCAGAGGTGAAGCAACGGTGAAATACGACAATCGTGCTATGGCAAGGCTCCTAGCAATTTAGCGCGCGCACTAGCCACTAGAGATCACTAAGCTCATACCGGAGTGGAGAGATGAGGACCAGCTTGACAGAGTCATGCCGGCGGCGAAGTCCAGTACTGGCGTTGAGGAAGACAACGAGGAGACGGTGGCCTGAGCAAAAAGAAAGGGCCCAAGTGGCTTGGGAAGCTTCAGTAAGGCTCATAGATGGCACACGAGGAAATAATTGAAGGGTGGAGTGCCTTACCGGAGTTGGGGACGAAGGGGACAAATTTCGGCCGAAGAAATTTTAATCCAAATTTTTGTGATTCCTGTGAATGCAAACCAAAATTGAATTTGGGGAAAAGATAATGGTGATGAGGGGCGCAAAAAAATGCGAATAGAAATGGGAATGAACCCCTATGGCCCTGGCGGCGACGAGCGTCACGGCCGGAAATTGAGAGCTTGAGCTGCTTGCGATTTCTATTGGTGGCAGAGGAAAATGGTGGTGTGGATGGTTTGAGAGTGATGGAAAAGATAACAAATAGGCCAATGAAGAGCTTCTATAGGCTGTAACAGTCCAAAGTTTTGTTACCAAAATAAAAGTGAATAAAGTTATTATTTTATTGGATTTTCTGAAATTTGAAAGAGTTTGATTGCTTTATTTGAATTTCTGAAGTTTTAAAAGTCAAAAGTAAAATTTATTAAAGTTTTTGAAGTTTTATTTGAGTTAAAGTTGAAAAATAAAAATTAATTAATTTCTAAAATTTTCTGAGATTTTTTTAAAAAAAACTATCCCTAATTATTTTAAAGCCAAATAAATTATGTGCAAAAATAAAAGCCAACTTTACATTAGAATTATTTTTATTAAGTTCAAAATAACTCTAGGAATTTTCATGAATTTTTAAGAATTTTTGAACTCTATTTGCTATCTTCTAAAATTGTATTTATTTATTGCTTAAATCTGAATTAATTTCGAAAATTATTAAATTAGAAAAAATGAACTTCCCATAGGGTCACCCTCTCCCATAGGGTCACCCCTCCCAGAGTGCCCCACAACAAAGACGCTTAACCGATGCATTCTTTCCAAGCAAGGCCACGTATTGCCATTTGGCTTCAAGTGATTAACTTATTTACTTTAATTCTATTATCCTTTTCTTTCTCTCCCCAATCACCTTCTTCCTCCCGTGAGATTTCTTCTCAATGCACTCCTTCCAACCGAGAATATGGCAGCAAGCTCATGGTCGTCGCCTCCCAGTAGACCCGCCTTCACTCACGCCACCTCCGGCCGCCGCCAACCACCATCCCGCGCCGCCCCGACCCATCCCTTCCTCTCCGTCCCTTCCTTGCTCTCCGTGCAACCGGTTGAGTTCAAGCTCCATTAATGGCAGCCATAACCTCCCTCTCATTTCTTCTCATTCAAAGCTTCAAAATCAATTCCGTTTGATGCATCACGACCGCACTAACATCACCCACGTTCTCAAACCTTCAATTAAACGTTTCATCCACTACGCAATTAATTAAGCCATTCAATTTCGTTCATCATGTGCACAAGAAACGCCCTCGATCTCCCTCTCCGGCCTCCCTCGCCCTATAAAAGGGAGCACGGTGAGCCCGTTCCTCCTCATTCCAACCCCGCCACCCACTCCTCCTCCTCGGTCTCTTTGACCGGATTTCGCAGTATTCGCCAGGGCCGCCGCCTTGTCTGCCTCTAGCGCTCTCTACGGTGGAGCCCCGCACCATCGACCACACCACTAGCTTCGCCTCGGCGTGGTCTCGCCAGTGCTCCTCGCCTTGCGGAACATCGCCGAGCACCGCCGCCACCTAAGCCCAAGCAGCCGCGACGCTGCCGCTCGCCTCCGACCATCCGTCGCGTTTCTCCCCAACCGAGGTGAGCACCGCATCCCGTCATCCCTTTCTCCATTCCACCCTAGCCGGCCACCGAACGCCGTGGCTCGCTCGGCAATGTCGCCATCTAAAACATAGATGAAGCCTCTTCCTTTGCGAAATGCGCCACCGTCGAGCTAGCTTCGCCAAATAGTCTCCTGGCCGGCATCGCGATGTCGCTCTTCGTGATGCTCTCTTTCCCTCGCCGGTGCCGCCACCGGCACCATCGGCACTAGGTCCGAGCCTTCGCCATATTGGTTGTTTTCGTTCGGTTGTAGAAGATAAACAGTGACAATTTTTAGTTACGTGCTCATAGTTTGTACATAACAATTTTAATCTTCCAAAATTCGTTCTCTCACATGGAAGCTCCAAATCCGTTGATTCTTTCACCTAAATTCATATAAATTCATCTACTATTTTTAGTATTTATTTCATAATTTTAGATTTTATTCAATTTCCGTTAATTATTTGGTCCATTTTGCGTGTCGATGCCGCCACCGCCGACTGTCGCTTTCCACCCCAACCGAGGCGTTGCGTTATGCCTCATGTTCCCTCTTCAAATCGCCGCAAACCTCATCCGCTAACTCCTCTCCGTTTGCCCGCAACACCGACGTTCGCCCGTTGTCCGCCGAAGGTTTTCTCTGTCAGACTGCGTCGCCATCGAATGTTATCTGTCCGAGCCGTCTACACCGTTGAGCTCGCCTCAACGCATTCAACATCGTACTCCCTCGCCATAGCCCTAAAACTCCTTCTTTGTTCCCAATTATCCGAAACCATATTTTCCGATGAATAGTACAATTTTCGGAATTTTATTATGTCATGTAACATTCAACCTTCCGGAATTTCGTTCTCCCTCATACGAACTCCGATTTCATCGATTCAACTTCCTAAATTCATATAAAATTGATACCTTCCTAGCAGTATTTATGTTATAATTTTTTGGATTTTATTTGGATTTTATTTGAATATTATTTGAATTCGGATCGTTTACGCCAGATAGATTTCATTTACTTGAGCGACGAATCGGATTTCAACGCCGTTTGAGAATAATCCATTAAGCAAGGCAAGTTACATTCTTAATCATATTTGCACCTATTATTTAAAATTATATAATTCTGTTTTAAATTATTACTGCATGCTTATTTACATTCAAGTAATTTAAATTCCTGTTTTAAGCTTTATAGTTATTCCCAATGCCTTTGTATGTCTAATTATTGTCAAGAGAGGTGGTATGGAGACTATTATCGAATGCATATATATTTTGGAGTTTGGATAATAAAAGAAGATTGTGAATGGATGTGTGAAGATAGAGGAAAATTGTTAATAGATAATGAATGATTACAGAAATAGGTGATTATTGGTATTGGATTATGGAAATAGATTATTATTAAGGATCGGATTGTGGTATTATTAGAGTTATATGATTGTTGGATATTAGATGTCAATCATAGATATAGATTATCATTGGATTATTGGATATTGGAATGAATGATGTTGGATTATTAGAAATACATGATTATTATGGTTGTATTGTAGAAATAAATGATTATTGGATACGGATTTTAGAGGTAGATTGTTGTTGATGTTGGATTAATAAAGATTGGATGATAGATAGATACTATAGTCAAATACTTGAATTGTTGATATTGGATTCTAGAAATAGATTGTCATTGGATATCAGATTATCTAAAATTTGATTATAGGATTACATAGTCATTGGATTGATAGATATCGGATTATAAAATTTGAGAATAGTTAAATATTTGGATCAATTGAAGTTGGATCATAGAAATAGACTTATACGGTGTAGATTGGACTAATGAATTTTGGATTGTTAAAGGTTGGATTATCACAATGCTGATGGATTACATACTGATCTCGTTCTTGACAAGTCTTGGACATTTAACCCTCACCCTAGATAAAATCTAGTTGATACAATAGTATGAACTAGAACATTTTGAGAAAGATTATGCTTAGCAATGCTTAGACCCAAAAATGTTTGATTTGGGAAACTTTCAGCCAAAAATCAAATATTGTTTAAAAATCCATGGCATTGGTTTGTCATGGAAGTTTTGTTGTAAATGAATTTGAGAAAAATAAAATAAAATTATGGTTTGTACTTGGGCGAAATGGTTGTTTGGATGGTGCATGTTAATGCACGGGATCGAGTCATTTCCATGATCGAGGCCCATGGGTTTTGTGGAAAGTCGCCCAAGTCAATTGAGGACCGGCCTCTGAGCGTTCCTTTGCTATGCCTATAATGGGCTATGCCATATCGTGCAACCACATGTCCTGAGTATGGGTAGGGATCCTGGCTAACTAATTTGCAAAGTGCCATCGCGGTCAATCCCGCGGATTGTGTGGGTCCATCTCGGATGGCTGGTCGATATGACCTCGTTAGTCCCATCGGCGTAAGAGGGGCCCCTACAAACTCTGCGGTTTCTATCCAAGGAGGGATGCGAAACCTTAACGGGTGGATCATGGTGGGATGGCGCATTGTAAAGGCCTTGTCATGTGCTCTAGATCGCTACCTAAGGTAGTGGCGGTGGCATAGATATATGCCGAACAAACTAGAGAAGTCATGTCATGTGGGTAAAGTGTACAACCTCTGCAGAGTGTAAAACTATTCAAATAGCGCGTCATGATCATGGACATGCTAGCAAAGCCACTCAAAGTTAGACTTTGGTTTTGATTTGAAAAGACTTTGTCAAATGGTTTATGTAAATGGGAATTGGGCGGAAGCCACGTGATAGGAGGGTATCCTTCACCATTCATGTGTGAATGTTATCGACTATAAAATTGATTTAGAAAATGAATTTTAGTTATTGTGTAAACCGCTTTGGAACTTAGTACAAGTATTTAAAGAAATTGCTGATTTATGCAAATGTAACCAATAAGCCATCCTTTGTTACATCCATGTATGCATGTCATTCATTATTTGATCGTGTAACTTGCGAGCACAGTAGTTGTGCTCATACTTGCTTAATTGCAAACAAATTTCAGAGGAGAAGGACTGCATCATCGGTGTGGATCTCAACGACTAGGCCGCTTCCCGATCGATTGCGTGGCGGTCTTCGACTCTACTACATCTTCTTCGCCTTCCATTGTGTTTTTATTGTTGGCTTGTAAGCCCCTGTTGTAATAAACTCTGTTGATTATTAATAAAGTTATGCGATTTATGGATGTTACCATATTTGTTTAATTGTGTGAACTAGCTACTGATCATGGGACTAGTTCAGAAGTGCACAGAGGATTTGGGACGTTAATCCCGGGTCCGACAAAGTGGTATCAGAGCCATATCGACTGTAGGTCGTGACCTAGTTAGAGTGGTCGTTAGTGGAAAACTTCAAAACTTATTTTATAAACAAGAAAAATAATTTGTTCTCTCCTCATCTTGGTCATCTGTCTATAGCTTCCTTATAGCAATTCTTTCTTACCTAATTCTCTCTTCACCATTTTATAATGTTAAATGGATCTTCTTTTCCCTGTAAATTTCTATAGATGGTCAACACGTGCTTAACCCTTACGTTGAAGTCTCTAGACATGAAGCTTCCAAGAGGGCATCGTCATCAAGGATCATCGAATACCGTGAATCGAAGATTGTTTTGTCACCAAACCATATAGTCTCGGTTACCAAGACTCATTACTGTATTGAGTCGTTTGACCATATTTCGATTTTCAATCGATAGAACGTTGTTTAAAGCTAATAAGTTTTCTTGAAGCTTTTGAGTTGGTTCTTTTGTTTGGGAGTGTTGTTTTGCTCTATCCCCTTAGTCATTCTTATTTGTCTCTTCCCTATCCTTTGTCCCCTTCCTTAAAAACTCTGGAATAACCAACAGATGGTGAACACTCGTCACTCGGGAAGTGGAACCAACCAAGACAACAATATCCCAGGAAATGCCAGTAATGAAGCCAACCAACCACTGACAGTAGAAACCCTCCAGAATTTAAACCAGTTTCGTTACCTGACTCGGTGATGCAACAGATAATGCAATAATGGATGACAACAATGTCTCTCGGCTCCATCGCGAATCGCACTTCAAGAGCATCTCTGTGAAGAGTTATCCAAAGATAAGTCACCAGAAGGTTCTCGCCATGAAGGAGCAAGCCAACCTCATCCTGTAAGTTGCCACCTTTGGAAATATATTTTCTGTTTCATCTGTGGTGGACAAGGACACATTGCTTACACATGTCCCCAGAAAGGAAAGCCGGAACAAGAAATTACTTGTATTGACTGCGGTCTCATCGGACATCGTTTCAGCAAGTGTCCCAGAAAAAGGGCAATCCAGCATCGGGTTTGTTATCGTTGTGGCAAAGAAGGACACTTTGTCCAACAATGCCCCTTACAAACATTCTTGGCACCACAAGCAACCTCAGCACTGGAGTACAGATCAGAAAAATTTCAGACGACACATCAAGTAACAAGGATATCTCAGCCTGTCATAAGAAGCCAGGTGAACCAAGTCAGTACAGAAGAAGCTCAAGAATCAGATAAGCAGAATTCCGACCAAGTCAAACCCCAGACAGACAATCTTCACAAAAGGAAGATGGTAGATCAAGAGAAGAATGTTGCAAGAAACTCCAAGGCTCGTGTGATTCAACCCCAACTCAATCAAGTACCAATGACGACCGCACTCAAGACTCCAGGATCAGCACCACGTTCACCGATGCAAATGTTCCGCAACATCAAGGATGGTCAATCTCAGTAGAACAAAATATCAAAGGCAGGAATGCAATGTTTCAAGTGTCAGGAAAAAGGACATTTTCCTAATAAATGCTTGCAAAGATATCCAGTACTTACTCTAGACAACATTCCGAGGCTACTTTGATCGCAACAATAACACCGTAAGCGTAGGTAAAAACAACCAAGATACATGTCACAGCTTGCAAAAATACATAAGTTTAAGCTTGCCAATGCCTCAGGAAACCACCATGAACCAGCCGTCAACTTCAACTGGAACACCTGCAATAAACAATCTGGACAATTTGGAGTCTTCCAAAACATCTAAAGATGGCCAGCCACCAAAGGATTCATCCTATGTTGCAGGCATCACGTGTTTCCACTGCCATGAGAGAGGACATTATGCCAATAAATGTCCAAAGAAGCAGCGAGCAGCGAACCCAGTCAACTCTCAAGCCTCAAAAGTCAACACCATGCAAGCAAACAGGAAGCCGCAAAATGCCGGAAAAGGACATCTGTACAATATCACAGCTCAGGCCCTGTCCAACGAAGAGCAGGATGCAGACAACGACAACTCCACTCAAAAACCTTATATCCCCAACTTTCTTTCTAGCCACTCCGAATCTCGGGGACGAGATTCTTTTTAAGGGGGGTAGTTTGTAACAGTCCAAAGTTCTGTTACCAAAATAAAAGTGAATAAAGTTATTATTTTATTGGATTTTCTGAAATTTGAAAGAGTTTGATTGCTTTATTTGAATTTCTGAAGTTTTAAAAGTCAAAAGTAAAATTTATTAAAGTTTTTGAAGTTTTATTTGAGTTAAAGTTGAAAAATAAAAATTAATTAATTTCTAAAATTTTCTGAGATTTTTTTTAAAAAAACTATCCCTAATTATTTTAAAGCCAAATAAATTATGTGCAAAAATAAAAGCCAACTTTACATTAGAATTATTTTTATTAAGTTCAAAATAATTCTAGGAATTTTCATGAATTTTTTTAGAATTTTTGAACTCTATTTGCTATCTTCTAAAATTGTATTTATTTATTGCTTAAATCTGAATTAATTTCGAAAATTATTAAATTAGAAAAAAATGAACTTCCCATAGGGTCACCCCTCCCCTGAGTGCTCCCACAACAGCACGCTTAACCGATGCATTCTTTCCAAGCAAGGCCACGTATTGCCATTTAGCTTCAAGTGATTAACTTATTTACTTTAATTCTATTATCCTTTTTCTTTCTCTCTCCCAATCACCTTCTTCCTCCCGTGAGATTTCTTCTCAATGCACTCCTTCCAACCGAGAGCTATGGCAGCAAGCTCATGGCCGTGTGCCTCCCCCAGCCGACCCCGCCTTCACTCACGCCACCTCCGGCCGCCGCCAACCACCATCCCGCGCCGCCCCGACCCATCCCCTTCCTCTCCGTCCCTTCCCTTGCTCTCCTATGCAACCGGTTGAGTTCAAGCTCCATTAATGGCAGCCATAACCTCCCCTCTCATTTCTTCTCATTCAAAGCTTCAAAATCAATTCCGTTTGATGCACTGCGACTGCACTAACATCACCCACGTTCTCAAACCTTCAATTAAACGTTTCATCCACTACGTGCAATTAATTAAGCCATTCAATTTCGTTCATCATGTGCACAAGAAACGCCCGCCCCTCGATCTCCCTCTCCCGGCCTCCCCTCGCCCTATAAAAGGGAGCACGGTGAGCCCCCGTTCCTCCTCATTCCAACCCCGCCATCCACTCCACCTCCCTCGCTCTCTTTTGACCGGATTTCGCAAGTATTCGCCGTCGGCCGCCGCCCCTTGTGCTGCCTCTAGCGCTCTCTACGGTGGAGCCCCGGCACCATCGACCACACCACTAGCTTCGCCTCGACGTGGTCTACGCCGTGCTCCCCTCGCCTTCACCGGAACATCGCCGGAGCACCGTCGCCACCGTGAGCCCAAGCCGCGCCGACGTCGTCGCCCTCGCCTCCGACCATCCGTACGCGTTTCTCCCCAACCGAGGTGAGCACCGCATCCCGCTATCCCTCTCCCATTCCACCCCTAGCCGGCCGCGAACGCCGTGGTTAAATCGGCAATGTCGCCATCTAAAACATAGATGAAGCCTCTTCCTTTGCGAAATGCGCCACCGCCGAGCTAGCTTCGCCAAATAGTCTCCTACAACCAGAGATCGCGATGTCGCGCTCTTCGTGATGCTCTTTTTCCCTCGCCGGTGCCGTCCTTCAAGCACCATCGGCACTAGGTCCGAGCCTTCGCCATATTGGTTGTTTTCGTTCGGTTGTAGAAGATAAACAAAGTGACAATTTTTAGTTACGTGCTCATAGTTTGTACATAACAATTTTAATCTTCCAAAATTCGTTCTCTCACATGGAAGCTCCAAATCCGTTGATTCTTTCACCTAAATTCATATAAATTCATCTACTATTTTTAGTATTTATTTCATAATTTTAGATTTTATTCAATTTCCGTTAATTATTTGGTCCATTTTACGTGTCGATGCCGCCACCGCCGATCGCGCGCTTTCCACCCCAACCGAGGCGTTGCGTATGCCTCTCGCGTCCCTCTTCAAATCGCCGCAAACCTCATCCGCTAACTCCTCTCCGCTTGCCCGCAACACCGACGTTACGCCTGTCCGCCAAGGTTTTCTCTGTCAGATCAAGGCCGCCATCGAATGTTATCTGTCCGAGCCGTCTACACCGCTGAGCTCGCCTCAACGCATTCAACATCGTACTCCTCGCCATAGCCCTAAAACTCCTTCTTTGTTCCCAATTATCCAAAACCATATTTTCCGATGAATAGTATAATTTTCGGAATTTTATTATTTCATGTAACATTCAACCTTCCGAATTTCGTTTCTCCCTCATACGAACTCCGATTTCGCCGATTCAACTTCTTAAATTCATATAAAATCGATAACTTCCTAGCAGTATTTATTTTATAATTTTTGGATTTTATTTGGATTTTATTTGAATATTATTTGAATTCGGATCGCTTACGCCAGATAGATTTAACGACTTGGACGACCGGATTTCAACGCCGCTTGAGAATAATCCATTAAGCAAGGCAAGTTACATTCTTGATCATATTTGCACCTATTATTTAAAATTATATAATTCTGTTTTAAATTATTACTGCATGCTTATTTACATTCAAGTAATTTAAATTCTGGTTTTAAGCTTTATAGTTATTCCCAATGCCTTTGTATGTCTAATTATTGTCAAGAGAGGTGGTATGGAGACTATTATCGAATGCATATATATTTTGGAGTTTGGATAATAAAAGAAGATTGTGAATGGATGTGTGAAGATAGAGGAAAATTGTTAATAGATAATGAATGATTATAGAAATAGGTGATTATTGGTATTGGATTATGGAAATAGATTATTATTAAGGATCGGATTGTGGTATTATTAGAGTTATATGATTGTTGGATATTAGATGTCAATCATAGATATAGATTATCATTGGATTATTGGATATTGGAATGAATGATGTTGGATTATTAGAAATACATGATTATTATGGTTGTATTGTAGAAATAAATGATTATTGGATACCGGATTTTAGAGGTAGATTGTTGTTGATGTTGGATTAATAAAGATTGGATGATAGATAGATACTATAGTCAAATACTTGAATTGTTGATATTGGATTCTAGAAATAGATTGTCATTGGATATCGATTATCTAAAATTTGATTGTAGGATTACATAGTCATTGGATTGATAGATATCGGATTATAAAATTTGAGAATAGTTAAATATTTGGATCAATTGAAGTTGGATCATAGAAATAGACTTATACGTGTAGATTGGACTAATGAATTTTGGATTGTTAAAGGTTGGATTATCACAATGCCGATGGATTACATATTGATCTCGTTCTTGACAAGTCTTGGACATTTAACCTCACCCTAGATAAAATCTAGTTGATACAATAGTATGAACTAGAACATTTTGAGAAAGATTATGCTTAGCAATGCTTAGACCCAAAATGTTTGATTTGGGAAACTTTCACCAAAAATCAAATATTGTTTAAAAATCCATGGCATTGGTTTGTCATGGAAGTTTTGTTGTAAATGAATTTGAGAAAAATAAAATAAAATTATGGTTTGTACTTGGGCTTAAATGGTTGTTTGGATGGTGCATGTTAATGCACGGATCGAGTCATTTCCATGATCGAGGCCCATGGGTTTTGTGGAAAGTCGCCCAAGTCAATTGAGGACCGCCTCGAGCTGCCTTTGCTATGCCTATAATGGGCTATGCCATATCGTGCAACCACATGTCCCGAGTATGGGTAGGGACCGCTAACTAATTTGCAAAGTGCCATCGCGGTCAATCCCATGGATTGTGTGGGTCCATCTCGGATGGTCTGGTCGATATGACCTCGTTAGTCCCATCGGCGTAAGAGGGGCCCCTACAAACTCTGCATTTCTATCCAAGGAGGGATGCTAAACCTTAACGGGTGGATCATGGTGGGATGATGCATTGTAAAGGCCTTGTCATGTGCTCTAGATCGCTACCTAAGGTAGTGAGCGGTGGCATAGATATATGCCGAACAAACTAGAGAAGTCATGTCATGTGGGTAAAGCCGCACAACCTCTTGCAGAGTGTAAAACTATTCAATAGCCGTCATGATCATGGACATGCTAGCAAAGCCACTCAAAGTTAGACTTTGGTTTTGATTTGAAAAGACTTTGTCAAATGGTTTATGTAAATGGGAATTGGGCGGGAAGCCACGTGATAGGAGGGTATCCTTCACCATTCATGTGTGAATGTTATCGACTATAAAATTGATTTAGAAAATGAATTTTAGTTATTGTGTAAACCGCTTTGGAACTTAGTACAAGTATTTAAAGAAATTGCTGATTTATGCAAATGTAACCAATAAGCCATCCTTTGTTACATCCATGTATGCATGTCATTCATTATTTGATCTGTAACTTGCGAGCACGGTAGTTGTGCTCATACTTGCTTAATTGCAAACAAATTTCAGAGGAGAAGGATCTGCATCATCGGTGTGGATCTCGACGACTAGGCCGCTTCCCGATCGATTGCTCGTGGCGTATTAACCGACTCTACTACATCTTCTTCGTCTTCCATTGTGTTTTTATTGTTGGCTTGTAAGCCCTGTTGTAATAAACTCTGTGATTATTAATAAAGTTATGCGATTTATGGATGTTACCATATTTGTTTAACTGTGTGAACTAGCTACTGATCATGGGACTAGTTCAGAAGTGCACAGAGGATTTGGGACGTTAATCCCGGGTCCGACATAGGCCCTGGGGTGGAGAAACACAAGAATGGAGCTCCCACAGTGAACATAGTCCATGGCTCCGCCGTGAGTGACAGTGACACGATGGCGAGGTGATAGAAGCATGGGCGAGTGCGAAACAATGGGCCAAACTATTGGCGGGCGTCAAAAACCAGGGGTGGTCATTGACGATGACGCACGGTGGATCTTGGCCATGGCGCACGCAGGCGAGTTGGCGAGGGGGTGTTGTCCGCGTGGAGAAGAAGCTCTGAAACCGGAGGCCCACCAGTCAACGAGTGAGGAAAGGGGGCTGAAACAATTAAACGAACAAGACAAGTTCTGACCGTTTGATTAAAAATGGACGGCCCCAATTGAGTGTGTTGTTTGGATAGTTTGAATGGCACAATCGATGTGGATGGTTCGATCGAAATTGGATAGTCCAGATTGCGCACACGTTCGACGGTCCGAACGGCCCACTTTATCCTGAACGTCGATTTTCAATCAGACGGCACCCACGTAAAGGTTGGCTCGAGCTAGGAGTGCTGGTGCGGTTAGTTGGTTCAACCAAAACAAGTGGCTCGAGCAAGGGTTGGCTCTACGCCTGAGAAACAGTGAAAACTGATTTTTGGAAAGCTAAGGCTGAGATGGTTTGTGAATCTTTAGAGAGAGTTTCATAGCTCCAAAAATTCTAAAATTTTTACTGGAGGTTCATGACTCCAAGATTAACCTTGTATAAAATTTCTAGAGGTTTTTATACACTGCATTTTTCTCTAGAAATTCCTCAAGGTTCAGACCTAGGGATTTGACCAAGAGTCAAACTGGTTTGACTGGCCTCTTAGAAATAGTAAATATTTCTAAAAATTATGAGATTTTTCAGAGGGGTCACCACAGTGATCTAGGAGCTATAAAAAATATTTCTAGAGGATGATCACAAGGTTTGCTTAGGGACTTTTCAAGGACTATGCTTCCATCAATTGAGGCATTGATCTTTGAAAATAGGAAAACCTTGGAAAAATTTCTAGAAAATTTCAAATGACATCATGAGGCATCAAAAGTTTTAATTTTTCCTCATTTTAAACATAAACCTTTGGGATGTTACAAAACCTCCACCCCCCCCCCTTACAAGAATCTCGTCCCGAGATTCTGTTCACTTGGAAAAGAAAGACGGTTAGTCCGCACGTAGACGATCCTCCTGTTCCCAAGTGGCTTCATCCTCAGTATGATTCATCCACTGAACTTTAAGGAATTTGATGGCACGATTCCTTGTTCTACGTTCCGCTTCTTCAAGGATGCGAAGAGGACGCTCTTGGTAGGTCAAGTCTTCTTGTAGATCAAGACTTTTCAATGGAGCTTCCTCGGTTGGAACACGAAGGCATTTCTTCAATTGAGATACATGGAATACATCATGTACTCCCTCAAGTGCAGCAGGCAATTCCAACTTGTAGGCAACAGCTCCTTTCTTCTCGATGATGCGGTAAGGTCCAACATATCGAGGAGCTAGTTTGCCTTTGATGCCGAATCGCTAATGGCCCTTTAGAGGAGAGACTTTGAGATAAACAAAGTCATTAGGCTCAAAGCTCAACATGCGACGACAATGATCTGCATAGCTCTTTTGCCTTGATTAAGCCGTGTGTAATCGATCTCGAATCAACCGAACTTGACTTTCGGCCTCATTGATCGAGTTCAGCCCAAAGAATGGTCTTTCACCCGTCTCTGACCAATTCAACGGGGTTCTACACTTTCTCGCATATAAGGCCTCAAATGGTGCCATGCTGAGACTAGCTTGAAAGCTATTGTTGTAAGAGAACTCTGCAAATGGCAAGCATTTCTCCCAAATCTTCCTATAGGAGAGAACACAAGCACGAAGCATATCTTCCAACACTTGATTCACTCTTTTAGTTTGGCCACCAGTTTGAGGATGGTATGCAGTACTAAAAGAAAGATGAGTTCCCATAGCTTCTTGCAAGCTATTCCAAAACCGAGAGGTGAACAATGACCCACAATCAGAAATAATCATCTTAGGTACACCATGCAAACTCACAATGCGGGATATGTAGAGGTCTGCCAACAAACCTACACAAAGACCAGTCTGCACTGGCAGAAAATGTGCTACTTTTGTCAACCGATCGATGACAACCCAGATGGCATCATTCCCTTTGGAGGTACGGGGCAGACCGGTAATAAAATCCATGCCGATCAAATCCCACTTCCATTTAGGCACTTGCAAAGGTTGTAGCACACCCGTTGGACATTGATGTCCAGTCTTCCAAGATGAGAAATGTCGCACTCAGCAACAAACCTTGCGATCTCTCGCTTCATTCGGGTCCACTAGAATTTATAACAAAGGTCTTGATACATCTTTTTGGCACTGGGATGAATGGACAAGGGTGAGTCATGGGCTTTGCGGAGGATTAAATTATGCAATTCCATGTTATTCAGAACCACAAGGCGTTGTCCGAACCACACAACACCATGGTCATCTTCTGAGAAGCACTTGGTTGTCCCGTTCTTGACATTTTGTTTGATTTGGTTCACCCCAATGTCTATTTGTTGCGCAGCATTGATCTGATCTTTCAATTTCGGTTGCACAACCATGACAGTGAGGAAACCTTGCTCAACCACTCCCAGGTTGAGCCGCTAAAATTCTTCATGAAGGGCGGGCTGCTGCTCCTTGAGCATCAAGCTGTTGCAATGAACCTTCCGACTGAGTGCGTCGGCAACAACATTAGCCTTGCTCGGATGATATTGGAGACCCATGTCATAATCTTTGATCAACTCCAACCACCTTATTTGCCTAAGGTTCAGATCTGGTTCGGTGAACAAATACTTCAAACTCTTGTGGTCAGAATACACTTCGCAACGATTACCGATGAGGTAATGTCGCCAAATCTTTAGTGCATGGACCATTGCAGCTAACTCCAAGTCATGGGTTGGATAATTGAGCTCATAAGGTCTCAATTTTCTTGATGCATAGGCCACTACTTTGTTTTCTTGCATAAGAACACAACTAAGTCCTTGACAAGAAGCATCTCAATAGATATCGAAGCTTTGGTGGACATCGGGAAGAACAAGAACTGGAGCTATGGTCAATCTTTTCTTGAGTTCTTGGAAACTCTTCTCTCAATCAGCAGACCACACAAATTTCTAGTCCTTCTTGAGAAACTCCGTCATCAACTCCGCGATCTTGGAGAAATTCTCGATAAAGCGACGATAGTAACCCACTAGACCAAGAAAACTCCTCACATCGGTTACCGACTTGGGCTGACCCCATGAGAGCACATCGCTAACCTTGCTAGGATCCATGGCTATGCCTCCTAGTGAAAGAACATGGCCTAAGAATGCCACTTCTTCCAACCAAAATTCGCACTTGCTGAACTTCGCATAAAGCTGGTGCTCACGCAGCTTTCCCAATACAAGCTTCAGGTGTTCAGCATGCTCTTCATCATTCTTTGAGTAGATGAGAATATTATCAATGAAGACCACCACAAAATTTTCCAAATACTCCATGAATACAATATTCATAAGATTCATGAATAGGGCAGGAGCATTCGTCAAGCCGAAAGACATGATGGTATACTCGTACAGTCCGTAACGAGTAGAGAAAGCCGTCTTCGAAATATCCTCAGATCTGATTCGGACTTGATGGTAGCCCAACCTCAGATCAATCTTGGAGAATAACCTGAGCTCCGGTCAATTGATCAAAAAGATCGTCAATCCGAGGCAGCAGGTACTTGTTCTTCACTGTCACTTCATTCAACGGAAGGTAATCAACACACATTCGTAGAGTCTTGTCATTCTTCTTCACAAAGATTGCAGGACAGCCCCACGGTGATGAGCTTGGGTGGATGAAGCCCCTCTCTTGAAGCTCACGAAGTTGCTTCTTCAACTCTTCCAATTCATTTGGAGGCATCCGATATGGCCTCTTTGAAATTGGGGCGGTACCGGGCAGCAACTCGATGACGAACTCGATATCCCAGACTGGAGGCATTCTAGACAATTCTTTGAGAAATACATCCAAAAAGTCACACACTACTGGGACTTCATGAATCTCCAAAGCCGGCTTCACTTCAAGTGCACAAAGATGCGGTCCTTGTAGCTTCAGAGAAATTCCAACTTGCTCGCCGGATGGACTTGTGAGGGAGATGAATTTATTGGCACAATCAATTTGTCCCAAGTGTTGGGATAACCAATCCATGCCAAGTATCACATCCAAACTTGCTGAATTGAGGAGGATAAGATTTGCCAAAAATCCCACTCCTCCAATCTCAATAGAGACATCCCGACACTCTTTTTTAGCTCTCATTTCCGACCCCAGAGAGTGAATAATCAAAGGGACATGCATAGAGGCATATGGAATATCACTAAGTGCAGCAAAAGACTTTGATATAAAAGAATGAGAAGCACCAGAATCGAACAAGACAGTAGTAGGTTGAGAGAAGACAAGAAGCGTACCCAACACGATGTCGGGTGCCTCCTGCGCTTCCTTAGCTGAGATATGGTTGACTCGACCACTTGCAACCTTCTGGAATTGTTGGGCCACCTTCTGAGCTGGGGGATGACCACGTCCTTGCCTTAATGCTTGCCCCTGATTAGGGCAAGTGGCCTCTTCCTTCCTCATAGGGCATTTGTTGGCGTAGCATCCCTTGTTGCAGCAATAGAAGCAAGACCTCGGCAGCCGGATTGCGGAGGCCACCTTGCTGTCCCGCAGGTGCACGTGATTGATACACGGCCTGTGGAGGGCGGGGGGTTGCTCGATCTTCTTAGAGCAAGTATTCGCATAGTGGCCCTTGTAGTTGCAGAAGAAGCAAGTGACTTTGGCTACATTGTGGAGGTCACCCTGAGCCTTCTTCTGACGCTTGCAAAACTCCTTTAGTGCTCTCTCTCTACTCCCAGCAACAATGGTATTGTCAACCAAAGTCTAAAAGTCAAGGAAGTCATAGACTGCTAGTTTGTCCCGCAGCTCCTCAGTCATCCCGTCCAAGAACTTCTCTTGCTTGGCGACATCAGTGGTTGTGATGCCTACAGCTACGCGGAGAATCCGTTGTTGTAGTTCCACTGACTTGGTGATCACCTTGTTTAGACGACACTCCTTGGGATAGTGATCGTTTCCCTCGTAGAGAAAACAAGTGACTTTGGTAGTCGGACAGTTTCTGAGTAGGTGGTTTCGGTCGCAGTTTGGACAATCCGTAGTAGACTGCTTGCTGTAGTGTCCTTCCTTGCCATAGCGCCGACAGTCCTTGACCCTTCCTAGTTTGCAGTCTTCGACGCAGTGCCCCACTTCACCACAGCTATAGCAAATAGGTGGTATTCACTGCTTCTCAGGGCGGCGGGACACGTAGTGGTCCACCTTGCCACATCCGAAACACGTGCCAGTGCGGCGACATTTACGGGTTTTATCTAGACAGTTGGAGCCAGGGAGTTTTTCATCTCGGCCAGCTCGATGATCTAGTCCACTGCTGGTTTGTCCAGACATCCTATTCCGTTGAATTGGGTTAGCAACAAAACCCGAAAAATAGATGTGAAAGGTAGCAGTAGAGAAGCTATCAACTAGGGAATTGAGATATTACCCTAACCCAAGTGCAACATATAACAAGCAAGAATGAACCCCAAATGTTTGAAAAGGCATAAGATCCAATGCAAAACCCATAAGTCATAAGATCAACTTCCCGTACGACTAACTCGTATTGAACGAACGGGCAATCGATTGAGAAGAAAAATTTCAGAACACAACTCCAGTTCTATCGCATCTAAAGATCATGGTAAAAACCACCTAAGGGTGCATTAGGCACTAGCCAACTAATATCACATCTTACCCTTTTAATTCCAACAAGTTTTAGTTGAATTACCCTCTCATTTTCAGCCCTAATGATGAACTAAGTGCTTGCTGTCCCAAACTTGCGCCTGCTGTTTAGAATTTGCAAACGAGCTCCAAGCTAAGTTTTTCCAACTCCAAGTGCTTCTAATCTTCAGCAAAGGACAGCCAACACTTCATATTTACAACTCTTATTGGTTCCCCAAAACCGACTTTAAACGGTAAACAGCTATCTTTTGAAAGAAGATGAGAGGAACAACTTTTCGAAACTCAACAAGAACAAGGTAAGATGAGCATTTTAAGATAGGTAAGGAGTGAAACCTGAGAACTTACTTAAGTTTTCATAAACCACTTGATATTTTGAAACTAAGTTTTTCAAAATATCCTAAAGACGACCAAGCTAGGGGTTTCTACGGTCAGTATAGCTCTGATACCAACTTTTGTGAGAACTCGGGGTATATAGCTTGTAACACTTAACCATCCAATTGGTTCTAGCATCACAAACCAAATATCCCACACCTCGGTGTACATGTACTTCCTAGAATTACAGTACACATACCCTATACAAAAATTATGCATCCATTCCATACAAGATTACATTACTGGTAGCAGCAAAGATACATTATCCAAAAGACAACAAGTTCATAATACAAAAGTGGCCGACCAGCCAATAGACAAAAGAGACTAATTTACAGTGGAAACATAGGCCATAAGATGGCAGTAAACAAAAGTTGACTGGTTTGCCTCTTACCCACAAGGCAACCGACCGGGCTGCCAAGCTAGCCGTCAACTTCGTAGGCAATCTCACACTGATCAACCCCATAGGGGTCAACCTCCTCTGCAACAATTAAGCAATACAACTGAGTAAAAAATGTACTCACAAGACTTACATATAACAAACCTATACATAGCTATATGCAAGCTGAAATTAAGGACGAAGCCATAGGGTTTATTTCGACACATAAAGCAATTTTTTCATTTGCAATAGATAATAGACTGAAAGCAGTTTGACAAATCTATTTTTATCTTATTAAAATAATTGTAAGACAACAATTGTAAGCATAAATAACATCCTAGAGGTGACTTCCCAACAGCCATCACAACATAGCATGAATTACCCATTCGTACCACCCGAATTGAAGTTTTATCGAAAAAGTTGAAGTCTAGTTCTTGCACGACCTAACCAAGCAAGTCCATAACCTAGGACGAGGCTATTTGAATAGTTTATACCCTGTAGGGGTGTACCAATGTACCCACACGCCAGACCGCCTCTTTTGCCACTAGATAAAGCACACTTCCGAAGGTATGCCGGCAAGGCTATGTCCTACGAGACGTTTTCCAATATTGTGTATTAACTATGAGTCGCCCGTATGGGAATGGAAACCCCCATACATTGGGTTAGAGTCATCGACAGAGAAAGAACTTATCGATGCTCCTCGAGTTGGAGAACCTTGAAAGGAACCCACCCCGTCACACCCAACACACACAACACGTTCCTTTTTATACACAACACACACTCAACACACCCAACCTCCTGCAACTCGGAGCTAACACACACCAAAGTACTAAGTCAAGAGGGGTCCCATATATCCCTCATGTGGTTAGCATGCAATAACGCTTGGATCAGTGACACAAGTAACTCGGTCCTTGTTGACGCAGGCACCATCCATGCACACCTGACAATCACACCATCCAACCAATGTGCCCAAGTCTAAAACATTTCATTTTCAGTTTTAGTTTCTCAAATACAATACATACATGGGTACCCTGACCCAAGTAATTTAAAGTGATGATAAGATAACCATCGCCGAAGCGATGATTCCCAATCTACCGTTCTAAGCATTGCTAAGCAAACACAACTTGTATACTATAAGTAAAATGACTAGAGCCTATCCATCGAGCTCTAAGTCACAACGGATATAAACCTAGGCTCAGTAGTAGGGGATGGATATTCACCTACAGTTTATTTAACTAATCAGGTAAACTATCGCGAACTCAGAAATACTTGACAACATAGCATGCATACATAGAGTTGAAACATTTGAAATATTAGCATGCGCAAATAATAGGATCAACGTGCATCAATGGAAAACTGCTTGCCTTGCTGGAGATAACTTTCTTGCTACAGAGGATCACTCTCGTACTCAGCGAATTCGTCGAAACCTATCGAAAAATTCGAGAAGACCAATAAGAACGAATAACACCGAGAATACTAAAAAATTCAAAGTCATCCAAAAATCATAAAAAATTTCACAGAAGCTATAGCATGATTTTAAATGAATTTAGCAACAAAAATCAATTGATTTGAAGGTTGCATGCAAAAGTTAGAGCCAAAATAAAATCAGCGTTTTGAATAAATGCTGCAAAATTCCTCTCGGGTACTGTTCATCCAAAATGAAATTTTTGGCAAAAATTTCCAGAGAGGTGGTGAACATAAAAATTTTATGATAGGTAGAGCTCCTCATGAGATGAACAATGGAATTTGATTCACCTCATTTGGAGTTAGAATGAAATTCTTATGATTTTTCAAAGTCAAGAAAGTAGTGCACAAATCATAAGTAAAATACGATTTTCAGAGATAGCAACAAACTCAAAACCTATTCTACAATTAAGTACAGTAACAGAGTATTCCAACAAAATTGATTTTGCTCAAAATGGAGTTACAGAGAAAAACTTATGCATTTTTGAAGTTAAAACAAATAACAGTACACAAATAAAGCATTTCAGAAAATATATAAGCTGTAAACACTTTTTATACCCAGCCTATTCTAGCCGTGGACGCTGATCAGTGGGGCCATGGTCAAAGCGAACCTAGTCTACATAGACCCGGTCAAAAAGCCTCGGGCCCACGCGTCAACGAGCGAGGGGGAGGCGCTAGATCGTTTTAACGAGCGGAACAAATCTTGATCGTTAGATTAAGATTGGATGGTTCAAATGAGAGGGACGTTCGGACGGTTCGAATGACCCAAATGATCCCAGCAGTTGAAATGAAATCGGACGGTCCAAATGGAATGGGACGTTCGGATGGTCCGAACGGCCCAATTGATCTAGACCGTTGAATCTAAATCGGACGGTCCAAAACGGAAGTTATGTTCGGACTCTTAAATCAAGTGAACTAACCAGTGGGTCCTACATGTAAGAGATACATTAATCCAATACTACTGGACTAACATAGAAAAGTGGGTTTAGGATAGTGATTAATGGCTAATGATTGGGCTATAGTGCGTGTCAAAAAATGACAACACAAAGCGCTCCCGGCCACGATCTTCTCCGGCCAATCGTCAGCGAAGGAGGCCATGGCCATGCCAGCCAAAGGCCAAAATGGATTCCTAATACTATTGCGCACCCGTATGTGGCCAAAGCATCACTAGAGATGAGCTTACGCGGCGGCGCGATGAGGTGGAGCGGAGGTGAAGCCCCAGTGAAATACAACAACCGTGCTATGGCAAGGCTCTTAGTGATTAGCGCGTGCACTAGCCACTAGAGATCACTAAGCTCATACTGGAGTGGAGAGATGAGGACCAGCTTGACAGAGTCGTTCGGGCGGCGAAGTCTAGTACCGGCGTTGAGGAAGACAACGAGGAGATAGTGACCTAAGCAAAAAGAAAGGGCCCAAGTGGCTCGGGAAGCTTCAGTAAGGCTCATAGATGGCACACGAGCAAATAATTGAAGAGTGGAGCACCTTACCGGAGTTGGGGACGAAGGGGACAAATTTTGGCCGAAGAAATTTTAATCCAAAATTTGGTGATTCCTGTGAATGCAAACCAAAATTGAATTATGGGAAAAGATGTCAGACCCCAATTTTGGAGCTTGGGATCCACTTTGTATAGTTGTCTCATTCCTTGGATCAGTAGCTGACACACACAGTTACATTGTTGGCTCAAAATACATATCTCGAAATTGTTCAATTATTACATGATAATAAACAAAGCACAAATGCACCCTAAGGATTTTGACTTGTGGAATGGCCGAGCAGGCCCAATCCACACAGAGGGTTAGCAGCGGGAGAAGTGCCTAAGCATAGCGTGTGGAATATCTCACGATATGCCCACCAGCAATCGACTGTGGGCCCACGACGTAGTTCTTGGCCTTCTTGATCTTTAGTTCTTGATCAGTATTCATAACTATCCATGTAGTCTTATTGTTCCCTAGCCTTGATCGGTACTCATAGTCAACCCAAGGCAGGACAACGACCAGGTAATGGCTAGGGGGTTGTGGCTGTGTTGTGCAGGGGACACTGGTTCAAGCCTATGACCACACCGGGTCATAGAAGGAGGTTCGGAGGAGGTCCTAGGGTGGTCCCGGAGAGATTATAGGGTGGCCTCGGGGTGGTCCTGTGGGTCCTATAGAAGTTCTGAAGAATTCCCAAGGAAAACCTGGAGTTGTCCCGAGGAGATCTTAGGGAGGTCTTGAAGAGCGAACATATATAAGGACAACTCAATAGAGTGACCAAGCCATATCGTTAAAAATATGGCGTAGGAGACTCTCTGATCGAATAAGCCTACATATCTGTAAGCCCCATTGACTAGTGATCGGTCGTAGATGAGCTTACGACCAGGAGGTGGTAGTAGAAAGGCTTACGGCTAGGAAATAGTCGGAGGGAAGCCGCAGTGGTCGTAGAAGTTGTACTGTAGTGGTCATAGAAGCTGCAGTGGTAGTAGCGGTGGCAACGCCCGAATGAGGTGGTAGTCTAAGTCAATAGGTCAGTCGAGTCTTTTGGATCGTGGTGGTATTACAACCAGGGGAGGTCGTGGAAGTACTGTGACCAGGGGAGGTCGTGAAAGTACTGTATACAAGGAGGTTGTGGAAGTACTATCTACAGGGAGGTCTCTGGAAGCAATCAGATCTGGGGAGGTCTTGGAAGCACTGTGACATCTGAGGGAGGTCTTGAAGTATCTTGCATACATGGGTGGTCCAAGAATCCTCAGAGCTGGGGAGGTCCCGAATCACTGCATCAGGAGGTCTTGGAAACACTATACCCATGGGAGGTCTTTGCAAAAAGACTAGGAGGGTGGTCTTTGCAAAAAGAACTGGAGGGAGATCTAACAAGGGAGAGGTCTGGACCGTTGGATCTAAATGAAAAGAGGTCTGAACCATTAGATCTAAACAAAGGGTGGTCTGGACCATTAGATCTAAACGGAGCGAGGTCTGGATCGTTAGATCCAAACGAAGGGAGGTCTGGACCGTTAGATCCAAACAGAAGGAGGTCCGAACCGTTAGATCCAAACGAAAGGAGGTCTGGACCATTCGATCTAACCGAAGGGAGGTCTGGATCGTTAGATCCAATCAAAAGGATGTCCAGACCATTAGATCTAAACGAAGAGATGTCTGGATCGTTAGATCTTAAATGAAGGGAGGTCTGGACCATTAGATCCAAACAGAAGGAGGTCTGGACCATTTGATCTCAACGAAGGGAGGTTTGGACTGTTAGATCCAAACGAAAGGAGGTCTAGAACGTTAGATCTAAACTAAGGGAGGTCTGGTCCCTTAGATCTGAGCGAGGGGAGGTCTGGTCTTTTAGATTTAAGCAAGGGGAGGTCTGGGCCATTAGATCTGAACGAGGGAGGTCCCGACGGTCAGAATAGAACCAAAAGAGATCCTGACGGTTACGATGAACGCAAGGGAGGTCCTGATGGTCAAGATGAATGCCAAGGAGGTCCCGACGGTCAAGATGAATGCAAAGGAGGTCCTGATAGTCAAGATGGAACCAAAGGAGGTCCTGACGGTCAAAATGGAACCAAAGGAGATTCTGAAAGTTATGATAAACACAAGGGAAGCCCTGACGGTCAAGATTAACGCCAAGGAGGTCCCGACGGTCAAGATGGAACCAAAGGAGGTCCTAACGGTCACGATTGTACCAAAGGAGATCCTGATTGTTACGATGAACGCAAAGGAGGTCCTGATGGTCAAGATGAAAGCCAAGGAGGCCCCGACGACCAAGATGGAATTCAAAGGAGGTCCTTACGGTCAAGATTGAACCAATGGAGATCCTGATGGTTACGATGAGCGCAAAGGAGGTCCTGGCGGTCAAGATGAATGCCAAAGAGGTCCTGATGGTCAAGATGAATGCAAAGGAGGTCCTGGAGACACCAGGACTAGGGGGAGGTCTTGTGAGTGTTACAACCTGGGGGGGGTCGTGAAGGTGCTATGGCATGGGAGGTCATGGGTGTGTTACGACCAGAGAGTAGTCTTTGCAAAAAGGGAGGTCGTGACCCGATGAGTGGTCTTTGTAAAATGGGAGGTCGCGTTCATGAGGGTGGTCTTTGTAAAATGGGGGGTCATGTTCACGAGGGTAGTCTTCTTAAACTGGGTGGTCGTGACTATATGGGTGGTTCCAACCAAGAGAGTGGTCTTTGTAAAGTAGGAGATCGCGGTCAGAGGGTGGTCTTTGTATAATGGGAGGTCACGAATAAGAAGGTTGTTTTTGTAAAATGGGCTGTCGTGGCCATGGGGGTTGTCTTTGTAAAAAGTAAGGTCACGACTAAGAGGGAGGTTGTGGGGGGTGTTAACCGTGCATAGTTGAATGGAAGAATTATTTGACTCTACAGCCGGGGTCAAAAGAATCAGCTGAAAAGCCAAAGGAAAAACCAAAAGAGAATCCAAAAGAGAACCAAGGCGGCTCAAATTAGGAAATGCATCTGGCCACTAGGAACTTACCGGTGCAAGCTGGGAAATGAGTTAGTCGAAGCCGGCTGGCGAGGGTCGATCACAACAATGGGAGAAACTCCGTGCTACAAGTAGCTTGAGGGGAGGAGGTGGTCTTCAAGGTTGTTCCCTGGAAGCAGATAGATGGCCCGCCAAGGGGGTCTTGGAGTATCCGATGGGCGTCAATGGTAAAGGCTGCGATGGGGTGGTGCTCGACAGGGCAAGCGCTAGAGCCTGAATGGAGCTCAAGCTTTCTTGGAGGAGGAAGAGAATGAGGTTAGCACTGGAATGGCAAGGAAGGCAATACGGGACTTGGAGTGAATATGTACATGCACCTTGGCTCAACCGACGAGGAGGAGTGGTTGGTGGAGTTGACGGTATGGGCAGCATAGGGGTGTGGAATGACATCCTGGATGACTGTCATTACTGGCTTGTCGGACCACACTGTGCTGGACCTCGCACTCCTGGCGCACGCAGCACACAAATGGTAAGGGGCACGGCTGCCCTGATCCCAGTTAGGGAGGTCTAGCTGCACCGACTGGACCAATAGCTGGTCAGAGGAAACAGGAGAGGGACGCTCAGGAGCGGGTTGGCCGGACCAACTCTGGTCTGATCCGCACTTAGCCCGAGAGGAAATAGGGGGAGGGAAGGAAACTAGAGAGAATTGGGATGGCAGAGTAGCAAGATTTTAGATTAGCTAAAATCTTGATGTTCACTTAGGAAAACCCTAACACGATGGTAAATCAAATCACGAGAGCCGTGAAGATGAAAGATGTCCTCAAATAACTCTAAAAAATGCAACCAAAATGGAATGTCAGCAGACTTTAATCAAAAAGTTTTAAAAAAATCCCTCATTTTTACTTTTATGGATTTTTGGGCTGTTACAAACCCTACCCCCCTTAAGAAAAAAATCTCGAACACGAGATTTCAGTTAAGCGGGAATATAAGATAGGACGAAGATGTAGCAGAAGATGCTGAAGTGCTCTTAGTTTTTTTGCTGGCTCCTGTGTGACTTCTTGCCATTTCCATTACTGTTGATCCCAAACTCTGGATTATATAGGACAGTGATGATCGGGAATCTTAGGAGAGATAAGAGGAATTCAGGAGAGAGAGAGAACAGAGGACAAAGAGACAGCGAATATGAAATAGCTACTTAGGGCTTCACTTCATCGATCATTCCCCAGTTCCTTGTGAGACCATCGCTTATCCCATTCGTGAGGCGGGCCAGCAAACAGAGGCCACGCAATCAACCCAAAGCCATGGTGAACAGTAATAGCATTTGATGAGACTGGGATTGTAAACTCCATCCTTGTGAACCGTCTGATTGAAGGGTATTGGAATCCATATCCATATGTTAACTAAATAGACTGAACTTCATCAATCTATATCCAATCCCTTCAGATTCTGATACTGGCTCCTGATGTGGCTTCTCAACGCCATTGTCTTTTGCCCCCTTTATGGCAACTTAAATTTTCTATTGTTAGATTTGATAAAAATCAACCATATCTGAAGAAATAGCTAAACTTGGACATGCCGATATAAATTTGTATTCCAATCCTCTTGTCCTAGTTTCTACTAGAATCCAATCATTTCTTTTATCTCGTCTACGACCCTAATTCAAAATCTAGGTTCATATTACAAGCAATGTTACCGCCAATATATAACTTTATGTGATGATAATAGTTGATCATCCCTATATTTTGGCTACCACCCTTAAGAAATGTCCACCCATACTCGTTGTTTCTTCAGCCTCCAATAACTCAATCGTTATTATCCTCCGACATCCAATCTCTAGAATTAATTAACCCTCCATTTATCAATTATACCTAGTTTATATATTCAATCACCTTGGTTAATTTAATCCAAGAGTGGTCTCATTGGGATGTCCTACAAGCTCTTATAATTATGGTTACTTCAACAATATATCACATATTTGATTTATTCTCAAAACCATAAGGTACTCTTTACATATTGAACTAACTACTTATCGTACACATCTTCTACGACTTCGACTAGGCCTAAAGATACCCAGGCGTCAATCCATCGTCCAGGCTACCTTATGTGCCTCTTTGGTCAGGAACTGTCTCCATGGCAGCTTGATAGTTGGACCATTCGTTATGCTCTATTTAAGGTAGCATCCTTCCTCACCACAGTGTCGACAGACCTTGATCTTCATGATCGCCTTGTTCGCCTTCATGATTGCTTTGTTCGACTTCTTCGGATGACATTCCCGAGTGAAGTGCCCCACTCCACCACAACTGAAGCAAACAAATGGCTTTTGCCTCTTTCGCTTGTCAGGGCCATGAGGCACTGAGTGGTCCACCTTGCTACATCCTGAACACGTGGCTACGTGTTGAATCTCCTCTGGTGGGCGGTGACGCTTAAGGGCCTTGTCTTGCCCTTGTATGCTTTTTAGGTGGGTCTTGCCATCTGCGGTTGCTTACAGCAAGACAAGAGGGAAAAGCATGAGATAAGGGGAAGATCGTGGAGATAAGGCAACTAAACCCATTTCCCTTTAAAACTTGGGATTTTAATATGCGAAAAGCCGGGGAGGCCCAAACAACTCACACAAATCTTTCAAAACAAGATTTTCCTGTGACTGCAAAATACGATGCCAAAGGGGCAAAATAGGTAGCACATAGGTTCCAAATGAAATCTTGCAACAGTACATCGTCTACTCGTGGTATCACGCATGGGGGTGCACAATTCTGTGCACAAGGGTTACTCAAAATGAGATTGCCCTATCCTGACAAGCCATCACGTTCTTGGACTTACACTTTTGAAGCTTGAGGTAAGGAAGAGGCAAGCAATCACTTTTTGCAATAAAAAAGAATGTCCATATAGGTAAGAGAGAGTAACCTTTGAGAGGGATGCAAATGAGTGATACTACTTATATTTTTCACAAAGCTTTTATAGGCGAAGATAGATTTTGAAAACTTTCACTAATAGAACTAACTGCCATGCTAACTAAGGTCACAACCTAGAGTCGATATGGCTCTGATACCAAGTCTGTCAGACCCCAATTTTGGGGCTTGGGATCCACTGTGTATAGTTATGTCATTCCCTAGATCAGTAGCTAACACACAGTTATATTGTTGGCTCAAAATACATATCTCGAAATTGTTCAATTATTACATGATAATAAACAAAGCACAAACGCACCCTAAGGCTTTTGACTTGTGGAATGGCCAAGCAGGCCCAATCCACACAGAGGGTCAGCAGCGGGAGAAGTGCCTAAGCACAGCATGTGGAATCTCTCACGATATGCCCACCGGCAATCGACTGTGGGCCCGCGACCTAGTTCTTGGCCTTCTTGATCTTCAGTTCGTGATCAGTAACTCATAACTATCCATGTAGTCTTTTTGTTCCCCAGCCTTGATCGGTGCTCATAGTCAACCCAAGGCAGGACAACGACCAGGTAATGACTAGGGGGTTGTGGCCGTGTTGTGCAGGGGACACTGGTTCAAGCCTATGACTACACCGGGTCGTAGAAGGAGGTTCGGAGGAGGTCCTGGGGTGGCCCCGAAGAGGTTCTAGGGTGGTCTCGGGGTGGTCTTGTGGGTCCTGGAGAAGTTCTGAAGAAGTCTCGAGGAAAACCTAGAGTGGTCCCGAGGAGATCCTAGGGAGGTCTTGAAAAGGTCCTATGGAAGTCCTGTAGAGGTCTCGCGAAGATCCTGAGAGGTCTGGAAGAGGTCTTAAGGGAATCCTGTAGTAGTCTTGGGGAGGTCTTAAGGGATGCTATAGAGATGTGCTGGGGAGGTCCTGAGGAACACTGTAGAGATGGGCTGGAGAGGTCTTGAGGAGTACTATTGAGACATCCTGGGAGGTCCGGTGGAGGTCGCGAGGATATGACAAAAAGAGGTACAGGAAGTCTAGAGTAGAAGGTTCCGAGAATACGACAAAAGGGTATAGGAGGTCTTGTAGATGTCCTGAGGAGATCTTGGGAGTTCCTAAGGAGTTCCTGGAGGTCTGGCGAGATCCACGGAGATCCGGAGGAGGTCCTGGGAGGTCCTGGGAAGTCCAAGGGGATCCTGAGGAGGTCTTGGGACATCTGGTAATGATCCTTAGACCATATAGGGGTGGTCGTGAGACATCTGGTAGTGGTCTTAGACCATCTAAGGGTGGTCGTAAGGCATCTGGTTGTGGTCCAGGAGGTCAGGGGAGTTCCTAAGGAGATCCTGTAGGTCTTGGGAGGTCTTAGGAGATCCCGAGGTGTCTTAGAGGAGGTCTAAGAGGAGGTCTTGAGCAGTCTTGGAGAGGTTCCAAGGGGAAGTCCTGGAGAAGTCTCAGAGGAGGTCCAAGGGATCTGAAGATGCCTTGCAGGAGGTCCAAAAAGCGGTCCTGGGGAGATCTCCGAGGAGGTCTGTAAGGAGGTCATGGGAGGTCTTAGGAAATCTTGAGGATGTCCTGGGAGACCCTTAGCAGTTCAAGGTAGGTCCCGAGAGGTCTGGAGATGTTCGGGAGGAGGTCTTGTAGTCCACACCCGGGGTAGGATGTATGACTACACACAGAGTGGACTGGGCTGGGCGCTATTAGTGTTCTTAGGGACAGTGCTTGTAGGGATAATGCAAAACCCGCAACATGGTATAATAGAAACATACTTATATTCATAGGCCACCAGGCCAATTGTTTTACAGAAGGAGTCATGAGAGCAGAAACCTTACAAAAGCCAGAGTACAGAAATGAAGATGAGGGTGGAAGCAAAGTAAGTCGAAGTGGATCCATTCACTCTGCCCATAGGCAAGCGACTGGGGTTCCCGGCCTAAGCTTCATCATCTTCAACACCATCCGGTTCAACCTTTGGGTAGTAGTGGTCGCAGGGGTCTTGATCACGTGGGTCTGAAAAGATTAAAATGGTAGAGCCTGAGTACATAACCGTACTCGCGAGCCAACACACAATGCAGTTGTATAGATGCAAGGCTAGTCAAGGGGAGCTTTAGAGTTCTTTTATTTGCACAAAGCCAAGTTTGAAATAGATGAGTAGTAGGAAAAATCCTGAGACTTAGCATTTTAACAAATCTGTTTTCATAAATGAGTTTTCATTTGAAAAGTACTAGTGGAGGTCCAACCTCCTATACCATTGAGTGGCTTTCATCCACCCAATGCTTGGGTTATCCCGTATTTACCACTGGTCTCCGACCAGGCCTTTCTCAAATCCCTGGGGTCCCACCCCATCCTTCCCTTTTCATCACAAATGGTTTTTGTAAAAATGAAAGCTATATCCATCAAGTTCTCAGCACCACTCTTGACCGTGAGCATGGCTATCATGATAGTTTTCTTACTCTACAGAGTTCACGCACTTTGCCCACAAGAGGTAATTGCCTTGATTTATTCACACGTTTCCTTGGACATGCGAATCAAGGGGAGATTACCACAAGGCCTTTACAATGCTCAACCTCAACGCACTCCATCTGTTCACTAAGGTTTCCACTGCCCTGAGCCCACTCCCGAGGCTCTCTGGGAGGCCCCCTCTTGTGCCAATGTGATTTTTGTGGCTTCGTTCTCCCCCGGCTATCCACCCGCAATCATCCCAATGGCGGATCTACGCTGAGGCGAGCAAATTAGTCGGCTAGGTCGTACCCATTATTAACTTGTGGTTGCACTGTTTTTGCTGGAGAGGTCATCACAAGATTCGGTCCTTACTTGATCAGGGCGGCACATCCACATACCAACCTCTTCTCGTGCCCCAAGCACCAGCCACTCTTTCCAGCCGCCCCAGTCGAAAATAGTTTTTTAGGTTTTATTGTTTTGAAAATACCATTTACTTCAACATACCAGCCAGGCTCCTAGCCTTACTGCCCAAATCATTTTCCAAAGTTTTTAAGGATTGTGGTCGGGCAACTTAATGCCCACAAGACAATGTATCTAAGCAAGGCTAAGCATGACACTTAGATACAGACCTATCAACTAGTATGTAATCCATTAAGTCTAGGGTGACAAAGGATAATGTCCAAGTTCAAGGGTTGGAAGTTTATACATAAGTATTTGTTACGACATTAACTACAATCTAGACCAATTTAGTTTGATAAAACATAGCAATGCAGTTTCATAATTTAAAGCAACATAATTTGTGAAAGATAGGCTCAAAATGATCAAAGTGTTGACTCGCCTTGGCCAATGTTCTGATAAAGCTCTATATCCTGATATTCGACCTTCTCGATATCCTAGTAATAATCCCGCTCAATATGTCGATAATCATCCTGTATAGTGCTTTGCAATCTTGTCCTTGTTGGGGTTGCTATTCCATGATATCTCCATATGCTAATTACGCAATATAAGATTGAACTCCAGAATGACTGAAAATAACCAAGAGAAATCCAATAAATCCAAAAGCATTGTCGAGACCCAAAATATGCAATTCTGGACTCTCTGTGTATAATGCACTAGTCCAGGATCATGCTAGTGCACACAGTGGCAACATCAGTGAAATATCATTTCCATACACAAAGATAACTAATAAATAGGCAAATAACAATAAACATCAGAGTAAAGACCTTAAGGACAAAGCTTACAATTAATGCTTCAGAGGGCAGATAGCTCAATGAAGCTGCAGCGGAACGAAACCGAATAACTTCACTGAAGCTCATCCATATGCCCACAGGCAATCGACTGGGGTGCGCGACCTAGTTCTCCACGATCCTTGAAGTAGACCTTGTTGATTGACGATTCCTTCACCTCTGCTTGATTTATTAAAGCAAGCATGAGTACACAACCGTACTCGCAAGTCATACCACAGAATGCAGGCTTATTCCAAAGGAATGGCTTCTGTGGTTCTTTTGCAGAAATGCAGCATTTGCAGTTTGAATACAAGTAATAGATTGAAAGCATAATTCAAAACAAATAGACAATAATAATTTAACAGTTTTATTTCACAAAGACACATAACCCAATCAAGTTATTCACATAGCCATATGACTTAAGTCACACAGCTCCCTTCCCAAGGTTTTTATGAAAATCTACCCCTCGTGTGAAATCCCCGAGCATGTCCATGATCATGACGCGCTATTCAATAGATTCGTTAACACTCTGCAGAGGTTGTACACTTTACCCACAAGATACAACTAGTGTAGCTAGCACTACCCGTAACAAAATAGTTCAGAAACTTCATCTCGACATTGACACTCCCGGTATGCTTAGCCACCACAGACGCACACTGTTGGATAGGGAAACGGCGGACCACCCTGCGATGTGACTACTTGGTAGTACACACCTCCACCCAATCCGACACAGCTAACCTACAACCTGAGTAATCAATGTCAAGACTCGATAACTTACTAAGTTAGGCCCATCCCATCAGGCATGTGGTTGTACAAAAGGCCCAGTTCAATGGCGCACACGGTTAAGTCCTTAATTGACCGAGACAAGACTTCCAAAGTCTAACCTATCATTCCCGCCAACATATATCCACCATAAAGTATACCAGACCACTTGCCCCCATCCAAAACCTTTTCCCACCCTGTTGGTTAAGTGCAACATATGCCATCAGTGAGTACTAGCATATAGTACACACAATTTTTATCAAATGGTTCCATAGTCACTTAGTCAAGTTTATTATTGCGACACACATGAAATGATGACTCGTAGCATGGCTAAGCAAACTAATCGTATCTAACGAACCCACATTGGTAATACAATAGCACCAACTAAATGAACCAAGCTAGGGTGACAAAAGATTATGGCATACAATTAGGCAAGGAGGTCATGACAAATTGGATATTAACTAATCCCAAAAACATTGAAATAAATAATTAAAGTAAATGCAATAATTTGAATCAAAATATTTTGAAAACTGGGTCCAATATGATCAAAGGTATAACTTGCCTTGAAATAGGTCTAAGTACTGATCTTGCTCTTGAGGTGTTTCTTCTTCATCAAATCTTCCTGAAGTATCAACGTCTACTCGCAACCGAAAGCAAATAAACAAAACAAATAAATAATAGAGACAAAAAAAACTCCAAAAATTAAATAAAAATCTTAGATAAATAGATCTTGGATTTAGATGAATTTAGAAATTTGAATGGGCTCAAACGGAGTTCGGATGCAAAAGATATGGGCTTGGGAAGTTTGAAATCACATGAAATAATGAAATCCATAATTCATGTATTTACCGATTTATCTCTCTAAAGGAAAAAGGATATATGACGTAAGCTGATGTCATCAAAAATTTGTCGGCTGAAAAGAAATGAAAGGAAAATCAACTAGATGTGGGTCCCACTGTCATAGACATGGCTCACAAGGACTAGGTTTAGGGACGATCAGATCTGGTGAAGGGTGATGGTGTGCCACATGGCAGATGACAGGGAGGTGATTAGGATGCCACTTAGAATCAAAGTGTGGTGTGGTGGCTTATTTGCCAGGATGATTCGGCCTAGATCGAAATGATCAAGCGGTAGCCATGGCCGGTGGCAGGAACCACGGCGTCGACTGGTGGCGAGAGGAGTCCGTTCGAGGGGCAAAATGGGACGCCAAGAACTTGCTGATGCTCTGGGAGGTGACGCTTCGGCACAGACAACAATGACTCACCGGTGGTAGCGACTTGAGCAGCAGCGATGTGCACGGGCACGGTGGCGAAGATGAACCAAAGCCGTTCGAGGCACACGGAGGTGAGCACCAGGTTGGCGAAGGCACAAGGATCACCGAGAGCTGCTCTGGGTGGCTAGAGATTGACGGGCGATGAAGTAATCCGGTAAAGAAGCTTGCAGCGGCGGCTCTGTGCTTCGGCAAAATTCGGCGCTACGAGGAACGAATCGGTGGCGGTGCCTTAGGGTTTTGAGGGAGGAGCTCCGGGTGAAGAAAACTACGTGGTCGCGGTCCTTAAATAGGCTCCAGAGATGGGGATTCCAAAATGGAAATGGCGGCGCTGGCGTGAAACCTTCGGACTCTAGAGTCCGAGAGGAAGACGACGCGTACGTGGCGATCAACGGGCCCACACACAGAGAGACGAGCGGAAAGGAAAGCTGGCTCAAGCTTTTGTAAGGAAAAATTTGGTGAAATGGCCTGCTCGATCAAGCGGAGAAAAAAAAAAAAAGCACCGAGAAAACCAAAGGCGGGCCAAGGAACGGAGATGAAGCAGGCCGAAGGAAGGTGGGCTTCAGAGAAAATAGGAACGGGCTGAGGAAAGGATTCAGCCTGAGACCAAATTCTGAGATTTTAAATAGTTTTTTTTCTTTTAAGAAAATACCAGAAATTCAAATAAGCAATAGAAAATAGAAAATGAACTTGGATAAATTCTAGAAAAATCTAGAAAATATATCCAAGCACAAAGAATCCAAATAAAATAGTTTTGGCCCTTGTTGATGTTGACTTTAATCATATTAAATTGTTTTGATGTACAAAGTCCATATTAAGCTTTTGAATTAAATTCAAATAAAATCCAAATAGTGAATTTTTCCTACTAACTATTCAAAAGATTTTTTTTAGGCTCAAAAAATTGGGATGTTACAAACCTCCCCCCGCCCTAAAGGAATCTCGTCCCCGAAATTCAGGCTAGCTAGGGAAAAGGCTAGGAAACTCGGCTTTCAGCTCTTCTTCATGCTCCCACATGGCTTTTCCTTCTGAGTGGTTGCTCCACTGAACTTTGCAAAAATGAACAGTCTTGCTTCTGGTACGGTGCTCTACGACATCCAAAATCTTGACTGGCTGCTCTTTGTAAGTGAGATCTTCTTTCAGCTCAATTAATTCCAACGGGGCTTGTTCTTCTGGCACACGAAGACACTTCTTCAACTAGGGGCAAGCTTCCCTTTGGCATGAAACCTTTTTACACCTTCGAGTGGCGTAACTCGAAGATATACAAAATCTTCTGGTTCGAAGCTGAGATAATGACGACGATTATCAGTATAACTCTTTTGCCTCGACTAAACTATCTTTAATCTCTCTCTGATCATAGCCAGTTGTTCTTCTACTTCTTGAATAATGTCTGGCCCAAGAACCAAACGTTCAGCTATCTCTAACCAATTCAACGGGGTCCTATAGGCACGACCATACAAGGCTTCAAACGGTGACATTTGTAGACTGGCCTGATAACTTTTGTTGTATGAAAATTCTGCATACGGCAAACTTTTATCCCAACTGGTGGCATTAGCTAGGGCACAGGCTCTCAACATATCCTCCAACATTTGATTAACTCTTTTAGTCTATCCATCCATCTGGGGATGGTATGTAGTACTAAAATTTAGATGAGTCCCTAAGGCTTCATGCAGACTCTGCCAGAAACGAGAGGTAAACTGAGATCCTTGATCTGACACTATCTTCTTCTGAGCTTCAAAATCTGAACTGACTGACACATCTCTATCACCTCTATCGTACAATCCTTAACACAGATCTTCAACAGGTATCCTGACGATAGACAAGACTGCGAGAGTGATAATTTGTATAATCTGCATAACCTACGTAGCTTTTCTACTTGAACTAAGCTACTTACAATCCCTTTTAGGATTAAAGACACTTGGCCTTCTGCTTCATGATTCACGCAAAATCTACATACTTGGTGATATGATCTGCTCCTCGCTGAGCAAAGACTGACACAATCAACCATTGTAAACTTTAGAGAGTGACTACTGCGAACTGGCTGACAGATGGCGCTATAGGGAAACTCTACACGGAACACTTACTTGCTCGACCTGGTACCATGAGTAAGGCACAACTAATTTATCTTTTAATCTATCCACAGATTGAGGGTGATACACAATACTGACATTTAAACAACTATCCAAGTTTTTGTAGATACTCTGATGATGACACAAGGTAAACTGGTATCCTTGGTCCAACACTAACTTTTTTGGCACGTTGTGCAAATTAATCGTCTCTATCGATCTGAAATTATACCAATTCTAGGAAATACCATCTCTGTAGTATACAACCTCTATCATATACCACTCTGCTAAGCGATCTCCAAATTTGGTGACATTAATAGGAATGAAGCGGCAAATCTTTCTGACAACCGATTAACATTCACTTTTCAAGAATTTATATCCCGATTGGGTCCTGGGAAATCCCATGTCTGAATTCTCAAAGCTAGAGGTACTCTGACTGGCCTCTGACTTGTTGGTTGTCTTTCTGACATACCAAACTCAGGGTAACCCATTCCGTGATATTTCGCTTTTAAGTTGGATCATCACAATTCAACTTCGAGCTCTTTGTACACCTTTGTATTTTTTAGAGAAAACAGAAGGCTTGCACATAGATGTTGGTTCGAGCCTCAACTACTTGAGTTTTCTGTGATCAGATACGCAGACATACTCAATGTTTCACAAATCATTTGTTAGCTTTCAATGGGTTCCAAGGCTAAACCATGCCTCACGTGAGGACTGATTTCCTTGACATAACTGTCATCCCATTGTCTTGTCGACACTGATGTCTACCATTTGTTTGAACTCTAGGGTTCAACAAATATCCTCTTGAAACTTACTCAAGACTCAAATTTTGACTTTCACAAGTAGCTTTAGCTGACTGAATAACAGGATCCTTCGGTAGCTCTTCCGATTCAAAAATCTGCCACTATATTGATCTGTCTTGAGGGAGAGGACTTGACCTTGTGGTTCTCAATCCAATAAAACCATTCTTTGTTTCTTCATGACAACAAACTTCGAATTATGACTAGGGTAATTCACTACTTGAAACTTTAGTTAATAGGAACTGCTGGCAAAATTTCTTAACACACTAATTCTTGGATGTTCTGTGATAAAGGCTATCAAGGTCTTTTTGATATCTGGCAGTGCGAACACTAGAGTTGTGATCCATCTCTTTTGAGCTTCTCACTGACTCGGTTCACTTCTAATGATCTGGATGAACTTGTCCTTTCACAACGAGTGAGGGGTCTTGGCTATCTTGAAACGGCTGTTTTACTGATCTTCAATTGACACTATCTTGTTCACGGATGGTTCTAGGGAATTTGAAATTATTACTCAAAACTCAAACAAGCTGACTCTGAGGTTCTAAAGATTAGCTCTTGGATAAACTAAAATTCCCGCACATCCTTGTGCTAACAATTTATCAAACAAACACCATTGATGCTTGCCAAACTGACGAACTTGATTTGACACTGACTTTATCTGAGGGAATCCTTTGATCTGTTCTATCATTCCTGCAAACTCTTTTAACAACTTTTGTCATAGTTCTTCTCTGACGTAATTCTTTCTGAAATTGACTTATCAGGGGTACCAAGTCAAAGACATACTTGACTTCTAATACAGTTGCATACTGTATAGATCATTTACAATAACAATTGCATACTCTCTTGTGGATAGGGACTTTATCCAATGGTTAGACTCTTCAATCATGTACTGTTGTCTCACTGCTATGCAAAATGATGAGTTGGAATTCAACCTCACATTCCATAGTTACGGCTCTACGGCCTTGAAACAACATGACTCAATGCCTGATTACTCAATTTGCAAAGGCAGACGCTTGGAAAGGTATCCAATGATTTATAATCCAACAATTCTTTTCCTTCGCAATGGCATACAGAGATGTCCACCTTTTTGCTCTTTTGGCATAATGGAATATTACAATGATTCTCTGACTTTATTGGTACTAACAAAGGCATGACACTGCATAATATGACATCACCCATCTATGCTTCATTGGTAACATCATGATCCAAATGTCTCTTCTTTGATTGCTTCGCTGGAGACACAGGTCCTAATGCATTTCCAACTGCTCTGGGTGTTATGATCTTGACTGACACAACTTCTGGCATTCTTGTATCTGGAATGAGTGACGATTTCCTCTTAGGACACTGGCTAATGTAGTGACCTTTCCTACGATAGTTGTAGCATATATGTGTCGTGCCTTGCGACTTTTCTGACGAGACTGTGGCAGAATGACTATCCTTCTTGAAGGTTGAAGCTCGTCGCTTTGTAGAGCATTTTTTTTGGCATAGTGGCCTTGCTTACCACACTCGAAACACACTCTTGGTTAGACTGGCTTGCTTCCCTTTTGAGGTGGGTTGCCAACATCAACATTCTGCTCTTGTGATTCTTCGGCTGACATATTTTGCACTGACAACGGATTGCCTTCTTTTGCTAATGCACTGACAGCAGCTCGGAAGCTTTTTCACTGACGTTGTGTTGCAGAAGTCCACACTGAATACATGGGGCACCAACTCGGACAATGATAATCACTTTCACATAAGAAACATGTGATTTTGCACATTGGACATTCTCCAACGAAATGGTTTCCTTCACAACTGGAACAATTGATATTGTGCTCATCAGCACTATGGCCTATTTCTCTACAATGGATACATGCACAATCTTCTGATTTATCTGGCTGACAACACTTTAAGTGACAACGACTGGGTTTGCTGCGGGATATCAGAATAGCAGGTTCCTCTTGATCACTCTTGCTTGATGTCGCATGCTGCTGACGAAAAGCAGTGGTGAACTCTAACCATGTGACGGTTTGCTCGTCCTGATAGGCGGCGCGAAATTTTTCCCACCAATCCATTGCAACTCCTTCCAATTGATGAGTAGCAAAGAGAACTTTCTCATTATCGTTGCATTGCACAATAGTTAGCTTTTCTTCTATGGTACGAATCCAAGATTCTGCATCCCTGAGTGTGGTTGATCTTTCAAAGATAGGCGGCTTGGTCATAATGAACTTCACAAACTTGAATTGAGGGCGTGCCATTGGGATGGCAACGAGTTGTGCATCCTTGCAAACATTACCACTATCTAATGATTGAATCGTCGCTTGCATGAGCTAATTCTGGGTGGCAGGAAGCTGACTCGGGTTCTGATGTGTCACTACTGGCACTAGAGATAGTTGTTGGTTATCATCTATTCTGGTACTGCCACTGGTGATGGTACGATGGCTTGCTTGGTTATCCTGATTCATCAAATTGATTAAAGTAGCGATGGTCTAATTCTGCTGTGTCATCATATTGTTCATGTTCTATATCATCGTGTTCATGAAATGAGTCTGAGCTACCAGGAATTGTTCCATGACTGGATCTGCCACTCGACATCGCAATCGCTCATCGGGTTGACGAGATCTGAGTAGCATGCATCGCCTCAAGATTATTGACAAGGTTGGCCTTACTCGGGTTCTCCATCTGCTGGCTGACCAAGGCTAATAGATGAGAGGGAAAAGCATAAGGTAAGGGAAGACAATCTACTAAGGGGAGTAGGTTTAACCCAAGGGAAAACAAGGAACACACAAATAGCCGAAAAGCTATTAAGAAGCATAAAACTCACAAGCAAACAACACAGACCAAAGAAAACGAAAATCTAATCGTCTAGTCGATTAAGCTCTAACTTAACTGGGTGACTTGGCTCAACACACGGGAGGAGCCAACGCTGATTTATCCTATATGGCTGGTCTGAAGAAAACTCAAACTGGTCACGATCTTCATCAAACGTTGACTGCTTGCGATCCTTGTAGGCGAAGATTGGAGAAGGCAGGGGCGATGTACAACTTCTTCTTGGTCTTCAATTCTTGCAATGAACTTGTCTTGAACACTTGGGGGTGGGATATCGACGCGTTTTTGTTGTTTGCACGGTCTTCAAAGAGTTGCTCAAAACAGCTTTTGGGCATCCACCAAGACATTGGGTATAGGTAACGACAACTATAGAAGTTATGAAGGAAGCAAGTCCAATTCGATACTCAAAATGGTGAGGAAGAATATAGATGAGAAATGAATAGAATGGAGGAGTATAGAAGCTAAAAAAGATGAGAATAACACATCATTATGATTTTCCATTTGTAAAATAGGTTTTGAATTCTAACTAAGGTCGCGACCTACAGTCGATATGGCTCTGATACCACCTCTGTCGGGACCCAAAATATGCAATTCTGGACCCTCTGTGTATAATGCCCTAGTCCAGGATCACGCTAGTGCACACAGTGGCAACATCAGTGAAATATCATTTCCATACACAAAGATAACTAATAAATAGGCAAATAACAATAAACATTAGAGTAAAGACCTTAAGGTCAAAGCTTACAATTAATGCTTCAGAGGGTAGGTAACTCAATGAAGCTGCAGCGGAATGAAACAGAATAACTTCAGTGAAGCCCATCCATATGCCCACAGGCAATCGGCTGGGGTGTGCGACCTAGTTCTCCACGATCCTTGAAGTAGACCTTGTTGACTAACGATTCCTTCACCTCTGTTTGATTTATTAAAGCAAGCATGAGTACACAACTGTATTCGTAAGTCATACCACATAATGTAGTTTATATATGCAGGCTTATTCCAAAGGAATGGCTTCCGTGGTTTGAATACAAGTAATAGAATGAAAGCATAATTCAAAACAAATAGACAATAATAATTTAACAATTTTATTTCACAAAGACATATAACCCAATCAATTTATTCACATAGCCATATGACTTAAGTCACACAGCTCCCTTCCCAAGGTTTTTATGAAAATCTACCCCTCGTGTGAAATTCCCGAGCATGTCCATGACCGCGGACACAGCTATTTGAATAGATTGGTTAACACTCTGCAGAGGTTGTACACTTTACCCACAAGATACAACTAGTGTAGCTAGAGCACTAGCCATAACAAAATAGTTCAGAAACTTCATCTCGACATTGACACTCCCGGTATGCTTAGCCGCCACAGACGCACACCGTTTGACAGGGAAACGGCGAACCGCCCCGCGATGTGACTACTTGGTAGTACACACCTCCACCCAATCCGACACAGCTAACCTACAACCTGAGTAATCAATGTCAAGACTCGATAACTTACTAAGTTAGGCCCGTCCCATCAGGCATGTGGTTGTACAAAAGACCCAGTTCAACGGCGCACACGGTTAAGTCCTTAATTGACCGAGGCAATACTTCCAAAGTCTAACCTATCATTCCCACCAACATAGATCCACCATAAAGTATACCAGACCACTTACCCCCGTCCAAAACCTTTTCCCACCCTATTGGTTAAGTGCAACATATGCCATCAACGAGCAATAGCACATAGTACACACAATTTTTATCAAATGGTTCCATAGTCACTTAGTCAAGTTTATTATTGCGACACACATGAAATGATGACTCGTAGCATAGCTAAGCAAACTAATCGTATCTAACGAACCCACGTTGGTAATACAATAGCACCAACTAAATGAACCAAGCTAGGGTGACAAAAGATTATGGCATACAATTAGACAAGGAGGCCATAACAAATTGGATATTAACTAATCCCAAAAACATTGAAATAAATAATTAAAGTAAATGCAATAATTTGAATCAAAATATTTTGAAAACTGGGTTCAATATGATCAAAGGTATAACTTTCCTTGAAATAGGTCTAAGTACTGATCTTGCTCTTAAGGTGTTTCTTCTTCTTCAAATCTTCCCGAAGTATCGACGTCTACTTGCAACCGAAAGCAAATAAATAAAACAAATAAATAACAGAGTAAAAAAAACTCCAAAAATTAAATAAAAATCTCAGATAAATAGATCTCGGATTTAGATGAATTTAGAAATTTGAATGGGCTCAAACGGAGTTTGGATGCAAAAGATATGGGCTTGGGAAGTTTGAAATCACATGAAATAATGAAATTCATAATTCATGGATTTACCGATTTATCTCTCTAAAGGAAAAAGGATATATGACGTAAGCTGACGTCATGAAAAATTTATCGGCTGAAAACAAATGAAAGTAAAATCAAATGGATGTGGATCCCACTGTCATAGACATGGCTCACAAGGACTAGGTTTAGGGATGATCAGATCTGGTGAAGGGTGATGGTGTGCCACATGGCAGATGACAGGGAGCTGATTTGGACGCCACGTAGAATCAAAGTGTGGTGTGGTGGTTTATTTGGCAGGATGATTCGGCCCAGATCGAAACGAGCAAGCGGCAGCCATGGCCGGCGGCAGGAACCACAGCGTCGACGGTGACTGGTGGCGAGAGGAGTCCGTTCGAGGGGCAAAACGGGACGCCAAGAACTTGCTGATGCTCTGGGAGGTGACACTTCGGCACAGACGACAATGACTCACCGGCGGTAGCGACTTGAGCAGCGGCGATGTGCATGGGCATGGTGGCGAAGACGAACCAAAGCCGTCCGAGGCACACGGAGGTGAGCACCGGATTGGCGAAGGCACAAGGATCACCGAGAGCTACTCTAGGTGGCTAGAGATCGATGGGTGACAAAGTAATTCGGCGAAGAAGCTTGCGGCGGCGGCTCTGTGCTTTGGCGAAATTTGGTGCAACGAGGAATGAATCGGTGGTGGTGACTTAGGGTTTTGAGGGAGGAGCTTCGGTCGAAGAAAACTACGCAGTCGTGGTCCTTAAATAGGCTCCGGAGATGGGGATTCCAAAACAGAAACGGCGGCGCTCGCGTGAAACCTCCGGACTCCAGAGTCTGGGAGGAAGATGACGTGTACGTGGCAATCAACGGGCCCACACGCAGAGAGACGAGTGGAAAGGAAAGCTGGCTCGTGCTTTCGCGAGGAAAAGGCCGAGCTGGCTTGGCTCGATCGCGCAGAGAAAAAGAAAAACGGGCTAGCACTGAGAAAAACCAAAGGCAGGCCAAGGAATAGAGATGAAGCGGGTCGAAGGAAGGTGGGCTTCAGATAAAATAGGAACGGGCTGTGGAAAGGATTCGGCCCGAGACCAAATTCCGATATTTTAAATAGTTTTTTTTCTTTTTAGAAAATACCAAAAATTCAAATAAGCAATAGAAAATGAACTTGGATAAATTCTAGAAAAATCTAGAAAATATATCCAAGCACAAAGAATCCAAATAAAATAGTTTTGGCCCTTGTTGATGTTGACTTTAATCATATTACATTGTTTTGATGTACAAAGTCCATATTAAGCTTTTGAATTAAATTCAAATAAAATACAAATGGTGAATTTTTCCTACTAACTATTCAAAAGATTTTTTTTAAGCTCAGAAAATTGGGATGTTACACGCATTCAAACCAACGAAAACACTTCGGAGGAGAGTGAACATATATAAGGACAACTCAATAGTGTGTCCAGGCCATATCGTTAAAATATGGCGCGGGAGACTCTATGATCGAATAAGCCTACACATCTGTAAGCCCATTGACCAGTGACCAGTCGTAGATGAGCTTACAATCAGCAGGTGGTAGTAGAAAGGCTTACGACTAGGAAATAGTCGGAGGGAAGCCGTAGTGGTCATAGAAGCTGTACTGTAGTGGTCGTAGAAGTTGCAGTGGTAGTAGCGGTGGCAACGCCCGAATGAGGAGGTAGTCTAAGTCAATAGGTGGGCCGAGTCTTTTGGATCATGGAGGTATTACGACCAGGGGAGGTCGTGGAAGTACTGTGACCAGGGAGGTCGTGAAAGTACTGTGACCAGGGAGGTCTTGGAAGTACTATCTACAGGGAGGTCTCTGGAAGCACTATATACAGGGAGGTCTCTGGAAGCACTGTATATAGGGGAGGTCTTGGAAGCATCAGATATCTGAGGGTGGTCTTGGAAGCATCAGATCTGAGGGTGGTCCAAGAATCCTCAGAGCTGGGAGGTCTGGAATCACTGCATGCAGGGAGGTCCTGGAAACACTATTCCCATGGGAGGTCATTGCAAAAAGACCAGGAGGGTGGTCTTTGCAAAAAGAACTGGAGGGAGATCTAACGAGGGAGAGGTCTGGACCGTTGGATCTAAACGAAGAGAGGTCTGGACCATTAGATCTAAACGAAGGGTGGTCTGGACCATTAGATCCAAACAGAAGGAAGTCTGGACCGTTAGATCCAAACGAAAGGAGGTCTGGACCATTCGATCTAACTGAAGGGAGGTCTGAATCGTTAGATCCAATCAAAAGGACATCTAGACCATTAGATCTAAACAAAGAGATGTCTGGAACGTTAGATCTTAAATGAAGGGAGGTCTGGACCGTTAGATCCAAACAGAAGGAGGTCTGGACCATTCGATCTCAACGAAGGGAGGTTTGGACTGTTAGATCCAAACGAAAGGAGGTCTGGAATGTTAGATCTAAACTAAGGGAGGTTTGGTCCCTTAGATCTGAGCGAGGGGAGGTCTGGTCTTTTAGATTTAAGCAAGGGGAGGTCTGGGCCCTTAGATCTAAACAAGGGAGGTCCCGACGGTCAGGATAGAACCAAAAGAGATCATGACAGTTACGATGAATGCAAGGGAGGTCCTGACGGTCAAGATGAACGCCAAGGAGGTCCCGACGATCAAGATGAATGCAATGGAGGTCCCAACGGTCAAGATGGAACCAAAGGAGATTCTGACAGTTACGATAAACGCAAGGGAAGTCCTGACGGTCAAGATGAACGCCAAGGAGGTCCCGACGGTCAAGATGGAACCAAAGGAGGTCCTGACGGTCACAATTGTACCAAAGGAGATCCTGTTGGTTACGATGAATGCAAAAGAGGTCCTGACAGTCAAGATGAATGCCATGGAGGCCCCAACGATCAAGATGGAATTCAAAGGAGGTCCTGACGGTCAAGATTGAACAAATGGAGATCCTGGTGGTTACGATGAGCACAAAGGAGGTCCTGGCAGTCAAGATGAACGCCAAGGAGGTCCCGATGGTCAAGATGAATGGAAAGAAGGTCCTGGAGACACTAGGACTAGGGGGAGGTCCTGTGAGTGTTACAACCTGGGGGGGGGTCGTGAAGGTGCTATGGCTTGGGAGGTCGTGGGTGTTTTACGACCAGAGAGTAGTCTTTGCAAAAAGGGAAGTTGTGACCCGATGGGTGGTCTTTGTAAAATGGGAGGTCGTGTTAACAAGGGTGGTCTTTGTAAAATGGGGGGTCATGTCCACGAGGGTGGTCTTCTTAAACTGGGTGGTCGTGACTATATGGGTGGTTCCGACCAGGAGCGTGGTCTTTGTAAATTAGGAGGTCGCGGTCAGAGGGTGGTCTTTGTATAATGGGAGGTCACGACTAAGAAGGTTGTCTTTGTAAAATGGGATGTCACGGCCACGGGGGTGGTCTTTGTAAAAAAAGTAAGGTCACGACTAAGAGGGAGGTTGTGGGGGGTGTTAACCGTGCATAGTCAAATGGAAGAATTATTTGACTACACAACCAGGGTCAAAAGAATTAGTGGAAAAGCCAAAGGAAAAACCAAAGGAGAATCCAAAAGAGAATCAAGGCGGCTCGAATTAGGAAATGCATCTGGCCACTAGGAACTTACCAGTGCGGGCTAGGAAATTAGTTAGTCGAAGCTGGCTGGCGAGGGTGGATCACAACAACGGGAGAAACTCCGTGCTGCAAGTAGCTTGACGGGAGGAGGTGGTCTTCGGTATTCAAGGTTGTTCCCTGGAAGCAGATAGATGGCCCACCAAGGGGGTCTTGGAGTATCCGATGGGCGTCAATGGTAAAGGCTGCGATGGCATGGTGCTCAATAGGGCAAGCGCTGGAGCCTAAATGGAGCTCAAGCTTTCTTGGAGGAGGAAGAGAATGAGGTTAGCACTGGAATGGCAAGGAAGGCAATACGAGACTTGGAGTGAATATGTACATGCACCTTGGCTCAACCGACGAGGAGGAGTGGTTGGTGCAGTTGACGGTATGGGCAGCATAGGGGTGTGGAATGACATCCTGGATGACTGTCATTACTGGCTTGTCGGACCACACCATGTTGGAACTCTCCCTCCTGGTGCACGCATCATGCAAGTGGAAAGGGGCACGGCTGCCCTGATCCTAGTTAGGGAGGTCTGGCTGCACCGGCTGGACCAATAGCTGGTCAGAGGAAATAGGAGAGGGACGCTCGGGAGCGGGTTGGCCAGACCAGCTCTGGTCTGATCCGCACTTAGCCCGAGAGGAAATAGGGGAAGGGAAGGAAACTAGAGAGAATTGGGATGGCAGAGTAGCAGGATTTTAGATTAGCTAAAATCCTGATGTTCACTTAGGAAAACCCTAACACGATGGTAAATCAAATCACGAGAGCCAAGATGAAAGATGTCCTCAAATAACTCTCAAAAATGCAACAAAAACGGAACGTCGGCAGACCTTAATCAAAAAGTTTAAAAAAATCCCTCATTTTTACATTTATGAATTTTTGGGCTGTTACAAAAGATAATGGTGATGAGGTGTGCAAAACAACGCGAACAGAAATGGGAATGAACCCCTATGGCGCCGATGGCGACGAGTGCCACGACTAGAAATTGAGAGTTTGTGCTCCTTGCGATTTCTTTTGGTGGTAGAGGAAAATGGTGGTGTGGATGGTTTCAGAGTAATGGAAAAGATAACAAAGAGGCCAATGAATAGCTTTTGTAGGCCCTGGGGCGGAGAAACGCAAGAATGGAGCTCCCACGGCGAACTTAGTCCATGGCTCCGCCGTGAGTGACAGTGACACGATGGCGAGGTGATAGAAGCATGGGCGAGTGCGAAACCATGGGCCAAACTATTGGCGTGCGTCAAAAACCAGGGGCGGTCGTTGACGATGACGCACGGTGGAGCTTGGCCGTGGCACTCGTAGGTGAGGTGACAAGGGGGTGCTATCCGCGTGGAGAAGACGCTCTGAAACCGAGGCCCACCAGTCAGCGAGTGAGGAAAGGGGGCTGAAATGGTTAAACGAACAAGACAAGTTCTAACCGTTTGATTAAAAATGGATGGCCCCGATTGAGTGTGTCATTCGGACAATCCGAACGGCACAATCGATGTGGATGGTTCGATCGAAATTGGATAGTTCAGATTGCGCACATGTTCGGATGGTCCGAACGGCCCACTTAATCCTGAACGTCGATTTTCAATCGGACGGCCCACGTAAAGGTTGGCTCGAGCTAGGAGCGCTGGTGCGGTTAGTTGGTTCAACCAAAACAAGTGGCTCGAACCAGGGTTGGGTCTAAGATTGAGAAATAGTGAAAACTGATTTTTGGAAAGCTAAGGCTGAGATGGTTTGTGAATCTTTAGAGAGAGTTTTATAGCTCCAAAAATTCTAAAATTTTTACTAGAGCTTCATGACTCCAAGGTTAACCTTGTATAAAATTTCTAGACATTTTTATTCAATGCATATTTCTGTAGAAATTCCTCAAGGTTCAGATCGAGGGTTTTGACCAAGAGTCAAACTTGTTTGATTAGCCTCTTAGAAATAGTAAATAATTTCTAAAAATTATGAGATTTTTCAGAGGGGTCACCAGAGTGATCTAGGAGCTAGGAAAAATATTTCTAGAGGATGATCACAAGGTTTACTTAAGGAATTTTCAAGGACTATGCTTCCATCAATTGAGGCATTGATCTTTGAAAATAGGAAACCCTTGGAAAAATTTCTAGAAAATTTCGAATGACATCATGAGGCATCAAAAGTTTTAATTCCTCCTCATTTTATACATTTGAAACACAAACCAACGTTTGAGGTGTTACAATAGCTAACTAAGTTATCAAAATCTTAGCCTTGCATGACAGTAGGCAGTAGTAGTGCGCACATTGCCGTAGGATCGGTAATGCTGACACAACTGCGAATGCCTTACTTCGACGGGTTTCCATCTGGGCGAAGTGAGGGACTTGCTCAACAGGTTTCCATCCGAGTGAGTAAGGCTCCTCATCCGATGTGTTACTATGTTATTATCAGTGTTGTTATTATTATCTCGATGGATGAGGATAAAGATTTGTAGGGCTAGTGCAAGGTTAAGACTAGATAATGTAAAGGCTGCATTGTGAACTCTAGGTTGCTTAGTTTCGGCAGTGAGCAACGATATAGAGATATTTTAGGCAACTGGAATACCGCATACTATGGGTAAAGTTGTACACCTCTGTAGAGTGATAAACTATTCGAATAGCCGCACTAGCGGTCATGAGCATGCTTAGTGCGGCTGGTATGGTGGTAGCTTTTGTTTTCCAAACTGTTTTGTCAGAAAATGTTAGGGTAATGACATGGGGTTTTACTTTGTTGAGTTAACTGCCATGTCTATGGTTTGTTGCTATGTCCATAGCCGATTGTCATTCTCTGACTGATTTGCTATGTCCATAGCAGTATTGCCGTGTCTATGGTTGAACATGAACTTGTCGGTGCCATTTCTATGGCGAAACATTGATTATATTTTTGCTTACAACCGGGTAGGGTTGTAAGTGTTTGTTGTTACTTATTCAGTTACTTTATTTACTGTCCTGTACTTAGTTTTTCATAAACTGCTCTTTCAAATTCCGTTGCAAATTATTACTTATGATTATTGCAAATAAACTTGGCTTTGAGCAAATGAACTTGTAGAGTAGAGCCATACACTTGTTAGCCTTGCATCTAATATAATTTTTGCGATACACTACAAGTCTTGCTGAGTAAACAAGTACTCAATCTTGCTATTGTTGTTGCTTTAGAATCTACAGATGATCCGACGCCTAACGATGAGTTCTTTGCACCTAGCATCGAGGGGTTCGGTGACGGGTCTACTTAGGCCTTGTTTCCTTGTCGGTTGCCTAAGGGATCAGATGGGCATGCCGCTGGACTTTTGCTACTACTACTACTACTATGTTTTCCGCTGCGACTTTACTTTCTTTGATAACTACTTTTATTTGGCCGGTCGGTCGTATTTTGTAATAACTCTTGTAATCACTTAAGTAGTTTACACCCTTTTGCTTTACTTTAGTATGTGATTGTATGGAAATGATGCCAAATGATGTGAATGTGTGTGCTAGCTTTTAATCCTGGGACTAGCACAGTATACACATAAAATCCACGGGTATTCTACGCCCGGGGGTCTGACAGGTGCTCTGTGCACTGTAGCATCTCTGCATTGACTGCCTTACAACAGAGGATCCCTCTCCAGGCAAGTGAGTGACACCGAGTGAACAACACATATCAATTATGGAAATTTGTCCTTATTTATGCATATAATACGCCACACATGCACACCATACTTATTATCATGATTTATTAAGAAGAGTAGAGAAGAAATAACTACATATGTTAATTGCTATAAACAGGTAACAAAGGGACATACACTACTCCAGGCTGAACTTTTTGTGCCAGTGTTAAACCATCAGGAAAAAGTGAATAACCGTCGCGAATAATTTCCTCGATGAGTAACCGTTAGGCATTCGCCGTGAGGAGTCCTCCGACGCGGATGTCTGAAATGCCTGACAGCCACCCAACAGGAAAATTATTCACGACGGTAATTCCCAATGGTGACCGACAGGGAACTTACCCAGTCATCGAGGTTGGGCATTAGTCCCGACCTGTGATCCGTGTCGATGACCCGATGGGGAAATACCGTCGTGGATATAATTCGCGACGGGCTTTTATGCCCAGGTGTTACATTAATCAACACGAAGCTTGTGAACTGCTGCACTGCTTGGTGGCATTCTGCCATACCAAAAATAATTAGTTCTCTAGATGAACATTTCATTCAAATGATAAAAGATGGAAGATTGTTTGTTGGAATATTGGTCTAGAGAGAATAAAATATTCTTGCAATGTAGTAAGTCTTCTAACCTGAACTTGACTTGGTGGTTGACGACACATCATCTCGGTGGATGGTTCTTCTCCGAGCTTCTTGAAAAGCATCTGCATTTCGAAGACAACAAATTAAAGATTGATTATACATGACAAATTCATTGATATATCATCAGTTAAAGTTGTTACCATTATCATCCACGCTTGCATTTCTTGTCGCTGGTGAAGCTGTGCATTATCTTGGAGCAAAGCTCGATAAGATGGGGTGTTGGATGGCCTAATGTTTCTTCCTTTAACAGCTGCTATAACGTCATCCTTCTTCACAGCACCATTACCTATAGGTAGGCGACCATGGGGTAGGCCCCCACCAATAGTGTATAGAACTTTTCCATCCAAGTTGTGCTGCTCTGAATCTTCTGGGTGTTCAGAGCTATTTAGTGCTACTTGGTAGTTACTCTACAAGTCAATTGAAATATTTAACTTTGTCGAAACACAATGGAAATAAACCGGTCAATGCATATCTGAAACTACTTAGGAGAATAGCAATAAGAAAATCAGCAACACATGCTCTTACCATAAATAAGGACCTGTAGTTATAACTTATAAATATTGCTTAAAGAAACAATGGTAAGTACAAAAAAGTAGGTATCTTAACAAAAACACAATCAGCAGCAGACAGCCTGCATGCTACCAGCAGCAAATAGGCCAACACTGGGTAAAATTCATGTCATCAGGGCAAGGAGGGGCCAGGCCACAGACAGCCACAGCTAGAATAATGCTTACCATGTGTTGTTGTGCTTTTTGGCTTCTGACTACAGCACTACTTCCGCTACTATCCACATTTGTTATTCCTGACTTCATTACAGCATATGTGTTTAATCCAGTAGCCTTGTTAGGGCCAAACTTCTGTTCCAACAAGAATTAGGAATTCATTAAGCACATTGTATTTCACTAGTGGATTATATTCCAATTCTAGGATATAGTGGGTTGTTACTAGACTCTAGGATGTAACATCCCAAACTATGGGTTGTGTTTCAAATGCATGAAAATGAGGATAATTTAAAATTTTTGATGTATCATTGTTGTTATTTGAAATTTCTGGAAATTCTTTCAAAAGAATTGTTGATTTCAAAACTAAATGCTTTAATTTACTAGAAGTAAAACAATTTAAAAATTTTTAATCAAATCTTGTGATCATCCTCTAGAAATATTTTTCCTAGCTTATAGATCATCCTAGTGACCTCTCCGAAAAATTTCATAATTTTTAGATTTTAGTTGCTATTTCAAAAGAGCTAGTCAAACCAGTTAGAACTCTGGTCAAACCCCTAGGAAAGCTACTTGTGAATTTTCTAGAAAGAAATGAGTTGCATGAAAATATCTAGAAAAATTACACAAGGTTTTCCTCTAATCCAGAAAGCTTCCACAAAAAATTTAGAATTTTTGGAGCTTCGGAGCAATCTCTAAAAATTCATTAACCATCTCAGCCTTATTCTCCAAAAATCAGTTTTACTGTTGGACTGACTCGAACCAGACTTGAGTCCAACCCGAGCCGACTTGGCTCGACCAAGCCACCTAACCCGCACCGCACCACTTCTCTTTGAGCCGTCTGATTTAGGATCGACGGTTCGGATCAATCCTTCATCGCGCCGGTTGCTGTCGTTGACGCGCCAACCCCACCTGACAGGGGCGTCTTCTTCCTCGAGCAAAAGCCGCGTGCCACGCGGCCCAACCAGGGGACTCACCCGTTGATGCCACCTGCTTACTAACCGTTGCTCTACTATAACCTGCCCTTGTTCTCTCGTAATCCCTCACTTTCCCTCTCGGTGACCGAGGGAAAGGAGGCAAGAACTCGGCTCCCTCTTGGGTAAGCTTTGTGCTTCCACCTCCTTCTCCATCTCCATTCATCGCTGTCTCCATTTTTGCTAATGTGAGCCCCTGTCTTAGCCTATAGCTATTGGTCCATCGTCGTGTCTTCTTTGGCTTCCAGAGCATGCACCCGAAGCCGCCGCCGTGACAACTTTTTGTCCGGGTGAGTTTGTCCTTGCCTTTGCGCATCATATCGTGCCTTTGCGCATGACGATGATTTCCCCTCAACCAATTTCAGCATTGCTTAAAAGGAGCCCGGGAACTTGAAGTTTGTTCCATTTTCGGCCGCAAAGCTCCCTTTCTTCCCCATCTCCGGTGTGGTAAGCCTCTTGTCGATTCTTTGCATGCACATCATCTGTGGGCCTCACTTAAGCTCTCTCTACCTCTCACTCCCTACCTCCTTCACCAGAACGACCTCTCCTCAGTGAAGCACCGCGCCACCGCCACCATCCTCGACGCTAGCTTAGCTCCGACCATCCCCAAGCCTCTCCATCTCTCAGGCAGCTTCCTTAGGCTCAGTAGTACCTCGGGCACCTGCTTCCTCGGACAACGCAGAGCTCTACTCATTCTTTCTTGGCTACCGTATTAGCGCCGCCGCCTCCCTTCGGCGCGCCGCCGCTTTAGGCCGGCTCAGCCGCCGTGAATGCCACCATTAGGTGCGCGAGCTTATTGTGAATCCATTCATAACCTTGGCTTGCGCCGCCATGGTTGGGAAAACCAGCGAGGCTCTGGCGAAGCCAGAGCTTCGTTGTCGGACGCTCCGACAGCCCCTGTAGCTCGCCATTAGGGCTTAATCAATGATTAGCATCTAAATCTCGATCTTTGTCGGAAATCCCAGTGGTTAGCTGCGTTGATAGTTAGCCTTTAGAGAATGACTTGTGGGCCCTCATGGCCGGGTTAGTGATGGTGTAGAATTGATCTGTATGTTTTCCCTTAAGGAAAGCGTATTCCTTGAACGTTTAGGTCTAAAGTATGTTTTGATATTAGAAAGACGTATTCTATATTAACGCTTCTAGGCCACCTTCGGCTGAGATCGATCAAGTTGATCCGGTCAAACTTTGACCATAGTGCCACTGGTCAGCGTCTTTGGCTAGGTGAGTCTCGGTATAAAAAGTGTTTTATGTTTATATAAAATCCGAAATGTTTTATTTGTGAACTGAAAACTGGTTAAACTTCAAAATTGCATAAGCAATTCATTTTAGCCCCAAACTTGGTGATTCAAATTTTGTTAGTTTCCTTTTTAATTGTACTTTAATATAAAAATGGGTTCAACCATGTTACTATTACAGAAATCACTTTTGGCAAAATTACTTTAGGTTTAGTATTACTATTGCACTAAAGATTGTTTTATCATAAAAAAATGCATAAGTATTTCTCTGTAACTCCAATTTGAGTGAAATCAATTTTGTTGGATTCCTCTGTTACTGTACTTTAATGTAGAATAGGTTTTGAGCTTGTTACTATCACTAAAAATCATATTCGACATATGACTTGTGCACTACTTTCATGAATTTGAAAAATCATAGAAAATTCTTCTTGGCTCCAAATAAGGTTAATCAAATTCCATTGTTCATCTCATGTGATGCTCTGCCTACCATAAAAATTTCTTGTTCACCACCCCACTGGAAATTTTTACCAAAAGAATTAATTCGGATGAACAGTAATAGATAGCAATTTTATTGGATTTCCTTGAAACCTGTATTCAAACTGCCATAACTTTTGCATAGCACATCCAAATCAATTGATTTTTGTTGGTAAATTCATTTAAAAACATGCTCTACCTTCTGTGAATTATTTATGATTTTTGGATGACTTTGAATTCTTGAGTATTCTTGGTGTTATTTGTTCTTATGGTACTCTCGATTTTTTTTTCGATAGGCTCTGACAATTCTATTGCATACGAGAGTGATCCTTTGCAGCAGGTCGAGTATCTCCAGCAAGGCAAGCAGTTATTTCCATTTGATCATGTTGATCCCATTACTTTCAAAGTCTATTATCTTGTTTGCAAAGTGTATGTATGCATGCTCTATTTTGATGTTAAATTATCATCGAGTAGTTGATCCTATAGTTGCATAAACTGTAGGTAAATGTTCATCCTCTACCACTAAGCCTACGTTATATCCCCTGTGAATTAGAGCTCGATGGATGGGCTCTAGTCACTTTACTTGTAGTCTACGAGTTGTTGTCGCTTAGCAATGCTTAGAACGATAGAATGGGAATCATCGCTTCGGCGGTGGTTATTATATCATCACTTTAAATTACTTGGGTCAGGGTACCCATGTATGTATTATACTTGAGAAACTAAAATTGAAAATAAAATGTTTTAGACTGGGCATATTGGTTTGATGGTGTGGTTATCGGGTGTGTGCTTGGTGCCCAAGTCAACAAGGACCGAATATCTTAAGTCACACGATCCAAGTATTTTTGTGTGCAACCACATCAGGGGGATATGGGACCTCTCTTCACTTAGTACCTTGGGACTTGTTAATTGATGAGTCGCCGGTGGTTGGCGTAGGAGAAAAATGTTCTGTTATCAATTGTTGTAGGGCATGTGCGGGGTGGGATCCTATCTAGGTTCTCCACACCGAAGGGCATTGTAGTTGTCCGGGGGCTTTACCCTATGGGGTAGTTCACCTTCAGCTTTACAATGACTCTGACACAACGTATGGGTCACCCGGGTCCCCGGGGGATTAACCCCCATACGTGCGAGTCTTAATTAACTCATTTCCTTAGAAAACATCTCGTAGGACTTAGCCGTGCCGGCATACCAAAGGAAGTGTGCTAAATAGCTTGGCGAAAAGGTGGTCTGACATGTGAGTAAAGTTGTACACCCCTACAGGGTTTAATCTATTCGAATAGCCTCGTCTTAGGTTATGGACACGCTTGGTTAGGTTTTGCAAGAGTTAGACTATAACAATTTCAATAAAACTTGAAATCAGGTGGTACGAATGGGTAATTCGTGCTATATGGTGGTGACTATTGGGAAGTCACCTCTAGGATGTTATTTATGTTTATATATGTTGTCTCGCTATTATTTAATCAAATAAAAATACATTTGTCAAATTGCCTTCAATCTATTACATATTGCAAATGAAATATTGCTTTGTGCGTCAAATGAACCATATAACCTTCTCCTTTGATTCAGCTTGCATGTAGCTATGTATAGGTTTCTTACTCGTAAGACTTGCGAGTACGTTTTTGTACTCAGTTGCATTGCTTAATTGTTACAGAGGAGGTTGACCCCCAAGGGGTTAACTATTGTGAGACCGACTTTGACTTTGTCTTCGACGACTAGCTTGGATGTTTCTAGTCGGTTGCCTTGTGGGTAATGGCAAACCATTTTGCTTTTGTTTACTGCCATCTTATGGCTTATGTTTCTGCTGCTACTTTGGTTATTTACCTTGTCATTTGGCCACTTGGCCCTACTTTTGTAATATGAACTTGTATGTCCTTTATGTTGTAAACTTGTAGACTTGGTAATGTATTGACTTGTGTATGGAATGGATGCTTAATTTTTGTATGGGGTATGTGTACTGCAGTTCTGGAAAGTACATATGCACTGAGAGTCAGGATATTTGATTTGTAATGTTAGGACCAATTGGATGGTTAAGTATTACAAGTTAAATACCCCGGGTTCTCACAAAAGTTGCTATCAGAGCCGTACTGACCGTAGAAACCCCTAGCTTGGTCGTCTTTAGGATATTTTGGAAAACTTAGTTTCAAAAATATCAAATGATTTATGAAAACTTGAGTAAGTTCTCAGATTTAACTCCTTACCTATCTTAGATTGCTCATCTTACCTTGTTCTTGATTGAGATTTGAAAAGTTGTTTCCTCTCATCTTTATTTGAAAAGATAGTTGTTACCGTTTAAATTCGGTTTTGGGGAACCAAGGAGTGTTGAGAATATGAAGTGTTGGCTGTCTTTTGGTGAAGGTTAGAAGCATTGGGAGTTGGAAAATTTGGCTTGGAGCTTGGATGCAAAATCTGGACAACAAGCACTTAGTTCGTCGTTAGGGTTGAAACTGAGAGGATAATACAACTAAAACTCATGGGAATTAAAAGAGTAAGGTGTGATATCAGATAGCTAGTGCCTAATACACCCCTAGATGGTTTTTACCATGATTTTTAGAGTGCCTAATACACCCCTAGATGGTTTTTACCATGATTTTTAGATGTGATAGAACTTTAGTTGTGCTCTGAAATTTTTCTTCTCAAACGATTGCTCGTTCACTCAATACGAGTTAGTCGTGCCGAGAAGTTGAATCTTATGTCTTACGAGTTTAGCATTGGATCTTATGCCTTTTTGCAAATATTTGGAGTTCCTTTCTTGCTGGTTTTATGTTTGTATTTGGGTTAGGGTAATATCTCATTTCCCTAGTCGATAGCTTTTCTATTGCTACCTTTCGCCTCTAGTTTTCGGGTTTTTGTTGCTAACCCTCTTCAATGAAATATGATGGCTGGAAGAACTTGCAGCAGCCAAGGTCAGCGAGCTGGTCAGGATGAGGAGCTCCTGCCTCCTTCGACCATGGCTGAGGTTCTCGCTCAGATTGAGCAAAACCGCATGGATCAGACAAGGATCCTAGAGGCAATTGCACGGAATACCTCCAATCTTTCCGGTGCCTCTGGATCAGGGGGAGGAGGTGGTCATCATCAGAGGGGAGGACTCTCGAAGTTCCTTTGCATGTAGTCACCCACCTTCTCGCGATCCGAAGATCCCCTCGATGCAGACGATTGGTTGCATCTAGTCGAGCGGAAGCTCGATGTCGCTTAGTGCCAAGACCAAGAGAAGGCAATTTTCGCCTCCCATCAACTGGAGGGGGCAGCACTCTCATGGTGGGAAAACTTCCTCGCCATGCAGCCTGCGGGCTGAGCCATCACTTGGGAGGAGTTTCGTATTGCCTTCTGTTGGGCTCATGTTCCCGCCGGCGTGATGAAGCTCAAGAAGAAGGAGTTCTCGGCGCTCAAGCAAGGGCGCAAGTCAATGACTGAATACCTTCATGAGTTCAATCATCTTTCTCGGTACGCCCCTGAGGACGTGCCCACTGATGATGCCAAGTAGGAGAAGTTCATGGATGGCTTGTCCGAGGAGCTACAGGACAAGCTATCTATCATCGACTTCCCCGACTTCCAGACATTGGTCGACAAGGCCATTGTCGCCGAGCATAAGGGAAGAGTGCTAGGCGAGTCTCGCAAGCGCAAGTGGGAAGCCCAAAAATCAGCAAGGGCCAATCTTCCCCATTCTCGCGTCGTGCAAGCCTCGATGCCTCATCCTCAGGCTCCACCACCACCGAGGCCACCGGCATTTGTACCTCACCCACCGCAGGCTGTGTCTCAACCACGTGGACCTGCGGGGCAGCAAGGAGGCCTCTGCAATCCAGCTGCTGAGGTCACTTGTTTCTTCTGCAACAATAAGGGCCACTATGCGAATAGTTGCCCTAAGAAGACTGGAGCGGCCCCTCGTCCTAATGGAGGACGCGGGCAAGGAAATGGTCATCTCAAGATCAGAAGGCTACTCAGAAGACCCAAAATGTGGGCAACGGCTGAGTCACCATATCTCAGCCGAGGAAGCGCAGGAGGCACTCGACGTTATGTTGGGTACGCTTCTTGTCAACTCTCAACCTGCTACCGTTTTGTTCGATTCCGGAGCTTCTCATTCTTTTATATCAAAGTCTTTTGCTACACTTAGTGATCTTCAATCTGTTCCCATGCATGTTCCTTTGATTATTCATTCTCCGAGGTCGGAAATGAGAGCTGAAAAAGAATGTCGGGATGTTTCTATTTAGATTGGAGGAGTGGGATTTTTGGCGAATCTTATCCTCCTCAATTCAATGAGTTTGGATGTGATACTTGGCATGCATTGGCTGTCCCAACACTTGGGACAAATCGATTGTTCTAAGAAATTCATCTCCCTCACAAGTCCATCCGGCGAGTAAGTTAGAATTTTTCCGAAGCTGCAAGGACCACATCTTTGTGCAGTTGAAGCGAAGCCGGCTCTGGAGATTCATGAAGTCCCAGTAGTGTGTGACTTTATGGATGTGTTTCCTGAAGAATTGCCTGGAATGCCTCCAGTCAGGGATATTGAGTTCGTCATCGAGTTGCTGCCCAGTATCGCCCCGATTTCAAAGAGGCCTTATTGGATGCCTCCGAATGAATTGGAGGAGTTGAAGAAGAAACTTGGTGAGCTTCAAGAGAAGGGTTTCATCCACCCAAGTTCATCACCGTGGGGCTATCTTGCAATCTTTGTGAAAAAGAAAGACAAGGCTCTGCGTTTGTGCGTTGATTACCGTCCACTGAATGTAGTAACGGTGAAGAACAAGTACCCGTTGCCTCGGATTGATGACCTTTTCGATCAATTGACCGAAGCTCGGGTATTCTTCAAGATTGATCTGAGATTGGGCTACCATCAAGTCTGAATCAGGTCTGAAGATATTCCGAAGACGGCTTTCTCTACTCGCTACGGACTGTACGATTGTACCGTCATGTCTTTCGGCTTGACGAATGCTCCTGCCCTGTTCATGAATCTTATGAATATGGTATTCATATAGTATTTGGACAAATTTGTGGTGGTCTTCATTGATGATATCCTCATCTACTCGAAGAATGATGAAGAGCATGCTGAACACCTGAAGCTAGTGTTGGGAAAACTGCGTGAACATCAACTCTATGCGAAGTTCAGCAAGTGCGAGTTTTGGTTGAAAGAAGTGGCATTCTTGGGCCATGTTCTTTCAGCAGAGGGCATAGCCGTGGATCCTGGCAAGGTCAGTGATGTGCTTTCATGGGGTCAGCCCAAGTCGGTGACCGGAGTGAGGAGTTTTCTCGGTTTAGCGGGATACTATCGTCGCTTTATTGAGAATTTCTCCCAGATCACGAAGCTGATGACAGAGTTTCTCAAGAAGGATAAGAAGTATGTGTGGTCTGCTGATTGTGAGAAGAGCTTTCAAGAACTCAGGAAAAGGTTGACCACAGCTCCAATTCTTGTTCTTCCCAATGTCCACCGAAGAATCGATATTTATTGCAATGCTTCTCGTTAAGGACTCGGTTGTGTTCTTATGCAAGAGGGCAAGTAGTGGCTTGTGTATCAAGACAATTGAGACCTCATGAGCTCAATTATCCAACCCATGACTTGGAACTAGCTGCAGTGGTCCATGCACTAAAGATTTGGCGACATTATCTCATCGGTAATCGTTGTGAAGTGTATTCGGACCACAAAAGTTTGAAATACTTGTTCACCCAACCGGATCTTAACCTTAGGCAAAGAAGGTGGTTGGAATTGATCAAAGATTATGATATGGGTCTCCAATACCATCCGGGCAAGGCCAATGTTGTTGCCGATGCACTCAGTCGCAAGGTTTATTGCAATACATTGATGCTCAAAGAGCGACAGCCCGCCCTTCATGAAGAATTTCAGCGGCTCAACTTGGGAGTGGTTGAGCATAGTTTCCTCACTGCCTTGGTTGTGTAACGAACCTTAGAAGATCAGATCAAGGCTGCTCATCAATCAAATGAAGGTGTGAATCAGATCAAGCAAAATATCAAGAACGGAACAGCCACGTGCTTCTCAGAAGATGACAACAGTGTTGTATGGTTCAGAAAGCGCCTTGTTGTTCTGAAGGACATGGAGTTGTGGAATTTCATCCTCCGTGAAGCCCATGATTCTCCTTTATCCATTCATCCCAGGGCCACAAAGATGTATCAAGATCTCCGTCAGAGATTCTGGTGGACCCGAATGAAGTGAGAAATCGCAAAGTTTGTTGCCGAGTGTGACGTATGTTGTTGTGTGAAGGCCGAACATCAACTTCTAGTGGGTTTGCTACAACCTTTGCCTGTACCTGAGTGGAAGTGGGATTCAATCGGTATGGATTTTATCACCGGTCTACCCTGAACCTCCAAGGGGAAGGATTCCATCTGGGTTGTCATCGATCGGTTGATGAAGGTAGCCCATTTTCTTCCAGTACAGACCAATCTCAATGTGGGTCTGTTGGCGGACCTCTACATTTCCCACATTGTGTGCTTGCATGGTGTACCAAAGATGATCATTTCAGATCGTGGTGCGCTCTTCACCGCCAAAATTTGGAAAAGCTTACAGGAGGCTATGGGAACCCGTCTTTCCTTCAGCACAGCGTATCATCCTCAAACTAATGGCTAGACTGAAAGAGTCAATCAAGTATTGGAAGACATGCTATGTGCTTGTGTTCTCTCATATGGGAAAAATTGGGAGAAATGCTTGTTGTTCGTCGAGTTCTCTTACAACAATAGCTTCCAAGCTAGTCTTGGCATGGCACCATTTGAGGCCTTATATGGGAGAAAGTGTAGAACCCCGTTGAATTGTTCAGAAACTAGTGAAAGACCATTCTTTGGCCCGGACTCGATCAATGAGGCCGAAAGTCAAGTTCGATTGATTCGAGACCGACTACACACGGCTCAATCAAGGCAAAAGAGCTATGTGGATCATCGTCGTCGTGAGTTGAGCTTTGAGCCTAATGACTTTGTTTATCTCAAAGTCTCTCCTCTGAAGGGTCATCAACGCTTTGGCGTCAAAGGCAAGTTAGCTCATCGATATGTCGGACCTTACCGCATCATTGAGAAGAAAGGAGCCGTTGCCTACAAGTTGGAATTGCCCGCTGCACTTGAAGGTGTACACGATGTCTTTCACGTGTCCCAATTGAAGAAGTGCCTTCGCATTCCAACCAAGGAAGCTCCATTGGAAAGTGTCGATGTACAAGAAGACTTGACCTACAAAGAGCGTCCTTTTCGCATCCTTGAAGAAGCTGAACGAAGAACTAGAAATCGTGCCATCAAATTCCTTATAGTTCAGTGGATAAATCATACCGAGGATGAAGCAACTTGGGAGCGGGAGGATCGCCTACGTGCGGACTACCCATCTTTCTTTACCGAGTAGACAGAATCTCAGGACAAGATTCTTGTAATGGGGGGAGGTTTTGTAACATCCCAAACTATGGGCTGTGTTTCAAATGTATGAAAATGAGGATAATTTAAAACTTTTGATGCATCATTGTTGTTATTTGAAATTTCTGGAAATTCTTTCAAAAGAATTGTTGATTTCAAAACTAAATGCTTTAATTTACTAGAAGTAAAACAATTTAAAACTTTCTAACAAAATCTTGTGATCATCCTCTGGAAATATTTTTCCTAGCTTATAGATCATCCTAGTAGACTCTTTGAAAAATTTCATATTTTTTAGATTTTAGTTGCTATTTCAAAACAGCTAGTCAAACCAGTTAGAACTCTGGTCAAACCCCTAGGGCAGCCACTTGTGAATTTTCTAGAAAGAAATTCATTGCATGAAAATCTCTAGAAAAATTACACAAGGTTTTCCTCCAATCCACCAAGCTTCCATAAAAATTTCAGAATTTTTGGAGCTTCGGACCTATCTCTAAAAATTCGCTAACCATCTCAGCCTTATTCTCCCAAAATCAGTTTTACTGTTGGACTGACTCAAATCGGACTTGAGTCCAACCCGAGCCGACTTGGCTCGACCAAGCCACCTAACCCGCACCACATCACTTCTCTTTGAGCCGTCCGATTTAGGATCGACGGTTCGGATCAATCCTTCATCACGCCGGTTGTTGTCACTAACGCACCGACCCCACCTGGCAGGGGCGTCTTTTTCCTCGGGCAGAAGCCATGCGCCACGGGCCCACACCTCCGTCTTCGCCAGGTCACACCGTCAATCCACCACCCCCGTGGCCCAACCAGGGGACTCGCCCGTTGCCGCTGCCTGCTTACTGACCGTTGCTCACTATAACCCGCCCTCGTTCTCTCACAATCCCTCACTTTCCCTCTTGGTGACCGAGGGAAAGGAGGCAAGAACTTGGCTCCCTCTCGGGTAAGCTTCATGCTTCCACCTCCTTCTCCATCTCCGTTCATCATTGTCTCCATTTTTGCTAATGTGAGCCCCTGTCTTAGCCTGTAGCTCTTGGTCTGTCGTCGTGTCTTCTTCGGCTTCCAAAGCACGCACCCGAAGCCGCCACGGTGCCAACTTTGTGTCCGGGTGAGTTTGTCCTTGCCTTTGCGCGTCATATCGTGCCTTTGAGCAATACGATGATTTTCCCTCAACCAATTTCGGCATTGCTTGACAGGAGCCTGGGAATTTGAAGTATGTTCCATTTTCGGCCGCAAAGCTCCATTTCTTCCCCATCTCCGGTGTGGTAAGCCTCTTGTCGATTCTTTGCTTGCACATCATCTGTGGGCCTCACTTAAGCTCTCTCTACCTCTTACTCCCTACCTCCTTCACCAGAACGACCTCTCCTCGGTGAAGCATCGTGCCGCCGTCACCATCCTCGACGCCGGCTCAGCTCCAACCATCCCCGAGCCTCTCCATCTCTCAGGTAGCTTCCTTAGCTCAGTAGTAGCTCGGGCACCTCCTTCCTTGGACAACATGGAGCTCTACTCATTCTTGCTTGGTTGCTGTATTAGCGTTGCCGCCTCCCTTCGGCGCGCCGCCGCTTCAAGCCGGCTCGGCCGCCATGAATGCCACCATTAGGTGCACGAGCTTATTGTGAATCCATTCATAACCTTGGCTCACACTGCCGTGGTCGGGAACACCGGCAAGGCTCCAGTGAAGCCAGAGCTTCGTTGTCGGACGCTTCGACAGCCCCTGTAGCTCGCCATTAGGGCTTAATCAATGATTAGCATTTAAATGTCGATCTTTGTCGAGAATCCTAGTGGTTAGCTGCGTTGATAGTTAGCCTTTAGAGAATGACTTGTGGGCCCTCATGGCCGGGTTAGTGATGGTGCAGAATTGATTTGTACATTTTCCCTTAAGGAAAGCATATTCCTTGAACGTTTAGGTCTGAAGTATGTTTTGATATTAGAAAGACGTATTCTATATTAACGCTTCTAGGCCACCTTCGGCCGAGACCGGTCAAATTGACCCAGTCAAACTTTGACCACGGTCCCACTGGTCAGCATCTTTGGCTAGGTGAGTCTCGGTATAAAAAGTGTTTTATGTTTATATAAAATCCGAAATGTTTTATTTGTGAACTGAAAACTGGTTAAACTTCTAAATTGCATAAGCAATTCATTTTAGCTCCAAAATTGATGATTCAATTTTTGTTAGTTTCCTTCTTAATTGTACTTTAATATAAAAATGGGTTGAACCATGTTACTATTCCAGAAATCACTTTTGGCAAAAATTACTTTAGGTTTAGTATTACTGTTGCACTAAAGATTGTTTTAACTTCAAAAATGCATAAGTATTTCTCTGTAACTCCAATTTGAGTGAAATCAATTTTGTTGGATTCCTCTATTACTGTACTTTATTGTACAATAGGTTTTGAGTTTGTTACTCTCTCTAAAAATGTTATTCTACATATGACTTGTGCACTACTTTCATGACTTTGAAAAATCATAGAAATTTCATCTTAGCTCCAAATGAGGTGAATCAAATTGCATTGTTCATCTCATGTGGTTCTCCATCTACCATAAAAATTTCATGTTCACCACCTCAATGGAAATTTTTACTAAAACAATTAATTCGGTGAACAGTAACAGATTGCAATTTTGTTGGATTTTCTTGAAACCTGATATTCAAACTGCCATAACTTTTGCATAGCACATCCAAATCAATTGATTTTTGTTGCTAACTTCATTTAAAATCATACTCTACCTTCTGTGATTTTTTCATGATTTTTGGATGAATTTGAATTTTTGAGTATTCTTGGTATTATTCGTTCTTATGGTACTCTCGATTTTTTTTTTCGATAGGCTCCGATGACTCTATTGCATACGAGATTGATCCTCTATAGCAGGTCGAGTATCTCCAGCAAGGCAAGCAGTTGTTTCCATTTGATCATGTTGATCCCATTACTTTCAAAGTCTATTATCTTGTTTGCAAAGTGTATGTATGCATGCTCTATTTTGATGTTAAATTATCATCGAGTAGTTGATCCTATAGTTGCATAAACTGTAGGTAAATGTTCATCCTCTACCACTAAGCCTAGGTTATATCCGCTATGAATTAGAGCTCGATGGATGGGCTCTAGTCACTTCACTTGTAGTCTACGAGTTGTTGTCGCTTAGCAATGCTTAGAACGATAGAATGGGAATCATCGCTTCGGCGGTGGTTATTATATCATCACTTTAAATTACTTGGGTCAGGGTACCCATGTATGTATTGTACTTGAGAAACTAAAATTGAAAATAAAATGTTTTAGACTTGGGCATATTGGTTTGATGGTGTGGTTATCGGGTGTGTGCTTGGTGCCCAAGTCAACAAGGACTGAACATCTTGTGTGACACTATCCAAGTATTTTTGCGTGCAACAACATGAGGGGGATATGGGACCTCTCTTGACTTAGTACCTTGGGTGTTGTTAATTGATGAGTCGCCGGTGGTAGGCGTAGGAGAAAAATGTTCTATTATCAATTGTTGTAGGGCATGTGCAGGGTGGGATCCTGTCTAGGTTGTCCACACCGAAGGGCATTGTAGTTGTCCGGGGGCTTTACCCTATGGGGTAGTTGACCTTCATCTTTACAATGACTCTGACACAACGTATGGGTCACCCGGGTCCCTGGAGGATTAATCCCTATACGTACAGCTCTTAATTAACTCATTTCCTTGGAAACGTCTCGTAGGACTTAGCCGTGCTGGCATACCAAAGGAAGTGTGCTAAATAGCTTGACAAAAAGGCGGTCTGACATGTGGGTAATGTTATACACCCCTGTAGGGTTTAATCTATTCGAATAGCCTCGTCCTAGGTTATGGACACGCTTGGTTAGGTTTTGCAAGAGTTAGACTATAACAATTTCGATAAAACTTGAAATCGGGTGGTACGAATGGGTAATTCGTGCTATGTTGCGGTGGCTGTTGGGAAGTCACCTCCAGGATGTTATTTATGTTTATATATGTTGTCTCGCTGTTATTTAATCAAATAAAAACAGATTTGTCAAATTGCCTTCAATCTATTACATATTGCAAATGAAATATTGCTTTGTGCGTCAAATGGACCATATAACCTTCTCCTTTGATTCAGCTTGCATGTCGCTATGTATAGGCTTGTTACTCGTAAGACTTGCGAGTACGTTTTTGTACTCAGTTGCATTGCTTAATTGTTGCAGAGGAGGTTGAACCCCAAGGGGTTAACTATTGTGAGACCGACTTCGACTTTGCCTTCGACGACTAGCTTGGACGTTTCCAGTCGGTTGCCTTGTGGGTAATGGCAAACCGTTTGTCTTTTGTTTATCGCCATCTTATGGCTTATGTTTCCGCTGCTACTTTGGTTATTTACCTTGTCATTTGGCCAGTCGGCCCTTCTTTTGTAATATGAACTTGTATGTCCTTTTTGTTGTAAACTTGTAGACTTCGTAATGTATTGACTTTTGTATGGAATGGATGCTTAATTTTTGTATGGGGTATGTGTACTACAATTCTGGGAAGTACATATGCGCCGAGAGTAAGGATATTTGATCGTAATGCTAGGACCAATTGGATGGTTAAGTATTACGAGTTAAATACCCCGGGTTCTCACATAGGATATAGTGGGTTGTTAGGCAGAGATGAAAAGATTTGATTGGGTGGTGGAATATATGGTTTGCATATTGTGTTGTACCCAACAAAATAACGCATGGTTGTCAATGACCAGTTTAGGTTCATCTAATATTGGAAATCACATCTGTGTTGAGCTAGAGAGTTTAGCAAAACATGATACATATTTTTATTTATTTGATCTCTGTAGAGGACAGCTGATTCCAGTAGTCAAGGCAATGGTAGGAGCTTTGAACTATACAACTTTGAATGACAGCATAAACTAACATGACTTGTGATGTCATTTTTTTTTGTAATAGTTTAGAAAATTTACCTCAAATGAAGAAAAAAAAGGTTAATCACTTAATCTTGCCATCATTGTCAATATTAGTTGTAAAATTGAGATTTCATGTGTTTGCTTTTCAGTGGAGTACTGAATCTAGTGTTTTCCGTCTTCTAGAGCATTATTATTCACCCAATTTTGGAAAAAAAGGTGCAAGTAAACCTACTAGAGGAAGGAAGGCTACTAGTACTAGAGGAATAATAGTTGACAAAGTGATGGTCCAGTATCAGAATTTTTTCGTGAGGTCAAAGCACTGTCTCATTTCAATTTAGGATAATACTGAATATTCTATGAGAATTCTACCCAGGCCTAGTTTATAGCTCTCTGCATAAAATATGATAAAACGTGTAATAAATGCTTAAGTAATGGATAGATTTCATACTAGAAATTGTTGTGTCTCTGCAAATGGTCATGACCCTCCTCTATTTTGAGCAACATCTTCGGATTCCAACCGTGATTGTTGGCCTTTCCTTCGCTTTTCCTTGAAATGCTCAGTGACCCAATAATGGCAGAGGTTAGGCCAATCTTCCACTTTACACCAGTCAAGCCTGCCTGCAAGTATTGTTCTTCTGAAAGCTCTCTTCGATTGGCTAGAGCGTCATCAAGTTTCTCTCCATGGTTCTCGTAGTACTTCTTGACTGTATCCACACGAGCCTGATACATCATATCTCGTACTCGTTTCGCTGCATATCGTTAGAAAACACAATCAGCCTCTTCCTTGTCCTCATCACCCACAGAAAACAAAGCCTGCATATTTATGTAGGAAATGCATAGTTAGATAAAAAATGTAACAGTCGACTGTATGTAAACTAGGAGTACCAATCTTACCTAGAACTCTTGCTTCACTTGATCTGCATTTGTCTCTCCAATGTCATTTTCGTCCAGATAATAATCTGCCCATGTGGTCACCGAGCGGATATTAATGGGATCACCTTCGTGATCCATGTCCTTCACGGTGCCCGGGTATTCTCGTTTGAGAATAACTCCAAGTTGTGTGTTGTACTTGTAGTCTTTGGGGTGGTAATTTACATACTTGAATTGCATGTACATAATTAAAACAAAAAGAGTAAGCGGTACACAAGTATATTAGTGTATTGCAAGGAAAATGTGCCCACTGATGGTGAGGTAATATCACTTTTGCAAACTGAAAATCCTTAATTAAAACCTACATCAATTGCAGGTTAGTATGTACATACTATGAATCAGACAACACATATGTACCTCTCTATCTATCTATCTTGGAGGCTATATGTCCATTTAAACTATTCTAAAATTGCTAAGATATCTAGTTCAAAATGCATATCATGCAGTATATGTCACATTGTGCCCTAGCCTGCCACTGCTCTTGTCATATGTATAAATTGTTCAATGGGTGTACGAATGATATGTCGATCGTAGCATTTAGCCTTGATCTTATTTTCTTTTGAGGGGAGAAAGTCACCTACAGGATCACAAGTCATCCCATTGATGCATTATATGAAAATGGGCCAACACATTAAATGGAAGGTACTTTCCATTTTTCTGCAACTGTACTGCTTGCATCACTATACATATGTCTACATCAAACCTTTACTCGACATGAATGATTGTAAGGTGAAAAATTATACCACAGTGATTGAGTATTTGGATACACTAGTTTAGAAGATTTGCTTGATTTGTATCTTGCTCATAAACAATACCCTTTTGTTTCATTACAGTGGAAGTCATCAGTAAACTATATAGAATTAATGCATGGTTCTCCAAATATTTCAGAAGCACTATATAATTCATTACAGTGGAATTCATACATATAATTCATGAGCTGCGATACTTACTCATCACCCTTAGGTTCAAGGCCAATTGCCTTCCGACCTTGAGGAGATACTCTCAATTGGGTCCGTGACCTCTTCTTCCTCCCTCTTTGTGCAAACTGCTCCGCAGCACTAGAAGTCACGGTTCTTCAAGAGGTACCACCACCATGATTGCTATTGTTCGAGGACCGACTGGCTGCACGTTGTCTTGCCGCTAGACCGCTGTGACGAAGGTCGTTCATCACCTGCATAGCAAAGACATATTCAGTTGTCATCAGTGACTTTGTGTCATAACTGCAGGGAACAGTTAACATTTCATACAACACCACATAACAAAGACATCAGGAACTTGCATGTACAACTATTTTCACTTAGGTGGAGTACAACATACAACAAAATGAAACAATATAGTTTGACAAATTTGACAATGCAAGCAACACAAAGTCAGAAATCATCTGGATCATAGTGAGGGGGTTGAAGCTCATGTCTTCATCCACTTCTTAATCTTCATGGCTGTCTTCATCTTCTTGACCATCAATATTTTGGTTGGCGAGAAAGTCCAAGTCTTTGGGATCGGTTATCTCATCTAAAATGCATGGCATCACAATGTCTAAGTCATTCCCTAAATCAATAACAAAATGTCCTTCCAAACCATCCTCTTGATAGAATGATATATCTTGTGGTGGCCCTTCAGGAGGAATGGAATCATCATTGATGCCGCTAGGAAGTACGCATCCATGTGGAGAAACATGATACACAACCCACCAATCCAATAAATCTTGTCTAGACTTGAATGGATAAGATAAATAATACACTTGTTTCACTTGACTTGCCATGACAAAAGGTTCAAAATTCAAAATCCTAGACGTGTGCTTAATCTCCACCAACCCCAAATTTTCAGAACACCTAACTCCGATAGGGGTTGGATCAAACCAATGATAATCAAATAAAACCATCTCTAGTTTCATGCCGCCTTCCTAAGAAATTTTGATGATGTCCTCAATGACACCATAGTACTCAAGCATATTATCATCTTCGTCAACACAAGACACACAAACACCACTATTGACAGTAGTTAATCCTGATTTAGCATTCTCATACTTCTCGGACCAAAATCTATATCCATTGATATCATAGCATCCATCAGTGGTTACCCTTTTGGTGAAACCATAAGAAATTTGGCGCAAGGCATTGTCAATGCTAGATATCTTCATGAACTACATATATAATTTAAGTTCTTACTTTCTGGATGATGTAAGAAGGCTAAGAATATATAACTTTAAGTGTTCAACAACATTACTTGGGTTTCAAACCAGTCAAAAAAATTAGGCCCATGAATGGCGCCACGACCAGATTTCCAACCATTTAATCTTAATTTGCGAAGTTGATTCTCTGTTGGTGTAATTCGGCTCTTCCATTGTTCTATATCAAATTTTCTAAAAGAAGATAATAAATTAGTCAACAGACTCAAAGAGAATTTATGGAAAATGACTTAGAGTTTTTAAATTGAACACATACTCAATAAAATCACCCATCTCCGATATGTTCGTCAATATGTACAAGCAAGCAGCCTTGTACTCCTCGTTTGTGAGATCACAACAACCTTGACGGCTCATGCATCTACCAGTGAATTGAAAAATTTCAAGGTTGCATGAACTTTCGAAGTTACAGGCACCATCATCGTATCGAGGTATCTTGTTTCTAACTAATCTCACATTGGGATTAAAATAAAGTGAGAGGAAATTTGTGGCCTCCTCTACTAGGTACACCTCAACTATGGACCCCTCAACACGAGCCTTATTTCGTACCTTCTTTCTTAGGTTTCCAATACACTTGCAAGGACAAGCCCAAGACTTTAGGAAGAGCTAGTATAAAGTTAGAAGGCTATCGAAGACATACTAATTTTACCTCTCGTATGGATACATCCAGCGGTTCTGGACAGGACCTCCGAGTCATGCCTCATAAGGAAGATGTATAATTAGATGTTGCATAGGATTGAAGAAACCTGGAGGAAATATCCTCTCTAATTTGCATAGAAGAACTATAATGTTCTCTTCAAGTGAACATATGACATCCTTGCTCAGTTATTTAGCACACAATTGTCTGTAGAAAAAACTAAGCTCAGCCAAACACACCCATATATTTTCCAGAATGAATCCACGGAATGCAACTGGGAGTAAGCATTCCATGAAGATATGGTAGTCATGGCTTTTTAGACCAAAGATCTTCCTTTGCAAGAGGTTTACCCCCCATCCTAATGTTGGCTGCATACCCATCGGGGAACATGAGTTCTTGAAACCATTTAAGTATTGTTGTCTTGTCATTTCTGTCGATGCAAAATGCTGCCCTTGGCTTGTGCCACTTCCCATTGTGCTTCAACTCCAAGTGCAATGATAGGCGGTTGCAAATTTGTGCTAAATCTTGCCTCGCCTTCACATTATCTTTAGACTTATCGGGTATGTCAAAGCATGTGTTCTATATAGCCTTAGCTACATTTTTCTCATTATGCATGACATCAATAGTATGTCAAAGAATTAATTTGTTAAAGTATGGAGGTTGCCAAAAGCAGCTTACGTGGGTCCAATTGTGTGTTTTACCGAAGGTTTTTGTATCAAGTACTAATGCATTCATTTGGGCTTGGACTTCCTCTCTCATTAAATGCCTAGGAGCTTCATCCAACACCTTTGTGTTCTTTCGAAATGCATTAGCTTGTGTTCTGAATGCATGGTCCCTAGGTAGGAAACGCCTATGACAATCAAACCAGCAAGCCTTGCGACCACTACGAAGTTGAAATGCTTTGCAATCACACAGACATTGAGGACACGCTAACACACCATGGGTGCTCTGTCCAGCAAAGTTACCATAAGCAGGGAAATCATGAGTGGACCATGAATAGGCTGCCCTCATTGTAAAGTTTTCCTTCAGTGAAGCATCCCATGTTTCTACCCCCTCCCACAACTTGAGCAGGTCATCAACTAACGGTTGCATTAGAATATTCAATTTCTTTCCTGGATGTCCAGGACCAGGGATAACAAGGGCAAGGAATATGTATTCTGCCCTCATGAGCTTGCCTGGCAGAAGATTTAATGGAGTGACAAAGACAGGCCAACATGAGTAAGGAACAGCACCCAGACTGAAGGGCGTGAAACCATCAGTTGCAACAGCGAGTCGCACATTTCTGAGATCTCTAGCAAAGTTAGGAAAGTCTCTGTTGAACTGTTGGCATGCGAAACCATCACAAGGGTGCACCATATTACCAGATATGGATTGCTTGTGCGACTGCATTAGCTTTGATGTCACCTCATGTGCATACAACCTTTCTATCCTATTAGTAATGGGCAGATACCGCAAGACTTTATGTGGGATTTTATTATGGCCTTCCTCGTAGCGAGAGGTACCACAAAAGTCACACTTATCTTTATGCTCATTATCATTGTAGTAAAGCATGCAATTATTATAACAAACATTAATTTTCACATATGGCATACCAAGGCCCTCTAACAACTTCTTTGAACGGTACAAATCCTCAGCCAAATTAGAGTTGGGAGGTAGTAGTTCATAGATTATCCGTAGAGTATCATCATACTGTGTAATGGACATATTGTACTATGATTTTATAGCAAGCAAACGGGCCACAACAGACAAAGATGAGTGTGTTGTGTTGTCATGGACCTTTTCATCAGCACTAGCGACCATCCTATAGAAGGCACGGGCTGAAGCCGTTGGCTCCTGATAAATTGTTGGTGGATCATCACCAGCAAGATCAACCAACATATTGTCTACATAATCAGTTTCATCAAATCCCTCATGGTTTATTGGCAAGCTAGATTCTCCAAGCCTATCAAGTCTCTCTCCATGTGAAGTCCATGTTTTATAGTTCTCCCTAAACCCATATCTACACAAGTGCATCTCCACAACATCCCTTTTGTGCCGAAAATAGTTCCGACACATGGCACATGGACACTTAATGGTACCACCTTGAACTACACCATCCATAGTGAAGGCACGGTCTAAAACTACATTGGTGTGTTCTATCCATTCATTAGAGGGAGCACTACCACGATGCCAACCGGTATACATCCATTCACGATCGGCCATTAAAATTTTCTGTGTGTATAATAGAATTAACGCGTTAGTTCTACATATGTGTCATCCCTATGAGAAGTTGTGATAAGAAGAGCATCCTAGCTAGTAGCTACACAACAATTATGTACACACGACGTAGAGACAACGATTCAAACATTGCAAGTAGCTTAAATTTATATCCCAACTGTCATTCCAAAAATAGCACAACATGTAGGCAAGCAAATAAGTATTACATCACAAAAGGTAGCATCACATTGAACATAAAGATAGCAAGGGGATCTACTAACCGAATAATGTATCCATAGAGCCGCAAGGAGACTTCACCAGGATTCGGACTTCACTAGGCTTCGTCGAGAAGAGTTCGACAACACTACATCATTTAGGATCCACATTAAACTCTAGCTTCCAATTCCTTATCTCATAAAAAGCTAAGAAATCGACTACCATTAGGAGCATACTCATAGAGCTGCTGCATAGGTGGGGCTTGATTTTGGGATTTTGACCAAGGTGGGTGTCCAGGAGAGGAAGGAGGGGCAACGACATCTAGAGAGGTGGATGGGGGGTAGCGGGGAGGGCGGCGACGTCTGGAGGAGGCGCGGAGGCGGGGGGTGTCTGGGAGGGAGTGGACGGGCGGCGGCGTCTGGAGGAGGCAGAGGGGGGCGTTGTCTAGCGAAGACAGAGGGGGGTGTCCGGGACGAGGCAGGGGAGCATAGATCTAGAGGAGGTGGAGGCGGATAGGGGATTGGGGTGAGATCTGGAGGAGGCAGAGGGAGGGGTGGCGTCCGGGAGGGGGCGGAAAAGGGGTGTCCGGGGGCGTCCACGGGAGGCGGAGGGCGCGTCTGGAGGAGGTGAAGTGGTGGCCGGACTGGAGAATGGAGATTGCAGAAACATGAGATAGCGATTTGGGGATTTTGGGGCAATTTGGTTTGGCGCCCTACTTAGTCGCCAAACCAAAATTTGCAGAATTTTTTTTTAAATTACAAAAATATATCCCTATTACAGTTTTGAAAATAAATTATTTCTAACAAATTTTAGACTGAAAGGTGTTTGAAATTATTTTTCCTAAGTCCTATTTGATTCGCTTAACAACCTCAAAAATTTTCAGAATTTTTCAAAATTTTCTTCTATTTTAAATCGGCCGGTCAAACTTTTAGCTTTTCGGTCAAATTTGAATCTAAACCCTAGCTTCTGATCGGACCATTCTGACTTGGTCCAACCCAACCCTTCGCACGCACCCGAGTCAGACTCACACCTTTTCTCACCGCACCATGCGGTTCAAACCAGGTCCAATCGCGCCAAGCTTCGCGTGGACTGTTCGATGCGGATCGAACGGCTTGCATCAATTGTGACGTTCGAACGGTCTGAACGTCCCAACGCATCTAGACTATCCAATACGGATCGAACGGCTCATATGACCGGTGCCGTTCGGACAGTCCGAACATCCCAACGAATCTGGACCGTCCAGTGATGATCAAACGGCTCGCATCGCCGGTTACGTTCGGACCGACCGCGCCGAATGGATTCGATCGCACCAACTCGCCACGCCGCTTTGCTTCCATCACTAACTAGCGGGCCCCATGTCCGACCTGGTTTGAAACACATGGCACAATGAGAAAAGTGCGACCGGACCAAGTTGGCTTGGTCGGATCGGAAATAAAGTTTAGGATTAAGTTTGACCGAAAAACAAAATGTTTGACTTAGCGTTTTAAAATAGAAGAAAATTTTGAAAAATTCCGAAACTTTTTGAGGATGTTCTAAGAATCAAATAGGTCTTAGGAAAAATAATTTCAAGCACTGTTAATCCTAAAATTTTGTCAGAAATAAATTATTTTCAAAATAGCATTAGAGAAATGGTTTGAATTTTGGTGAGGTCACCGAAATTTTGACCTCACCAAAATTCAAACCATTTCTCTAATGCTATTTTGAAAATAATTTATTTCTGACAAAATTTTAGGATTAACAGTGCTTGAAATTATTTTTCCTAGGACCTATTTGATTCTCGGAACATCCTCAAAAAGTTTCAAAAATTTTCAAAATTTTCTTCTATTTTAAAATGCTAAGTCAAACATTTTGTTTTTTGGTCAAACTTAATCTTAAACCCTAGTTCCGATCCGACCAAGCCAACTTGGTCCAGTCGCAAGTTTCTCACCATGCCATGTGGTTCAAACTAGGTCAGACGTGGGGCTCGCTAGTTAGTGATGGAAGCAATGCAGTGCGGCGAGCTAGTGCGATCGAATCCATTCAGCGTGGTCGGTTCGAACGTAACCAGCGATGCAAGCCGTTCGATCATCATTGGACGGTCCAGATTCGTTGGGATGTTCGGACCGTCCGAACGGCACAAGTGATGTGAGCCGTTCGATCTGTATTGGATGGTCTAGATGTGTTGGGACGTTCGGACCGTCCGAACGGCACAACTGATGTGAGCTGTTTGATCTGCATCGAATGGTCCACGCGAAGCTTAGCGTGATTGGACTTGGTTTGAACCACATGGTGTGGTGAGAAAAGGTGCGAGTCCGACTCAGGTGTGTGCGAAGGGTTGGGTTGGACCAAGTCTGAATGGTCCGATCGAAAGCTAGGGTTGGACCAAGTCTGAATGGTCCGATCGAAAGCTAGGGTTTAGATTCAAATTTGACCGAAAAGCTAAAATTTTGACCGGCCGATTTAAAATAGAAGAAATTTTTTAAAAATACTGCAAATTTTTTAGGGTGTTAAGAGAATCAAATAGGACTTAGGAAAAATAATTTGAAACACCTTCCAAACTAAAATTTGTCAGAAATAAATTATTTTCAAAACTTTAATAGAGAAATGGTTTGAATTTTTGTGAGGTCAAAATAACTTCTAAAAATTTGTTAAAAATAATATTAATTCATTATAAATAATCGAGTATTTAAATAAAATATTTCAACTATTTTTGTTTTAATCAAAAAAATTTCTGGATTCAAAACAAAGCGTGTTTTCGAAAAGAAAATTTGAAAACTTCAGGTCAAACTTTACTACAACAACCAAAGTTTTATATTCACGCATAATTTACACACATAACACATGATATTCTTAGCTAAACCCACTTAATTATTTTGAGGATGTTACAATTTTGTACCGTTCAAAATCTATGGAAATCAAAAGGAGGCAAAACAGATTAGGGTTTTAGATTCCTGTCGCCAGTTCAACTGGTGACAAGAAGCTATCGCCAGTTCAACTGGCAACCGACGCCAAAGCCTAGGCAAAGCCAATTTGTTGGCAAAATAATGGCGTTTGGTTTGTGGCCAATAAGAGCCGAATATTTGGCAAAATTGCATGGGCTACTATTTGGTTTGGGACCAAATATATTACCAAAATTTTGAAAGAGTTGATTTTTGTTATTTGGTTTAGAGCCAAGGTTGAATGTAGATACTCTACCAATACAGAGGTGAGATTACCTCCTGTGACACGCAAAACAGCAAGCACGCTTTGGTCGATGATAACACATTGCAAATTTTCTAGAATTTTAAAAGCTTTTCCCTAATTATTTTAAAGCCAAGATAAATTATGTGCAAAAGCTATTACCAATTTTAAGTTGGAAATATTTTATTTAAGTCTAAAATAACTCTAGGAATTTCTGTGAATTTTTCTAGAATTTTTTGATTTTATGTGTTATTTTCTAAAGCCAATTTGAATTAACAAGATTATTTTAGATTGCTAAATAAATTAAACTCTCAAATGGTCTTCATGCTGAAACCTTCTTAGCCCAAACCTATTCCAACACGCGCGCGGCCCACTCGGCCCGCTTCTCCCGCGCGCGTTTCACTCCAACTCATTTCGGCCATTGGATCAAGATTGGACGGTCCGATCAAGTCGACACGTTCGGAGCGGTCCGAACGTCCCAGCCAACGTGGACCATCCAATCGAGATTGGATGGCCCGATCAAGATTACCGTTCGGAGTGGTCCGAACGTCCCAAGCAGCATGGACCGTCCGATAGCAAATATGTGGCGCAGCAACAAAAATGGGGCGTGGCAACGAAATTCTTGTGGGTAAGCATAAACCGACGCGAATGATAGCGACCAAATATGTGGCGTGGCAAAGAAATTCCTGTGGGTACGTGTAAACCGACACGAATGATAATTTTCCTGACGGTTATTGTAACAGCCCCAACTTTAATAAACAGTAATTATATGCATTTCTATATTATAATTGTTATTTTTGGAGCATGTGCATAAATTATGCATTAGAAAATCTTGAAATCAAATGTAAATCTTAAAATCGAATGTAAATCTCCAAATTCAAACTAAGGCCACAAAAGAAATTTTAAATAAATGTTCATAAGATCTTTGGAAAATAATTTATTTAAATACTAGAATAATTATCATGAATTAATATAGTTTTTCCCAAATTTTTAGGATTAAATTCAAACCACGTAAAATTCAAACACACATCTATAACCTACACTAAGTTTGAATTTATATTATACAAAATATTATATGAACAGTAAGGTCTAATAATTTTTATAAACACTAGACTATCCCAGAATCCACTTGAATTATTTTAGGATTTTATAAATTTTATTTCTATTTTTAAACCCACGGTCAAAGTAGGAATTGGAAATTAGAATCTCAGTGAAACCCTAGAACCAAATTAGTAGGTACTGTGCTTTGGACTCGAGTCCGACCCGGCAAATTGACTCGGTGGAGTCAACTAGTTGCACCGAGCCGCACCAGACTCTAACTCAAACCAGGCCAACTCGTGCGAACCGTCGGATTCAAAATCGACCGTCGAGATCAGCGGGCCGTTCGGACCATCCGGCCTCATCTCACATCTTGGCCGCCTCATCGTGATCTAACGGTCTACGTTGACTTGACTGAGCCCAACCAATCTTAAACACCGACCGGACCCAAACCATCCTAGCCCGGTCGCACGACACTAACCTCCTTCATCTCTCGATCGGGCGGGCCCCACTCTATCGTGGGTTGTTTTCTTCTCGAGCAATACCGATGCCACGCCACCCCATCCCAAGTTTCTTGATCTTTATCCGTAGGAGCAGCCCTCACCTTTTTCTTCTCTTTTCTCAATTCGGTCAACACCACAGCGGTCTTCTTTTTCCAATCTTCCCCAAATCCCCTTTCTCTCCTCTAATGAAACCCAGCAGAGAGCACACCGCCTATCTTTTTCCTCACGGCTCCTGCTTTGCCTCGCCATGGCTCCGGGCCCCTGTGCCTTGGCCGTGCGCCGCTTCCCCGGCCGCCTCCTCGTTTCTCCCCCTCGCCAGGCTGCCGCCGCCGTGCCGAGCCATCCGCGCCAACCCTACCGCCGTGTCTTGACCCATCCGCGCCATGGAGCTCCGCCGCCGATGGAGCTCGCGCGCCCTCGCTCTCGCCGCCTCCTTGACTCCCGCCTCCACTCCCTGCCGGCCTCGGCTTGGTCCGCCGCCAACGGAGCTCCTTGCGCTGTCGCACCCGCGCTTCGTCTCCAAGCGTGCCTCCGCCATCGCTCGAGTCAGCCGCGCCATGGCCGTGCGCTGGATCTGCCCGGCCCGCCCTTGTGGCTCCACTTGTGCCACTGCCGCCTTCTTCCTCCCCCGGTCCGCGCATCCGGCTCCCAGTCTCGCCGCCTTCCTGCAAAGCCCCTTTTCACTAGGCCGCCGCCACACGGAGCCCTCCGCGCCGCCACGCCCTGCGCCGCGGTGCCTCCAGCCCGCCCGTCCTTAGCTCCGTCTCCCTCGCGATGGAGAGGGAGCTGGCGTCCATGTGGGAGCTCAACGTCGTCGTGCCGCCGGACCATGAAACACTCGACTTCAAGTTTTGATTCAAGTCCAAGGATGCGGCAACCCCATGCGTCATTGAGGAAGGGCTGACGCAGCTTCTCACCGGAGGCATGTTCGAGGCGATGTGAAGATTGCATTGTTCAGGCTCAATGGAGATGATGAGGTGCTTGAGTTCAGGGTGTTCAACAAGGTCGACATAGTCTCTCTAATCGATCTTGCTGTGAGCTGGAGGGTGTTCAAGGAGAACTTCCAGCCTTCCAGAGTCCGGGGGATTCCTGACATCAGCATAAATGTCGCACCCGCTCATTCGACTGAGGATGGATCTGCTGCTAGTTTGGAGCTTGATTTAGAGCATTATGTTGTCCCAGCACACACTGCACCACCAATGAATATGCAAAGAAACCTTGTCGCAACCCCAAATCCTTGACTCAACCTGGAGCCTTGTGGACAAATGGTATGCTTCTTAGTGATGGCGTTCAGAGTCCAAGTAGTGCTTTTGCAGATGTTAAAGATCATAGTTACCAAAAGAAGGATATTGAGGCCTTGGTAGCAAATTCTTCTAAGAAGTTACAAGTTTCTGGAATCATAGAGTCAAAATCAGTAGGTACCTTCACACCATTGCAAAAACAAGATGGGCAAAAGGGACTTTTTGTTGACAGGGGTGTTGGCTCTCCTAAGATTGGCATTTTAGTGCTTGAACAGTAACCTGCAGATAATTAACAAATAATGTTTGATTTAATAAAATAGCTAATTATCGAATCAGCAAAGACTTTGATTGAAATGAATGAGCAGATGAAGTGTTTAGTAAAGCTATTTCGTCAAACCAACTAATATCAATTAATCTGGTAAAGGTTGCTAGGTCACCTAATTATTCTAGTAAAAGTAGAAGGATTGAATTAATATGAAATAAGTGGTAGCTGTCCAATTCAGAAAGTTGCCTTGTTGAAGAATGGATGAACTGACAATAGGTACTTACTGTAGGTGGCTGACCCTGATTAGCAAATAAATAGTTGAATTGTCTTCTGGAATCTTGATTTGAATGAAGTCTAGATTAGCATTTTTAATGTTTGAACAGTAATCTGTAGATTGCTTGAGTATTATCTTTAACTGTTGCCTTGTTAATGCACTGGTTAGCATGATCCTTTAAAATCCAATTAGCTGAATAGTAATCTACTAACAGCAACTTAAACCTGAAAATAAATCAAGTCAATAGCCTCAGGAATTTATAAGTGCAGTAGCTAGGAATATAAAGGTTTAATTAACTTTTTAACCATTAAGCTATTAATAATAATCAAATCAAAACTTAGGTTTGGAAGTAAATATTTTTGAATCCGTCTAGGAGGTCACAAAATAAAAACCTGGAATGTCAGTAAACCAACTGTGTAATAGTATTTCCTTCTACTAACTAATTTTTGTGAATGTCAATTGAGTTAATAAATTGGAAGTTTGAAATTAAAATAAGATTAGCTAATAGAACTTTTAGTTCTGAAAACTGCTGAGATATATGCATAAATAACAATCTGAAAATGTCAGTTTTTGTCAGTAGAATTATAACATGGTCAATTCAATAATTAGAAATGTTCTGAACTCATTTAGTCTCTTTAAGCACTTAAGCTATTTAACAGAAGTAACCAAATCTGAAATTAAATATAAAAAAAAAACTCATTATGAAATTGAATTGTTAAGAACAATAACAGGAGTCAATTAACTCATCCCTGTTATAAAACATAAATAGTAAAGGGAGATTTAATGTTTTATGTTGTCTTTAACTTGGTAGGCTACTCCACTAAATTAGCTAATTTGAAAAGAATTAGTTTTGTTAACCGCAATTGGTAATGTTAATTCAAGAGCTAAAAGTGTTAATAAATTTAATTGGTCTTTTAGTCATCACCTAACAAGTAATATTCTAATCAAATATAATCCAATTAAGGAGCTAAATAGTTTAGTGATTAGTAAATCATTTAAGGTAATTAGAGCTTAGCTAACATTAATCTTGTTGCATGGCCTTTGACCTAAGGATAGTAGGCATAATGCATTTCAAAATTTTGATCCTCGTAACCTTTAAATCCATTTAAGCTTTAGACTTTAAGTTAACAAAAGCTAATCATCCAAAGAATAAACACTAATTTGATTAACCAAAACAAACTTAGCCAAACTAAAACCCATGAAGTCATTGTCTTTCCATTCTTTGTGTGAATAGTATCCTAGTAATTAATAAGATAGTGAGATAATCTATTCTTTTGAAAACTTACTAAGATTTTAGAGGATTAATTGATAAGAAATATATATAAGAGGATTGATTTTGACTGTATGATCATCGTGGATGGATGCATAGAATGTCTAGAGAGAGGGTCTGTGAGTATTAGGTGTCTGTTAAGGAAAACAATATCACCTAAACTCTAGGTGTAAATGGATTATTATGATTACAATATAAATTGAATTAATTTCAACAAGTCCATAAGAAATTGAACTCTAATTAAACTAAAATCTATATCTAAATGCATCCAAAATAATAACCTCATTAATATATAATTATCATGCATTTTTGAGCATTTTGGATTTCTCGATGTTATTTGTGTTTATTCGCTATCGCATTTTCTCTCTAGATTATAAATTGCGCGAGTAAATATTTACGCCTACAAGAGTGAACAAGTGGACTTCTACCAAGGCAAGCATCCTCTCGCACCATGTTGATCCCAAATTTGTGAATCAGTAGATTTACAAAACACGGTGATCTTGTTGCATGCAATTTTCTAAAAAAAATTTATTTATGATCTGTCCCTAGTTAGTTACAACCTGAATTTGTGGCTTACCTTAAATTTGATCATACACTTGAACCTAAGGTAGTCTGTGGTATTATACTAATTAGTTTTGGGTTTTGCTTAGCCATGCAGTTCATAGAACGGTAGTGTTTGGCAAGCTTATCTTGTCAAACACAGGAACAACAAATAAATTTTACTTATTTTGATTCTTTGTTCAATTTATTTAAATCTGAAAAGACTCCCAATCTTGTTGTTAAACTTATTTCAAATCTGGACAAGTGGATGCTAGTGATGGTGCCGTAGTAGTGCGAGAATTGGGAAATGTGGTTGCCTTATGCGGATTGATTAAGGACCCAACATCTACCGGATGATTCAAGCCCCAGCGCACTTCCACACGCGGTGTATGGGCGTTGTTTGGTTAAGTAAAGGGTTAATATTATTGAGTTGGATACTGAGAGTAAGGACATGTGTATTGATTTCATATGGCATAGATGCTTAAGTCTTGGGCCGTGTCGTATGCCATGTGGAGCTTATATCGATATCGGATGTTCTTAGAAGGGTAAGGCGTAGATGTGTTACATCGCATGTACGCACCTTCAGGCCCCGATCATGTGTAATATGTGTGGCTAACATGAGTTTGCATTTAATTGGTAGGTCGGCATTCCGGTACAACATGTGAGCCTCGGTTGAATATATGCTATCGATCGTTGTTTAAGCGGGATCGATCTCACATGGGTCATCCAACTCAATAGTGTTAACTTGTTGAAAAATACCAAATCTTAGTTTACCCTACCATACCAAAGGCGGTGTGCTATTATCCTAGGGGCTACGGGCTAACTAAGTCGTGTGGGTAAAGATGTACACCCTGCAGGTTTAAAACTATTGAATAGCCGTGTCCCTGCTACGGACAATGCTTGAATTTGATTAGCGCTTTGTATAGATTTTACATTCCAATTTATTTGGTGGCTGGAATTTCGGTTATATGGTTAATTGTGTACTGTTGTGCTGGTGGTATAACACCACTTCATTGTTGTTTATTGTTTATGTTTATTCTTCATTTACTTACTGTTTTAGTCCAAATTGATTTATTAAACTGCTTTATGAAAATTTAGCAATGGTAGGATAAGTTGTATTGCTTTACATAAAATTGAACCCTTATAACCTTCCCGTTGTTAAACTTATGCATATATCAATTCTAATCCTTTGTATAGGTTCTATCAAACACTTCGTTTTAGTAGTTTGTGTAAGTCTTGTTGAGTACCTTCTGTACTCAGTGGAAATTGTCCACTTGTTGCGGTGAAGACGTTCTAATTAATATTTCAAGTTGAGACGATTGCATTGGTTCTTGGCTTTAATCGATCAAGTTGCCCTTGGGTTGTGGCGCTCCTTTGGAAAGTTTATTTTATTATTGCATCTTCTCGCTTCTTATTTACTAAATGTTTCATTTGTAAAATTTTATTGATATTTATGTTCTAGCTGTGTATGCATATTCTAATCGTGTATGCTTGTGATATAATGTTGTGAGGATATGTGTATGTTAGCGGTGATTACGGAGCTAACATGAGGCACATATCCATGAACTCAAGATTGGATTTGTTACTTATTATGATTATACCTCTAGTATGATTTTAATGAAGGAACTGAACTGTTCATTAATTAAGAATCATGCTACTAGTATAATTTTTAATTCGCACATTTCCAATATTTGGGGTCCTTCTGACGTTAGTATCAAAGCTGTGTGTTGATATGAGGTTATTGCCGTAGCAATGGACGATGTTAGGAATTTAGTTTGCAAAAAGTATTTTCAAAACTAGCAAAAATTTGGCAAAATATAAGTAATATAATTCTTTTCTTTCTTACCCATCCTAGCATCTAATTCTTATCCCACAATTCTTTTAATTTGTGCAAAGTGAATTTTCTCTGATGCTCATCTCTTTTCTCTAACAGTAGACACGCTAAGTAGTCCACTGGTGAGGGCAATGGTGATAGGATGAGAAGATATTGCTTCCAGCAAGATTAGGATTGATTTAGGGGTTATTCTTAGATTATATACACCCTAATTATATTGTAGACGCTGGATTTTGTAATGTGATCATTTAGGTTTCTTTTGTTTCCAGTAGTTGCACATCGCCTACGGGCAGCATGTATAGCAACTATGTCGGAAAACTAATTATGGTTCGAGTTGTATCTTGTACTGGTCTTTGAACCTTAGTACACCCATTTGGATTTTGAGTTGCAAAGATTTCCATTTGGATCTTGAATCGCAAAGTTTTGAGATTGTGCATTCATTATAGGGATTATTGCCTTAGAGTTACCCGTCTACTCATCTTATGCTCATTCTCTCCTCATTCTATCTCTTATGCACCAAAATGTTTAAGGGGGGTAGAAGCTACCCAAATCATGTATTAGGCATCATGATTCCTACACTTTGATCATGCATATAGTTTTGAGTTAACTTAAGAATATTTGGTCACTCAGGTTGTTAGCAAGTATCATAACTAAAAAGAATTCATATAAATCAAGATACATGATTAGTATTCTTCATGGTGACTAGTCTATAGGAGTATAAGTTAAAATTTTCTTAAATTGTTTTATCTTAAAGCTGTTAGCTAAATTTGAATTGAATGATTTACCATGCTCATATATGTTCCTTGCATAAATTTCAAAAATCTAAAGGTCATGAATGTGTAACTTGAGATGCTAGATAGTTGTAAAATTAAATAATGCTTGTCTTTTAAATTGTCGATGACAGAACATGTCATAATCTGAACCGAGGATAGTCTATTTGCAGTTAAACCAGATTAGGTTATACATGTAGTTCTATGCTTTTCAAAGAGAAACCCATTCCTTGTTATTGTGTAATTGTTGACCTAAAATGATGAAATTATGCTCCAGTGATATTAGATGATTTTAAAAATCTTAATAATATTGACCTAAGCATCTGATAGTGTGTGTTTCACAATTGAAGTTTTTCAAGAATTAATTGAACTTGTTATGTCGAAATTTAATTCAAATACTTTGTAAGACTATTCTAGCCAAGTTAAATCTAAAGCAAATAGAAAGATTATAATTGTTAAGGACCAGATCTTGATAGTGTGAATTTATATTGTTTATTAAATCTCATACTCATCTAACATCAATAAAATTAATTGGTTGCATTTTGATAGACTCCTGTAAGCATGCATGTAATTCTTTGCACTCTCACTAATCCAACTAAATTTGTCATAAACTGAATTCATTTATACATCCTTTCATGCATTCCTCCACTAATGCCCGGCTTGGAAAAGAATACACTAGCAAAGTGGGCAATTAGAACTAGTAGAGTAAGGGTTAAGTAAGACTACCAGCAACCTTGCTTTGTCTTCTCTAGTCTTTACACAACATTCCAATAGTGGTACTAGATTACCATTTAACCGACCCTCTGTTCTATCGATCCATGCCTACTTCAGTATACCGAGTAGAGCTATGCCATCCTCTTACCTAACTCTTAGAAATAACTTCACATGCTTCGGATTGAGTTCTGGTTGTGATAAAATCCAGAGTGTGGCCTGATGACCAACCCTAGCAAGGTCGCCTAACATTCATTCCAATTTCGAACCACGGGAATCTCGGGGCGAGATTACATTAAGAGGGTAGGTTTGTAACAGCCCCAACTTTAATAAACAGTAATTATATGCATTTCTATATTATAATTGTTATTTCTGGAGCATGTGCATAAATTATGCATTAGAAAATCTTGAAATCAAATGTAAATCTTAAAATCGAATGTAAATCTCCAAATTCAAACTAAGGCCACAAAAGAAATTTTAAATAAATGTTCATAAGATCTTTGGAAAATAATTTATTTAAATACTAGAATAATTATCATGAATTAATATAGTTTTTCCCAAATTTTTAGGATTAAATTCAAACCACGTAAAATTCAAACACACATCTATAACCTACACTAAGTTTGAATTTATATTATACAAAATATTATATGAACAGTAAGGTCTAATAATTTTTATAAACACTAGACTATCCCAGGAATCCACTTGAATTATTTTAGGATTTTATAAATTTTATTTCTATTTTTAAACCCACGGTCAAAGTAGGAATTGGAAATTAGAATCTCAGTGAAACCCTAGAACCAAATTAGTAGGTACTGTGCTTTGGACTCGAGTCCGACCCGGCAAATTGACTCGGTGGAGTCAACTAGTTGCACCGAGCCGCACTAGACTCTAACTCAAACCAGGCCAACTCGTGCGAACCGTCGGATTCAAAATCGACCGTCGAGATCAGCGGGCCGTTCGGACCATCCGGCCTCATCTCACATCTTGGCCGTCTCATCGTGATCTAACGGTCTACGTTGACTTGACTGAGCCCAACCAATCTTAAACACCGACCGGACCCAAACCATCCTAGCCCGATCGCACGACACTAACCTCCTTCATCTCTCGATCAAGGGCCCCACTCTATCGTCGGTTGTTTTCTTCTCGAGCAGGCCGATGCCACGCCACCCCATCCTGAAGTTTCTTGATCTTTATCCGTAGGAGCAGCCCTCACCTTTTTCTTCTCTTTTCTCAATTCGGTCAACACCACAGGCAGTCTTCTTTTTCCAATCTTCCCCCAAATCCCCCTTTCTCTCCTCTAATGAAACCCAGCAGAGAGCACACCGCCGCCTATCTTTTTCCCATGGCTCCTGCTTTGCCTCGCCATGGCTCGGGCCCTGTGCCTTGGCCGTCTTGCCGCTTCCCGCCGCCTCCTCGTTCTCCCCCTCGCCAAGCTCTGCCAGTGCCGTGCCGAGCCATCGCGCCAACCCTACGCCATTGCCGACCCATCCGCGCCGCCGATGGAGCTCCACGCCGCCCTCGCTCTCTGGCCGCCTCCTTCAGCTCCCCGGCCTCCACTCCCCGCCGGCCTCGGCTTGGTCCGCCGCCGCCAAACGGAGCTCCTTGCGCCGTCGCACCCCGCGCCCTTCGTCTCCAAGCTGTGCCTCCGCCACTGCTCCAGGCCACTGCGCCATGGCCGTGCGCCTGGATCTGCCCCGGCCCGGCCCTTGTGGCTCCACTTGTGCCACCGTCGCCGCCGTCTTCCTCCCCTCCGGTCCGCGCATCCGGCTCCCAGAGTCTCGCCGCCTTCCCGTGCCGAAGCCCCTTTTCACTAGGCCGCCGCCGCCACACGGAGCCCTCCGCGCCGCCACGCCCTGCGCCGCGGTGCCTCCAGCCCGCCTGTCCTTAGCTCCGTCTCCCTCGCGATGGAGAGGGAGCTGGCGTCCATGTGGGAGCTCAACGTCGTCGTGCCGCCGGACCATGAAACACTCGACTTCAAGTTTTGATTCAAGCCCAAGGATGCGGCAACCCCATGCGTCATTGAGGAAGGGTGACGACTTCTCACCGGAGGCATGTTCGAGGCGATGTGAAGATTGCATTGTTCGAGCTCAATGGAGATGATGAGGTGCTTGAGTTCGGGGTGTTCAACAAGGTCGACATAGTCTCTCTAATCGATCTTCTTTGTGAGTGGAGGGTGTTCAAGGAGAACTTCGACCTTCAGTCAGGGATTCTCGACATCGGCATAAATGTCGCACCGCTCATTCGATGAGGATGGATCTGCTGCTAGTTTGGAGCTTGATTTAGAGCATTATGTTGTCCCAAAGACACACCGCACCACCGGTGAATATCAAACAAACCTTGCTGCAACCCCACATCCTTGACTCAACCAGAGCCTTGTGGACAAATGGTATGCTTCTTAGTGATGGCGTTGAGTCCAAGTAGTGCTTTTGCAGATGTTAAAGATCATAGTTACCAAAAGAAGGATATTGAGGCCTTGGTAGCAAATTCTTCTAAGAAGTTACAAGTTTCTGGAATCATAGAGTCAAAATCAGTAGGTACCTTCACACCATTGCAAAAACAAGATGGGCAAAAGGGACTTTTTGTTGACAGGGGTGTTGGCTCTCCTAAGATTGGCATTTTAGTGCTTGAACAGTAACCTGCAGATAATTAACAAATAATGTTTGATTTAATAAAATAGCTAATTATCGAATCAGAGCAAAGACTTTGATTGAAATGAATGAACAGATGAAGTGTTTAGTAAAGCTATTTCGTCAAACCAACTAATATCAATTAATCTGGTAAAGGTTGCTAGGTCACCTAATTATTCTAGTAAAAGTAGAAGGATTGAATTAATATGAAATAAGTGGTAGCTGTCCAATTCAGAAAGTTGCCTTGTTGAAGAATGGATGAACTGACAATAGGTACTTACTGTAGGTGGCTGACCCTGATTAGCAAATAAATAGTTGAATTGTCTTCTGGAATCTTGATTTGAATGAAGTCTAGATTAGCATTTTTAATGTTTGAACGATGTCAGAGATTGCTTGAGTATTATCTTTAATCATTGCCTTGTTAATGCACCGGTTAGCATGATCCTTTAAAATCCAATTAGCTGAATAGTAATCTACTAACAGCAACTTAAACCTGAAAATAAATCAAGTCAATAGCCTCAGGAATTTATAAGTGCAGTAGCTAGGAATATAAAGGTTTAATTAACTTTTTAACCATTAAGCTATTAATAATAATCAAATCTGAAACTTAGGTTTGGAAGTAAATATTTTTGAATCCGTCTAGGAGGCTGTCAAAATAAAAACCTGGAATGTCAGTAAACCAACTGTGTAATAATATTTCCTTCTACTAACTAATTTTTGTGAATGTCAATTGAGTTAATAAATTGGAAGTTTGAAATTAAAATAAGATTAGCTAATAGAACTTTTAGTTACAAAGCTAGCGAGATATATGCATAAATAACAATCTGAAAATGTCAGTTTTTGTCAGTAGAATTATAACATGGTCAATTCAATAATTAGAAATGTTCTTAACTCATTTAGTCTCTTTAAGCACTTAAGCTATTTAATAGAAGTAACCAAATCTGAAATTAAATATAAAAAAAAACTCATTATGAAATTGAATTGTTAAGAACAATAACAGGAGTCAATTAACTCATCCCTGTTATAAAACATAAATAGTAAAGGGAGATTTAATGTTTTATGTTGTGTTTAACTTGGTAGGCTACTCCACTAAATTAGCTAATTTGAAAAGAATTAGTTTTGTTAACCGCAATTGGTAATGTTAATTCAAGAGCTAAAAGTGTTAATAAATTTAATTGGTCTTTTAGTCATCACCTAACAAGTAATATTCTAATCTGAAATATAATCCAATTAAGGAGCTAAATAGTTTAGTGATTAGTAAATCATTTAAGGTAATTAGAGCTTAGCTAACATTAATCTTGTTGCATGGCCTTTGACCTAAGGATAGTAGGCATAATGCATTTCAAATTTTGATCCTCGTAACCTTTAAATCCATTTAAGCTTTAGACTTTAAGTTAACAAAAGCTAATCATCCAAAGAATAAACACTAATTTGATTAACCAAAACAAACTTAGCCAAACTAAAACCCATGAAGCTGTTGTCTTTCCATTGCTGTGTGAATAGTATCCTAGTAATTAATAAGATAGTGAGATAATCTATTCTTTTGAAAACTTACTAAGATTTTAGAGGATTAATTGATAAGAAATATATATAAGAGGATTGATTTTGACTGTATGATCATCGTGGATGGATGCATAGAATGTCTAGAGAGAGGGTCTGTGAGTATTAGGTGTCATGTTAAGGAAAACAATATCACCTAAACTCTAGGTGTCGTCAGTTATTATGATTACAATATAAATTGAATTAATTTCAACAAGTCCATAAGAAATTGAACTCTAATTAAACTAAAATCTATATCTAAATGCATCCAAAATCATAACCTCATTAATATATAATTATCATGCATTTTTGAGCATTTTGGATTTCTCGATGTTATTTGTGTTTATTCGCTATCGCATTTTCTCTCTAGATTATAAATTGCGCGGAGTAAATATTTACGCCTACAAGAGTGAACAAGTGGACTTCTACCAAGGCAAGCATCCTCTCTGCACCATGTTGATCCCAAATTTGTGAACTGTAGATTTACAAAACACAGTGATACTGTTGCATGCAATTTTCTAAAAAAAAAAATTATTTATGATCTGTCCCTAGTTAGTTACATCCTGAATTTGTGGCTTACCTTAAATTTGATCATACACTGAACCTAAGGTAGTCTGTGGTATTATACTAATTAGTTTTGGGTTTTGCTTAGCCATGCAGTTCATAGAACGGTAGTGTTTGGCAAGCTTATCTTGTCAAACCTGGGAACAACAAATAAATTTTACTTATTTTGATTCTTTGTTCAATTTATTTAAATCTGAAAAGACTCCCAATCTTGTTGTTAAACTTATTTCAAATCTGGACAAGTGGATGCTAGTGATGGTGCCGTAGTGCGAGAATTGGGAAATGTGGTTGCCTTATGCGGATTGATTAAGGACCCAACATCAATTTGGATGATTCAAGCCCCAGCGCATACTTCCACACGGTGTATGGGCGCTGTTTGGTTAAGTAAAGGGTTAATATTATTGAGTTGGATACGAGAGAGTAAGGACATGTGTATTGATTTCATATGGCATAGATGCTTAAGTCTTGGGCCGTGTCGTATGCCATGTGGAGCTTATATCGATATCGGATATTCTTAGAAGGGTAAGGCGTAGATGTGTTACATCGCATGTACGCATACCTTGAGGCCCCGCTATCATGTGTAATATGTGTGGCTAACATGAGTTTGCATTTAATTGACTGGGTCGGCATTCCCGGTACAACATGTGAGCCTCGGTTGAATATATGCTATCAGTCGTTGTTTAAGCGGGATCAGTCTCACATGGGTCATCCAACTCAATAGTGTTAACTTGTTGAAAAATACCAAATCTTAGTTTACCCGGCCGGCATGCCAAAGGCAGTGTGCTATTATCCTAGGGGCTACGGGCTAACTAAGTCGTGTGGGTAAAGATGTACACCCCTGCAGGGTTTAAAACTATTCGAATAGCCGTGTCCCCGGTTACGGACAATGCTTGAATTTGATTAGCGCTTTGTATAGATTTTACATTCCAATTTATTTGGTGGCTGGAATTTCGGTTATATGGTTAATTGTGTACTGTTGTGCTGGTGGTATAACACCACTTCATTGTTGTTTATTGTTTATGTTTATTCTTCATTTACTTACTGTTTTAGTCCAAATTGATTTATTAAACTGCTTTATGAAAATTTAGCAATGGTAGGATAAGTTGTATTGCTTTACGCAAAATTGAACCCTTATAACCTTCCTGTTGTTAAACTTATGCATATATCAATTCTAATCCTTTGTATAGGTTCTATCAAACACTTCGTTTTAGTAGTTTGTGTAAGTCTTGTTGAGTACCTTCTGTACTCAGTGGAAATTGTCCACTTGTTGCGGTGAAGACGTTCTAATTAATATTTCAAGTTGAGGCGATTGCATTGGTTCTTGGCTTTAATCGATCAAGTTGCCCTTGGGTTGTGGCGCTCCTTTGGAAAGTTTATTTTATTATTGCATCTTCAGTTTCTTATTTACTAAATGTTTCTGCTGTAAAATTTTATTGATATTTATGTTCTAGCTGTGTATGCATATTCTAATCGTGTATGCTTGTGATATAATGTTGTGAGGATATGTGTATGTTAGCGGTGATTCGGGAGCTAACATGAGGCACATATCAAGAACACGAAGATTGGATTTGTTACTTATTATGATTATACCTCTAGTATGATTTTAATGAAGGAACTGAACTGTTCCTTAATTAAGAATCATGCTACTAGTATAATTTTTAATTCGGCACATTTCCAATATTTCGGGGTCCTTACAGTTATACATCAAACCGTCACCAAAACTTCCTGCATCCTTGTCGGTACATCCAGACCGACGGTAGCTAAATCATTACTGTCGATTCACTACACACCCATCGGGAAAATAAAACCCTGATAGGAAAAATCGGTTCTCCAATAGTGATAGGAAAGCATAACATCAGACAATTAAACATGAGTAAATGGCACTATAGATATATACCCATTTTTGTAGGGTGTATGGGTATATATAAAAATTGGAACAAAAGTTTATTTGAAGACTAAATTATTCTAGAAGTTTGTTTGAATTCTTACATAATGGATCTTCTGCTCCAGTAAACCTTTTAAATTAAAGAAGAAATAAGTGGGTAGATCCACACAATTTTGTGAAGAATCAAAGCATCATATGAAAAGCAGTGTTACCAATTGAGTTGGATGCACAAGCTAGTTCATACAAAAACTTAACATGATGAGAAATGACAGAGAATATACTTCAACACTTCTCATCATATTTAGGCTCCACCAGATCTAAGATGTGGACTCGATGTAGGCCATAATTTTTTTTTTCTTCAAAATATCATGTTAGTGATATCTTGAACTCAGGATCTCTTGACTCTGATATTATATTGAGTTGCATTGCACCACCAGTTCACCCAAAAGCTTATGTTTATGAGAAAAATACAAACAAGGTACTTCAAAATTACCATTCATCGCGGGTAATTATTAACATCCAGTGGATCCATCAAAATCAAACAGCTGCTGCTAAGCTGATTCTTCCATCATGCAAATTGTGCTATATATAGAGTAAGAATTTTGTCGTGTCTGCATCTTTTTCTGGGGATATGTTTGCTATATAGTATGTGATATTTTCGTTGATTGCTTATTGTGCCCATTATAGGGCTGTATATACAGGCAAACTTTGGCATTTTCTGTGATGATGATTAATTAGCCGTCCTGGTCTTCGCGCCTCAGTCGTCTATTTTTTTCATCTCCACGCCCAAAGGGTTGGCTCTTATCCCCGGTAGATATGTTGATCTGATTGACTTTTTCCAGGGCAGATGTACTGTAGCTAATATAAAAACATTGTCGACAGATAAATTGTTCTAGATAATAATTATTTCCGGCAGATAACGGAACCCTTAATTTCTTGGATATTGCTGGCCCATGTTTTGCCACTAATCTAATTTTTTCCCCGGCAGTATATTGTCCTTAATTCTATGTTATGGTGTACTAAGTTTATTGAACCCATTGTATTACAGTTTTGGCAGGAAATATGGTCGGGAACCATCCATGCATTGGCAAGTGTTCATCTCATCCACAAGAGGGAACAAAGCAACAGGTGTAGGGCAGTATCAGCATTGATCAATAGGACCATGCAAAAAGTAGTACAAGTTTATATAACATGCAAGCTAGAGCTAGCACCTTTTAAATGGGTGGTTGGACACTTTGATCTTGCAGTTCATCACTCAAAATCAGGCTGCTAATCCTCCCATTCTCCAACTGTGAGATGTGTAGAATGTGGTCCAATTGCCATCCGATCGGTTAGGGTTTTCTGGTTTTCTTTTGGTCAATGCGTGTCATCTAATCTAATTAGTTTTACAGAGTATTTCTGAGATAGATATGCATGTTCAACAAACTGAAGTTGACGTACTGTGTTAATCTTTCAACTTGACATAACAAATTAATGGACAGTTGATAACATATAAACTTCCAATTAAGTCCCAACTAGTGCGTCACAAAGCAAATTGGGAAAGCCAACTTAGTCCGGACATGATCAGGGGTAGAATGAATGACCTGATAGTTTGCTGATATTTCAGTCGACAATTTTCATGGGAGTGAACCATTTGCCTATTTAACTTAGGCATGGACACTCTTTGAGAAACTTTCTGTAGCTAAAAGTGATTAATTTGTACCATACGAAAGTGGTGGAACATTTTTGGAGGAAAAGATAGACTTAGAAAGAAATGGAGAGGGCCAAAAGAAAAAAAAACAAGCCCAAAAAGGCCCAATTCCATCATCTGATTCGGGCATGATGGAGGTGGGAGATGAAGGTTCACTCTCACGGTCTGAAGAGTCAAAAATATTGCTCAAACCGTATGCTACGTAGAAAGTTGTGGTACACCCCTCCCTTCTATTTTACTTGATATTTTTAATTTATGGTTTCCGATATATAAATTTGACATTAATATGTATTAATAAAATTATAATATTATGAAAGTATTGTTAAGGACAAATCTTATGTGATAATTTTCATATAGCCAGTCTTGATAATTTTTGAACCTATTATTGGTCAAACTTCAAAAGTTTGGTGGCACAGAGAGTAAAAAAGAACGGATGGAGTACCATTTAATAGGAGCATATATGATCATTATCATTAACTATTTCTTAAACTATTAGTATGGTTATGAGTATGCTAAGATTAGACTTAATTGTGACATAGAGAAGTATTTGCAAATCGAAGCCAGCTTAAACGTTGAGACGACGTCTGTTTTGGACTGATGGTACTAATTAGATTTAGCAGGTTATACACGGCATGATTACTCCAACCTAAATCATTGTTGTCCTTCGTTTCCTAATCTTAACTCAATCCCAGCACGAGTCCATTAAAGCCTTGGATACACGGAATGTATAGGTCACCAACACGTAGCAGGAACTGTTGGCCATTGAAGACAATGCGGGCAAACGGAGAATCGGAGCTAGCTAGATGCTACATGAGACCTAGGTTCGCGGTGACAAAGACAAGTTATTAATTGGACGTCGTGGGCGACTATGGGTGTATTTGTTCCCGGTATGCTCTTAGCTTGGTTCGTACGGATCACTTAGGCTGAAGCAAGCCTGGCTGTGATGATGCAATATATGTTGTTTGGTTGGCTGTTTCTATTGAGTCAGGCTGTGCTGAGATGTTGTTTGGTTGGGTGCATAAGGACGTTGATTACAAGCATAGATGCAAGAGACGGTGGACAGAAAATGTTAGCATGACTTTAATTTTGTCTTAATATATTCTAATAGCCCTTATTTTGCCTTAACCTACTTTAATCCACTCTAATACTACCTAATATGCACTGATCACCTCTTAATAATATCATTAACAGAGCCTGCATCTGGAGAGACAGAGAAATTGGGCGTTTCTATCTAGCCTAGCCTGAAGGCACCTTTTGTATCTGCTCAGCCAGGTTGCTTTACACATGCAGCCATCTAAACAAGCGAAACCAAAAAAATTCTACACTTGAGGAGCCTGGCCTAAGCTTATGCACCCAACCAAACACATCCTATCTGTCTGCGTCCATCAAATGGAGAACGCGCACACCAATTAATTGTGGGATTTGTTGTTAGTTTTTTTTATTACAGGAATTAATTAATGTTCCTCATATAAAAGTTTTTAAAGAGCTTCTCTGAAATAGTATGATTTACGCGCTTAATAGCTTCATACTCAAATAACCTTATCTATTTTTGTGAGTTAATTTGTATATAATTTTCTTGCTCATATGGGTGCCCTTTTCTTGCTTTTCGCCAATAATATCCTATAAGCTCTATCAAAAGGGAACTTAATTATATGTACTAGGATAAGAACATAAGGAGAGAATATTCCGATTTTACCAACAAGAATACACAACAAATTCGGACATTTGGTGAAAAATATCGCCTTAAAACTTTTACAAGTATTCGCACAACAAAGACAACTTCTTACTAAAATGATATATATTTTGCAATGGAGGTAGTAGTAGTTTTGTCATGAAAAGTAATTAATCTGGTACTTCGATAATTCTTAATAACATAAAATTAATAAAAATAATAGTTAAATCTATGTGTGTATACACGGTAGGATATACAGTAAAACCCTCATGCACGTGTCCAAAACAACAGTAAACCCTCACGCACGCGTCAAAACGACAGTAAAAACGGCCTCATGCGCACCAGCGCCACGCCTCCCACTCGAGATCGACAGTAAAACCCGCACGCACATACGATACAAACTTACTAACGAAAGCTATGGACATGGTGAGGTTAGGGTGCAGATCGAGTCTTGCGTACGATAGAGCCATCACTACTACAAAACAGGCAATATAGACGCCTCATCACAGACGGTTCAAAAGGAACTATCTGTGTTGGGTCTGTCGGGACCAGACATTTGCGATGCCAGCCTATCACAGACGGTTCGTTAATAGAACCGTCTGTGATACGGTTCTCAACAAAGACAGTCAGTGATACGTTCCATTCCTCATTTTATAGAGCCTAGGTTGTTCACCGTTCGATACGAATCGGACGGTCCCGATCGGAGGAGACATTCGGACTATCCGAAGTCGTTCGGACGGTCGAACGTCTCCTCGATCGGGACCGTCGATTCCGATCGAACGGTCCGAACAGACCCAGGGTCTATAAAATAGCAAAAAAATCCATAAAATCCTAAAATAATTCAAGGAGGTTCCTGCAATGTGCTAATACTTAAATAAAATTTGAAACCTTATTTTTCAAGTGTTATTTGTTTAACTAAATTCAAACCTAGCTTAGGTTGTTGAATAGAGTTTGAATAGAGGTCCAATTTTTTTTACACTAGAAAATGCTTATAATTTTGGTATTATAATTTTATTTGAGTATTAGCACATCCCAGGAACCTCCTTGAATTATTTCAGGATTTTATGTTTTTTTTTGCTATTTTATAGATCCCAGGTCTGTTCGGACCGTTCGATCGGAATAGGACGGTCCCGATAGGAGGAGATGATCAGATGGTCCAAACGTCTCCTCCGATCGGGACTGTCCGATTCCGATCGAATGGTCCGAATAGCCCGGGCTCTATAGAATGAGCAGTGGAACGTATCACAGATGGTTCTATTATGGAACCGTCTGTGATTATGTATTGCAGACGGTTCGTAATAAGAACCGTCTGTGATAGGCCCCCACTATAAATGCTTGGACCCAACAGACCCCCTACCCATTCCCATTTGAGCCGCCACCCAGGTCCTCCCCCACCACCACCAAGTCCTCCCCCATTGCGCCGCCGACAGAGAGGAGAAGGAAGGGAAGGAAGGAAGAAGGGACGAGAAGGAGAGGAGAAGGAAGGAGAAGGAGAAGGAGAAGGAGAAGGAGAGGATTCTCAAGAGATATTTCGTATTTTCTTCATGAGCTCCGATGGTAACGATCTATAACCCTTTATGTTTGCTATAAATTAATTGCTAATTAATCAATTTAAGTATGTTTGGTAAATAGGAAGAGTACGTACTTGCGGTTTATTAATCTAATTTGACACTAATTTGTTACATGTATAGCGTAGATGGACCGAAACTGGATGTACGGTGTGAACCGTGTGAGTGAAGAGTACATTAATGGCGTGCTTGCTTTTAGAAGAGCCACCGAGCAGGATATGTTGAAGAAGGGGATAAAATTTATGTATTGTCCATACATTGATTGCGGTATTCTGAAGATGTTTAACAACTCAGTACAAATCGAAGCACACTTGATTCGAATGGGTTTCAAAAAAAGGTATACATGTTGGACCAGTCACGGTGAAGAGCAAGATTATATAGGAAGTTAATAATGACGGCATTTCCTAGTCAACGATATGCCGGATGTGGACTGTGCTTTTGATGAGGATAGGCCACACGATGATAATCTAGATCAGATGCTACGCGATACAGAAGAGAACTACAGTGAGAGAGAGTTTTGTAAATTCGAGGGCTTAATGGAGGACTCGGTGAGACCTTTGTTCCCTGGCTACAAGCCGGAATATATAAGGTTGTCAGCCGTGATTGAACTACTGAAATTAAAGGCAACCAATGGTTGGTCCAATAAGAGTTTCACGGTGTTGTTTGGTCTCCTAGCGGACATCCTTCTGGAGGGAAACGTGTTGCCCAGCATTACCTACCAAGCAAAGAAGGTTCTTTGTCCATTGGGAATGGAAGTAGAAAGAATACATGCATGTCCGAATGATTGTATCCTCTACCGTAAAGAGTATGCAGACATGCATGTATGTCCGGTGTGCAAAGCATCCCGATACAAGTGTAAGAATACTGCTAAGGTGAAGCAAAAACCTCTTGCTAAGATGTTGTGGTAATTGCTTGTGATCCCACGTTTGAAGCGTTTATTTGCGAACCCAAAGGAAGCAAGATTGTTGCTGTCGGTGTTTTAGGACTGAACTTATGTAAAGATTGTTTGATTCGGGGGTTCCTCTAGGCTCAAAATCACACAGAGATGGAGACACAGGAATTTTATACAGGTTCAGGCCTTCTCCTGGGAGAATAACAACCCTACTCCTGTATGTATGTATTGAGTATACTAGATTACAAGATCAAGCCAGAAAACTAGAGTATTGTGCTTCTCAGAATTGGGGTTCTTCTCCATTGCTCTGATGATCCTTGCCTTTTATACCGTCCCCAGAATGTACACCGTTGGACCTCTAATAAAAGGTCACTTAATCATCCAGATCATGGCGCCGTTACTGGAGGTTACTGTAGGAGTTAAAACGTTCCCACGTCGCCAGGCAATTATCATCATAAAAGGGAGTTACAATCGTGCCATTATCTTAGGAAATAATAGCGTAGATTACTGCCCGTATTTTGAATACGGTGCGGAAGATTACTTTATCGACTAGGCCCACATGTCTGTGAGCCTTGTCAACTGGGGCCTGGTCGTAGAAGGTCTAACGACCAGGGAATGGTCATAGGAAAGCTTACGACTGCATACTGATCGTAGTAGAGCTTACGATCATGGGATAGTCGTATAAGGACTTACGACTATGGGGTAGTCGTAGGAAGACCCACGACTACAGGGTGGTTGTAGAAGAACTTACGATCTCCAGCTTCCCCCTTATTAATATTTAAGGGGTATACTTAGGAGTTATGTGACGTCATTATTACCTCATAATATAGATTATGGATAAATGATTAAATGAGGATTGTTATATCCTCATCATCTAGCCCCCTAGCTTAAGCAAAAAATAGCTTCCTTGAGAAAGGAGCAGTAGATGATCTTACGACCAGTAGATGGTCGTAGAAAAGGTGGTTGAAGGAAAAACTCTTCGACTAATGTTTCATTTGACTAGAAATTTACTTAGTCAAGAAAGTTGTAGGATAACCATGCGGCTCACAAGGTGATCGTAGAAGATCTAACGGTCCCCGAGTGGTCGCAGTACTGTGGTTGGAAGTAGAAACTTTCCAACCGTTGTTACTTTTTGACTAGAAAAGACTTGGTCAAGAAGGTAATTTCGCTTGAGGTGTAAAAGCAGACCTGACTTCCTCGAGCAGAGAAATTTTAAGAATCCCAATCGACTCCCTTGTTGTTGTCTGCTGGAGCAGTTCCCGAAGTGTTGGCAACCGTTGGGTAGCCACGTTTTTTCATCTTCGGGCGTGCAGTTATAAAGTTTCACCGCGGGTGAGGGTAAGGTCTTCTACCTTCCGCCAATTTGTTCTTGCTGTTCAAAACTTTCGAGTTCTCCGCCGCCGACCAAATCAAGCTTCCTTCTCCAACCCTTCCACATCCAATCTCTTAGCTTTCGGGGGAAATGGCCGGAGCCGCTTCCCAGTGGGCTGAATCGGAGATGGACGCGACTAAGATTCAAGCTTTGGTCGACTCTGAGAAGATCCCGAAGGCTGAATTGGTGAGATGGATCGAAGCCGCCAGGCAGCATTGGCCATCGGAGGAGATGGGGCAAATCCCCGTCTTCCAAGCATTCTGTGAGTGCGGCCTTCGATTACCTGCTCATCCTTTCCTTACATTGGTACTCGAGTACTTCCAAGTAGAGTTGGTGAACCTCGTTCCCAATTCAATTACAATGTCGGGGTATTCGTGTACCTTTGTGAGGCCTACTTGGGGATCCCGGCTGACCTGGAGTAGTTCCGGTATTACTACGGAATAACTCGGTTTGACAGAATTGTCGGTGGCTGTAGTCTGAAGCTCCATGACGGGAAGTCGAGGGAGTACATTCAGATGTTTACCCGATCATCGTGGCCAAGGTGGAAGAATAGGTGGTTCTATTGGGAGATCACCAATGAGGACATCCTCTCCTTCATTGGAAAGCCGACAAAGAAGGTTCCTTCATGGGATGCGATTCCTAAGGACCTTCGCCGGATTGCCCCCTTCATCCAAGCCATCGCAGATTTGAAGGAAGAGGGACTTACTGGATGGCACGTGGTGAAGGATTTCATCACGCGCCGCATCAGCCCTCTGAAGAAGAGGGCTCACCAGATGTGGAGGTACTCGGGTTCATCGGACCCGACGAGGGACTATGCGAAGGGTAAGTAAACCTTAAGCTTTAGCCTTCTTTCTGTTGATTTCAGAATTGGCTTTATTTAAGGTTCTCTTGTTTCTGTAGACCTCTCGCAAGAGGAGATTGACGCCCAAGTCAAGCTCATCTGCGAGAAGCCCCAGCCATCTAACGTGGCTCCTCCTCCAATTTTGGCGGTCTTGTCCCCAGAAGACAAGGTGGAGCGCCTAAAGGTAATCGAGAATTGATTTCATCTTTAGGACTTTGTGGTCATAGAAGAACTTATGACGGGGTACTGATCGTAGAAAAACTTACGATTAGGTTCTGGTCATAGAAGAACTTACAACCGGGGAATTGTCGTAAAAAAGCTTACGACATGGTAATAGTCGTAGAAGAACTTATGACCACTTTATAATATCTTTCTCTATGACTTCTGCAGAGAGTAGACATGGAGAACCGTTGGGACGACGAGGAAGTCGAACTGATGGTTATTGGTGCGGCTGTGGTTGAGTAGCCTGTTCCTCCCTCTGCCAAGAAGCGTCGGTTCATTAAAGCCGTCGATAAGGGAGGCCCAAGCTCGGGCTCTTTTGACCCGGTTAAACCTTTCGCGAAGTTTGCTGCGGACATGGCTTGCGGCGGCAGAGGCGCTCGAATCTCTCAAACGCAAAACCCGCAAAACCAAGGTATGCTTCTATTTAGACTTTCGCAATTTCCACTTCCTATGGCTCTGTTAGTGACTTAGAGAAGGAGAATTGAAGAAGTTTCATGTCTTTTGAGAAGAAGGCTGCTGCGCCAGCAGTACCTGTGGTCGAGGGCAGTGCTGCTGCTGAGGTGGTCGAGATCGGTCTTGACCACCCAGAGGGCCAAGAAACTCAAAGAGAGATGGCGCTTGATCAAGGCCCACGATTAGACATGGTCGTGGATGTTCCTCAACTTAATTCTCAACCAGACGTGGTTGAGAAAAATTCGAAGAAACCTTCTTTAGGGACGGTTGTTTCCAAACTCAAGATTTCTTCTGGCACTCGGAGGTACGTAAAAGAGACAAAAGTATAAGGACAATATTTTACCTTTTGCTTTTTTACCACCTGATCGTGCTTTCCTTTTTATGGTCTTAGCACGGCTCCTCTCAGCATCAAGGACGTTCCTTTCAAGGAACCCACTGTAGTTTCTTTGGCAGGTGAAGGAACAACAGTGGCGGTGGTCGAAGGGTCAACCACTGTCCAAATGGCGGAGGGTGCCGTTGTAGCTGACGTGGCTATGACCAGCGGAGCGGTCGTAGGTTTAGAAGCGGCTACGACCATAGGAATGGTCGAAGAGTCGGCCACAGCTATGGCCACAGGAGTGGTCGTAGAGACCAACGCGAGGGCGGCGTCTGACACTGTGGAGGTATCAGACCGTCGTGCTGGAAAGGAGGTTGTCGCAGACGTTCCTCCAGGCCCTCAAGAAGGGCTGGCGTTACCGAATCTGAGGAGGAGGAATATGCCAATTTTACCTCCAAATTCTTCGGGCCGTCTTCCCTTGTGGAATCTTCAGCTCTTAGACCTCGTGCTCGTGTCCATCCTAAAAACATTCCTGGCGGAAGGGATGTCTTGGATGATGCGCATCTCGAAGAGGTGTGGTGGGACCGAGTTCGAGAGGTTGATGAACTGAGGGATCCTACAAGGGTCGTGTCTTTGTTTGCATGAAGGGCGATGAATGTAAGTACTTGTTATTTAGTATTTGCACTCATACCTTTTCTCATTTCTAACTATCTTGCTTTACACAGAGAGCGTTGGAGCAAATTGTTACTGTTGTTGAATACAACAGGAAACTTGTCCAATTGCGACAGGAGAAAGCAAAACTCTGTGAACAAGCAGAGAAATTGTGAGTAACCGCTTTTCGTAGCCTTTTATGCTTTGACTACTTACGCAGTACTTGTAGGGTTTGTCGTAGAAGATCTTACGACTAAGTACTGATTGTAGAAAAACTCACGACCATGGTATTTGTCGTAGAAGAACTTACGACTAGGAACTGATTGTAGAAGAAACTTACGACCAGGTTCTATGCTTACATCTACCCTTTTCCTTTGCAGGATTAAGAGTAATGAGAAGTCCCTAGCTGATTCTCTTGACTACGAAAAAGCCGAGACGAAAAAGCTAAGGGAGGAGAAAGAAGACCTCCGAAAAAAGCTTCAGGAGGCAGACTCTACAAACCGAAAGTTGCAGGGACAACTAAGCAGTAAGTGCTGAACTTAAGACCGCTTTCGACCGCTTCTTCTTTTTCTGAATCTTATTTCCTTTCAGATAAAGACCAAGAGGTCGAGGGGTGGGAGCAGCGTTACCTTAAGGACACTGCGGCCCACGCTAAAGAAGTTAAGAGGTTGAATTCTCAACTCGTTGGTAAGCAAATCTTTACCTGTGATTGATTGTGTTTTCCTCTCGAGGTCATTTTATTTTACTGGCCTTATTCTTTTCAGAACAAGTAGCACAAGTGAAACAACTTCGCGAGGCTTCGACTCGTAGTCAGGAGGAAATGAAGGCTTTGAAGATTAATCTTCAAGACAACGTTTCACTTCTGAACCATGTACTCGGTGGGCTTCATGCTGAGGAGATTACTCCTCGTGATGACACCTTGCCTGCCCACTCGAGTGCTATTGGTGAACAAGTTGGGATTGCAAGAGCTGGTGACTACACTGAGGGATAATCAATTTGTCTCTGTAAAGGAAGCGGCTCAAGAGGGAGTAAGATATGTCTTAGCAAAACTTAAATCCCATGATCCCAACTTAAACCTGCAGCCAGTCGTAGACAACTTCGCCTGCTCTGAAGCAGAAGCGGAGCGGTTAATGGCGGCATTGCATCCGATCGCTGAGTTAGTTATAGAGGGTATGGAAATAAAACCCCCTTAGCCAGAGTAATTTATACCGAAATCCTGTAAAGACTAGTTTTTTGTTGATGTTGATATATAATCCGTCCTTTTTCCTGAAAAATTATCTCGTCAAGTAGTTAGTAACTCATAAGATAATGGATGGAAAAAAAGAGCAAGACTAAGAATTGAAGTCAAGTTAATAACTTTATCCTAGCCCCCGACTATTTGCTTGATTTATTTAGATAAACCGAGTAAATAGTACTAAATGGGTTTTCTAAAAAAGAGAGTGGTTTAGCTAACTTGTAGTTTTGTATCACGATTATCTCGCACTGGTTGAAAGAGTAGGAACAGGTTGGCACTAGGAAGTTCCTTCTAGTGGGCAGGACCACATGCAGAGAGGAAAGACTTCGACTAGGTGATGTTACCATCTCCGATTAGATTAATCAAATCAAGAACGGTCAACTTGAGTTAGATAAACTTCTGGAGTTCCTTTATAAAATTTGTCCAACTTATTTCAATGCACTCAATATGTTCACTATGGTAGCAAGAGTTAGAAACAGAACGACGCTAGGAAGTTCCTTCTAGTTGGCAAGACCACGTGCAGAGAGGAAAGTCTTCGACTAGGTGTTGCAACTTCCTCCGACCATCTAAAACAAACCGAGTTTATCGAGAGTAGTTGAGCAAATTTGAAAGTGTACTCTGCTTAGTTTCTTTTCCAAAAAAGATGAATGAAGAAATAAACTAAGGTACTAAGAGTTGGCTTGTTATTATTTTGACCATGTTTTGAACCCAAGCTCTTTGTGTTGGTAAAAAAGGGAGGAACGAGTCAACTCTAGGAAGTTCCTTCTAGTGGGCGGGACCACGTGCAGAGAGGAAAGGCTTCGACTAGGTGGCGTTACCATCCTTTCGACCAGTGTAAAGATGAACTGGGTACTGGTCGTAGTATGTCTTACGACCAGTGTGTTGTCGTGAGAAAGCTCACGACTAGGAACTAGTCGAGGGTGGACCTTCAACCAGGTTATGGTTGAAAGAATTATCAACGCGCTACTCAAAGTAAAACAATAAAGATAGAAAGAACCTGATGTTTTATTGAATGGTTGGTCGTTTACATGTAGAATTTGTGTAACTAGTCAATATTCCAAGAATTAGAGAGAACCCGGCCGTCTTCCATTGCAAGTCGTACCGAGCCTGGACGCATAACTTCGACCACTATGTAAGGACCTTCCCACTTTGGAGAAATTTGTTCCGATTAGACTGGGATTGAATCTTTCTGAATACCAAGTCACCTACAGCAAGGCTGTGAGGTTGGACCTTATGATCGTAGTATTTGCGCAGGGCTTGTTGGTATACTGTTGAACGGATTAAGGCCTGATTTCTCTTCTCTTCGAGCAGGTTAATGTCATCCGCTCGAAGTTGTTCTTGGGCTGAGTCATTGAAACTCTCGACCCTTGTAGACCTGATCTTTAGTTCGGCGGAAGCATGGCTTCGCACCAAAGACTAGGAAAAAGGTGTTTAGCCTATTGTCTGACTAGCGATCGAATCGCCCATAATATCGAGGGTAATTCTTGTACCCAAGCCCTCGAGTGCTTAACAAGCTGGTCGAAGACTTGAGTTTTAATTCCCTGCATTATTTGGTCATTTGCTCATTCGACTGCCCCATTGCTTTGGGGATGGGCGACAGAGGCATAACAGAGCTTGGTACCCAACTCGTCGCAAAATTCTTGAAATTTTGCGCTTAAAAATTGTTTACCATTGTCTGTGATTATTCGATTGGGGACTCCAATTCGAGTAATCACGCTTCTCATCATGAACCATTTTGCGGCTTCTGTTGTTATCCCAGTCACAGGTTCGGCTTCGATCCATTTTGTGAACGTATCAATAGCCACAAAAAGGAACTCGAAACCTCCTAGAGCCCTTGGGAACGTTCCTAGGATATCGAGACCCCAGGTCGCAAAAGGCCATTATAGAGGAATTGTTTGTAATGCCTGAGCTGGTTGATGTATTTGCCTGTTATGAAACTGGCATTGTACACATTTCTTAACCATCTCTTTGGCATCACAGAGGGCTGTTGGCCAGTAAAATCCTTGTCGAAAGGCTTTACCAACCAACGTTCTGTAGGAAGCATGAGTTCCACAGATGCCCCCGTGTATGTCATGAAGGAGGTTTAGTCTTTTTCTCTGCGGTATGCATCGCATGAGTACCCCTTGAGTACCTCTTTTATAGAGGACTCCTTCGACCAAAGTATACATTTTTGCCTTTCGGGATAAACAATCTGCTTCGAGATCGTCATCGGGCACGGAACCCGTCTGAAGATACATGTAAATGGGATCCATCCAAGTATCCTCGTATTCTAGAGAGGCTATCTCAATAGGAGATGTCTGTAGTGTTTGCACTAGAGATGGCTTCTGGAGTTGCTCTAAGAAGACTTCTTTTGGTACTGGTGATCGGGAAGAAGCTATTCGAGCAAGCTGGTCTGCGAGGAAATTATCCTTTCGAGGGATGAATTGTACCTCGAAACCGAAAAAATGCTTTTCAAGCTTTCAAACTTCCGATAAGTACCGAGACATGGTCGGGTTAGAGCACTAGTACTCTTTTCCGACCTGATTCACGACTAGTTGAGAGTTTCCTCTCACAAGTAGTCGTCGAATCGCGAGCGCTTTTGCACCTCGTGTGCCGGCTAGTAAACCTTAGTACTCTGCCACGTTGTTAGTGACCTAAAAGTTAAGCTGTATGGCATACTTTAAGGTCTCTCCGTTAGGAGATTCCAGGACCACCCCAACCCCCGAGCCATTTAAAGTAAATGACCCGTCAAAGTACATCGTCCACTTGTCATGGGTATCGTACTGGGGATCCTGAATAGGTTCAGGATTTGTCCATTCGGTGACAAAGTCTACCAAGATCTGGGATTTAATGGCCGTTCGGGGCACAAAATGGAGGTCGAACTCCCCATGCTCTACTGACCATTTCGACATACGTCCCGCTGCTTCCCTATTCTAGAGGATTACTCCCAAGGGAAACTCAGACGGCACAATTATCTTGTGCGCTTAAAAATAATGCCGTAGTTTCCTCGAAGACATGAGGAAGGCATAGAGAAGCTTTTGGACCTGAGGGTAACGCTCCTTAGGTCCGTGCAAAACTTCACTTATGTAGTACACTAGTCGTTGAACGTGTTCACGTTCTATGACTAGTACTGCACTCACTGCGTGTGGCATGGTAGCTAGATAAATCAAGAGCGTCTCTTCTGGTTTCAGGGAAACTAGAACAGCAGCACTCGTAAGATATCTCTTGACATCCTCGAAGGCAGCGTTTGCCTCTTCTGACCACTCGAAACCCTCGTGCTTCCTTAGAAGTTTGAAGAAAGGTAGTCCTTTTTCTCCCAGTCGTGCTATGAAATGACTTAAAGCTACCATACACCCTGTGAGTTTTTGGACTTCTTTCTTCGTAGTTGGAGAGTGCATTTGGACAATGGCTTTTATCTTTTTAGGATTTGCTTCGATCCCTCGTACAGAGACCAGGAATCTAAGCAACTTTCCCGAAGAGACTCGAAACACACACTTCTCAGGATTGAGTTTCAAGCGGTGCTTTCTGAGGTTGTCTAGCGTCCCCTGCAAGTCTGAAACATGATCAAGCCATTTGATGCTTTTTATGACTAGATCGTCAACATAGGCTTCCAAATTTTGGCCTAGCTGAGGTGAAAAAGTCGATTGCATCAAATGTTGAAAAGAAGCGCCAGCATTTTTTAGACCAAATGGCATTTTAAAATAGCACAATATACCAAATGGAGTAATAAATGCAGTCTTTTCTTCATCTTCTAGACACATATTAATCTGATGGTAGCCAGAATATGTATCTAGAAAACTTAATGTTTCGCAACCAGCAGTAGAGTCAACCAACTGATCGATACGAGGTAAAGGGAAATCATCTTTTGGACAAGCTTTATTAAGATAAGTGAAGTCAACGCACATTCGACACTTGCCGTTAGACTTCCTAACCATTACAGGGTTGGCCAACCACTCTGGGTGGTCAACTTCTCTTATAAAGCCTGCTTTAAGTAGCTTGTCCAATTCTGACCTTATAGCGTCTCGTCGATCAGGGGCAAATCTCCATAATTTTTGTTTTACGGGTACTTTGTCAGACCGTAAAGCTAGCCTATGCTCAATCACTTCTCTGGGGACTCCGGGCATGTCGGATGCTTGCCACGTGAAGACATCTGCTTTTGCTTGGAGGAAAGTGATGAGGGCGTCTTCCTACTTGGGGTCGGAAGTATCCCCGATGCGAACAGTCTTCGAAGGTTCCTCCTGATCTAGGGGAACCTCTTTGACTTGGTCATTCGGTTTGGGCGCAGCTTTAGGCTTCGAGCACTTGGTCGAAGGCTGCCCTTTTTCTTTCCGAGCTGGTATCTGACCTACCATCTCGAGGGATCGACGGTCACACGTATGCGCTATCTTCTTATCACAATGAATTGTGATTACTCCTTTGGGACCTGGCATCTTAAGACATTGATACCCATAATGAGTTGCCATTAAGAATTTTGCCAAAGCTGGTCGTCCGAGTATGGCGTTATATGCCGTATCGAAATCAACCACATCAAAGGAGAAAAGGAGATCTTCTCTTATGGGAACGGGGTCCCGATCTTCCAACAGGTTCTGGATATGTTCGATTTAGTGGAGGCGCGACACAAATCGATTCGGCTTCCGAACAACACGTTCCGAACCCCGCAATCGCAGCACCACGTCTCCTCAGGTTATCAACTGTGCACAGCCTGGTTGACCTCGCCAAGAAGGCTAATCCTCGCCTGCGAATCGAAGAACACAAGCAAGAACAAGGAAGAACACAACGGAATTGCAGATGTATTGTTTTAGCACTCAAAAGTTGGGGTCTCACAAACCGATGAACGGCAAAACTGTTCAAGACAGAATTAATCTAAGCAAAACCCAACCCTAATGGTGGGGGTGGCGGCTGGATATAAAGGATTGAGGGGCGTGCAAAACCCCTGGACGCGCCCTAATGGGCTCCAACACGATACAAAGCCGAACGGCCCAAAAGACGGTGGCACAGCACCCTGACAGATTCTGAATGCCCACTTGTTTCGACGATTCCCGTTGACTCAGAAGGAATTTTGACATGGGACCAGAGCCATTGGAAAGGTCGTCTTCTCGGCTTTCCATACATATGTGGAACGTCCAAAACGGAGCCCGGATGCGATCTGGGTGTCCGTTTTAGTGTGGTTTGGTCCTGACTCCGAATTGATTCGAAGTCGGCTTGAGTTGGGCCTCCAACATGATTCGACCGCCTCGCTGGACTTGTGCACCTCGTAGCCCTTCTCCAAGTACTTCCAGGTCCTCTCCATGGTTCCTAATCATAATGAAATCATTAGGTAGCAATCGATTCTCAAATGAACAAAAAGAAGTACTTAGGAACGAGCTCACCTGTAAATTCAATTGTCGGGCGCGAGCTCTACTGATTGGTCCTTGAATGTCAAGTGGAGGATTGTTGTGTGTATCCGAAGAAGTGATGTCCTCATCATTCTCCGTCCTGAAATTACTTGGTGAACCAAATGTAACAGGAAGGGAAATTTGACTAATAGGTTTGGCCGAAGATCCCGGTATAATACCATGAAATGAATATCTTACCGGCCTTACCTTGGTCCTGGGTACTTGCATCTCGTCCATGGTGTTCGTCAATAAAATATTTAACGAATTACCACCATCAATCAACACTCGATTCACTCAACAGTTGTTGATGGTGGGTTCGACCACGATCGGGTAACGACCTGGTCGGATCGAAGGGATCGGGCAATCACCCTTCTCAAAAGAGATGGTGACTTCCGACCACTTCAGTACTTTATTGACAAGAGGGGAGTCAATGGAGTTTACCTCACGTTCGACTGCCTTAAGCTGTCGCCTGATGATCTCCCAAAGATGTGCTCGATGGTGTGCTCGGGATCCTGAAACGGCATGTCCTCGTTGTCGTTCGACTGCGTATGACCACTGGCTTGCCCTACTTCGTCGAGGGCAGGGAGTGGCCCTTTGCCGTTGCAGTAGTCTTCGAGTTTTTGTTGGAAAACTCGGCAATTGCGGAGGTCATGCCCTTCCTTTTTATGGAAAGGGCACCACCTAGGCTTGTCGTTCTTCCGTTCGGGGCGCTTACTTTTGCCGCGATCGGGGTATTGTTTGGTAGTTCATGGCTCCTTATCACTTACGGCCAAGACCTCCTTAGAAGCATTGGCTCGAGGCTTTTGGCCCTTTGCCTTGTTCTTGGATTTCTTGGTCTTTTTATCCCTCTTTTTGTTGCCTTCGCCCGTCTCCTGAGGGTACTGGTCATCTCGATCAATGATTCTGGTCTACTCGACTGCTTCATCAGCAGTAGCGTACCGATCAGCCATCTCGAAGAGTTCGGCTATAGTAGCGGGAGGGTTTAAAGTGATGTCCTCCGTGATCCTTCTGCTGCGGACTCCCTGCTTGAAGGCTCTGATAACAGATGAGTCAGAAACTTCAGGAATCGAATTGCGAACCTGACTAAAACGCCTTTCTTTCAAAAAAACCGGACAAAAATAAAACTTAGATCCAAAAGCTTGCTCGTGGTTGATTGATGATCTAGATGATCCTAGATGGGTTCCCACATATCCCAGCAACCAAGATCAGGAGGAAAAACCAAGTAAAAACATGAGAATCAAAGAGAGCCCCAAAATCACAAAATAGAGAACAAGAACACAAAGATACTCATCTCAAGAAGTGATGCTTGGATTGATTTGAGATAGATAGATGTTTTATAGCCACTCCATCCTAGAGGACAAAGCTCAACACATGAGCACACACTCAATCCAAACCCTAGAAATCCTAGCTCTCCTCCTTTCTCCCAAAAACCCTAAAACACAAAATAGGGTTATCAAATGGCCAAAGGGTTCTAAAGTGCAACCAGCACTTAGCCCTATTTATATTGGAGGCTAGCATCTAGAGAATATTCCATTAGGGCACCTATTAAACCCTAACACACAAACGGGTTAACACATGCACGCATATCAAAGCGTCGTTTCCATCTTTGCTTGACCTAAACTGCTTCTCCAAGCACTGTCCTGTGCCGTGGTTTAGCCAAAGGTCACAAAGGCGGTATTTGGGTGTAATGACCAAAATACCCCTTCTCGATCCTTCTCCAAAGACCGAGTCCACAAATTGCGAAGTAATCCCATGCTTCGCCACGTGTAGGTTGATCAATGGCTCTCATCATGTCAGCAAGTCTCTCCCATCCCGATCCACCGGACCACCATGGCACTTGCATCGACCTCCGCGCCGCTCAATCCAACCAGTCGCACCGAATCGCCCGTTCGGTCATCCTTGTCCATTCTACGCCCCGCTTGAGTCTCCGACCTCCCCCAGATCCTTGATCGCTTCGACCTCACTCTCCAAGCTTCGCCTCGATCCTCCTCGCCGTTAGCCATCGACCACAAGTACAGTGTTCAAGGCCAGCCCCCTGCCGTTTAAGCCCGACCCTATTCGGGCCGGGCCTGGGACTGGTTTTTTGGCCCGAAGCCCGAGCCCGAAAGCCCGCAGGCCCGAAAAAACTGTGAAAATCCTTTTTTCTAATTCTGAAAATGAATTAAATATCACTTTTTTATTCCAAAAAATGAGTAAAATATTATTTTTAAATCAAAAACTGATTTTTCGGGCCGGGCTCGGGCTCCATTTTCGTAGGGCTTTTCAAGCCGGCCAATTCCTACCAAATTTTTTTGAACAGGTCTACCTGCAAGCCACTTGTACAGCAATAGACCAAGAAATCGTTTCTGGGAACAAGTTCTTCACAACTTGACCCACGTTAGCTAAAACATGCATCATGGAACACATATACACTAAACACCAAGAACTTGGACTAACAAGCAAACATCGCCACCGAGTTGGCCGATGAACAAGCCAAAACCGGTCAGCTCGCCACTTTGGCCGGTTTGACCACCCCCTAGCCGGTCTGATCGCCACCTGTTGACCAGTTTGACCTCCCAGCCGGGACTTAGCCAAAATTCCAACATGGAAATCCAAAACCTTCTGGAATTTTCAAATGAATAGAACTTTTCACTGGAAACTCCAAAAATTATGGGACCTAGTGCAGAAGAACCCTCTCACTTGCGTACACCCTCTATTTTTCGCCCAGCTCCAAAAACCAAAGAACCTAAAAAGGCCGGTCCAACAACTCACCAGTTTGTCTCGGTCGATCGCTCCTTTGGTCGGTCGATCATTACTCGCCGGGCCGACCGCCAATGCACATTTCAGAAAAATGGCCCGAGGCATGGCCGGTCTGACCGCTCGCATGGCTGATCAGACTGCTAGAGGACTGACAGCAGCCGAACCTCACCGAAAACGGGTGATTCCGTAAACCCTCAACGCCATTGCCAATTGTCTCATCATCCTAAGATCGTGAGCATATCCCCATGATATCCACAATCTTCCCCTTGATAAACACATTGGCAATTTCTTAGAAAATGTAAGTTTGAGGTTTGAAAATGAAAGTACTCGACGTTTTCGCACAAAGGCACAACTTAGTCCATTAGCAAGAGAAAGTAATGGAAATGACCAAGCTGGCTTCAGAATAGCATAGGCAAGTGAGATACAGCAAAAGAAAGCACAAAAGCTTCAATTTCTAGAAAAGTGACAAAAATCTCACTTAAGGTCCATATGAAAGAATAATTGTTCTATTTGACCTTAGATCATTGTGAGTCTCCAAGAATTACAATTCAAGTTTAGAAATGGCAATAAGATCAAAGGAATGCAATTTACATGCTCCCCCTCACAATGATCATCATTTTTCAAGAGAAATTTTCAAATTTTCATTATTCTCTATTTTCTCCAAAAAGCATTTCTTCTCCCCCTTACATCCAGAAAGCTCTTTTTTCAACATTTTCGCTAAAACTTCTCCCCCTTTGACAATGGATTCATCAAGGAATCATGCTTTCCTCTCATCCAGAGATGACAAGAGCAAAAATAAGGAAGAAGCATAAGAAAGGGCATGCATAAAATGCAATGGAGTGGCTTCACTTTTTAATTTTTCAATTTTTAGTAAAAGAAGCTTTGGAGATTACCCAAAAGAACAGGATAGCATTTCTATTATCACTCAAGACAAATCAAGCCTGACACAGCTAGCAAGATCATCATAAGACATATATAGCAAAGCTAGGCTAAAGAGCTCAAAATATACCTCTTGTTGTTGGATTAAATTAAGCAATGTTTCAAAATTAGCAAGTTCAACAACAGGTATCCTAAAGTGATAATGGCCTTATCAGAATGTCATTGTGAGATCTAGAAGCTAGCAAAGACCATTTTAGAGGAAAAAAGTTTTGAATTGAATCATTTTGCTCAAATTATTTCGAAAGCCCAATTTTCACAAGAAATTTCATTTCAAGTTGATTAAAGGTCTATCTTAGTAAAGAAAATCCTGAACTAGGAGCCATCCACAATCTCTTCCTAAGCTTCAACCAATTTTGACAATTTGTTTTCTTGGCCATGTGCTAGATCTCAAGCCTTGCCGCGACCATCTTAAGCACAAAAAGCTTAAAAGAGTGGTCTAGGTCATCCAAAACTCCCCCTGAGTTCATGCCTAGTGCAATGGCAAGCCGTCTCATGAGAAAGAATTGGTGAAATCAGTTTTTTCGCACAAAAAGAGATCATTTTTCATTGTTCACAAGAGCAATTTTAGATTCTTTAAGAGAACATGAAGCTCCAGAAATGTTCAATTCTAGATTCAAGATCTAATAAAGCAATTTTGACAGGACCAGTGTCACAAAAGGATCAATAATCGTGCAACTAGCTAAAAGATCCACAAATTGCAATTTTCAGTTCGAGTTATTTAAAAGTTCTAGCGCATTTAGCAAAGACATTGTTGCACATGTAAAAGCATGATAATTCTAGCAAGTCAAAGAACTAGACACAATCTTGAGCAAGAATTGAAATACTAAAGCTCAACAGGGTAATAAGCAAAGCTTCATCAATTAAAAGACAGAAGCAGTAAAGCTTATATTACAATGCATCTTTTTGGAATTTCAAATGTATGCAATATGGTACAATGAGATGCACGAAAGACTGAAAAGCCTAAAAAGATCAAAGGATCCAAAGAAAATACCACTTCACTTGAAGAAGGTATCAGAAAAGATCCACAAAAGATCCAATGAACAAGAAAAGCTCAAATGAACAAGGAAAGTTCAGAAAAGAACCAAGAAGGTCCAAAAAAGAACCAACTCCCCCTCAAACCAACCCATAGGGATAAATTATCCCTAACTCGCTTCTCAAAGTGGCAAACCTTGTTGGTTCAAGAAGGCTTTGAGAGGAGATCTACCAAAAATGCCTTGGACTCCAGAAACTAGCACAAAGACTTCAAACTCCACAAGATCTCTAGGGAACACGACTCGAAAAGCTAGGGAGCGAAACACCAACACTAAAAAGTTTGCAGGCAGCTCAAAACCTGCTAAGGACTAGTGACTGGGAGATAAGCTCGACCTAGGCTGTGAGAAGAGTGCATCCTAGAAAACCATGGGATAAGAAGAGTGTCTAGAAAGGACACGTGATAGAACAGAGCCTCCTATCTACCCTGAACTTAACAAGCCCAACACCTATCACGAACCAAATGCAAAGCAAGGCAGACTAAGGATACCATACACAAATGTAAGGTATAGAAGCTCGAACCTGAGTCACACTGCTTGGCAGTGAGATGTAGTCATGATGGATGATGATCCATTCCTTGTATTTCTTGGTTTGAAGCTCTTGAAAGTAGTTGCGCGCACCCATCATCCTCATCTTAAATTCCTTTATCTCCAAGAGGTGATAGCCAGCATTGAATGCACAAATGAAGAAGAACCAATAGCTGGAGTCATGATCCACATGTTCTTCTTCTCAACTGAAAAGGCTACACCAAAGAGACAGAAGAAGTCTATGCCTTGGTACTAGGTTAGTGAGACATTATCTAGAGAAACAGTACCAAGACACACAATTAGCAAGGATAGTAGTAGATGATCCAAAGCTCATAAAAAGCATATAATCAACAATTTAAGACATGAGCATGAAGATAGACAAATCAATTGCAGCACATGCTATCCAAGATATGACAAAGCTCAAACTATCCTTAAACCACAATAAGGTATAGGAGCAAGCAAACAAGCACATAGCATATCACACATCATATATACAATCAAAGGAAAAGCATGCTAGCGAAAGCTATGGCAAGGCTCATGCATCCACAATTAACAATAAGACACAATAATGTAACAGCCCAAAGTTCTGTTACCAAATTAAAATTAATAAAGTTTTTATTGGATTTTTTTAAATTTTAAAGAGTTTATTTGCTTTATTTGAATTTCTGAAGTTTTAAAAATCAAAAATAAAATTTATTAAAGTTTTTGAAGTTTTATTTGAGTTAAAGTTGAAAAATAAAAATGTATTAATTTCTGGAATTTTCTGAGATTTTAAAAGCTTTCCTTAATTATTTTAAAGCCAAAATAAATTATGTGCAAAAATAAACGCCAACTTTAAGTTGGAATTATTTTTATTAAGTTCAAAATAATTTTAGGAATTTTTATAAATATTTCTAGAATTTTTGGACTTTATCCGCTATGTTTTAAAAATAATTGATTTATGGTGCAAATCTGAATTAATTTCGAAAATAAAATAATAAAAAAAATACTTTTTGTTCCCATCGGGTCACCCATCTTGGGCTGCTCCCATAGCATGTGCGCTTAACCACCAAGCCACATGTATGGGCTGCCAACTAGCCAATTTATTTTTAAATCAATACAAGCTTCCTTTACTTCTTTTATGCCTTCTTTATTCTCTCTCCTACCTCATCATCTTCAACAACCGAGCGTTGTCTTCCTGGGAGCAACAAAAATGGCCGAAGCCCCTTATAAATGGCAGCGCCGCCCTTGGTAGCCTAGCTTCGCCACATGCTTGCCGACGCCGGCGTCCTTCATTGCCAGCCCATCCCCACCACCGCCGTCTCTCCTCCTCTCCCCTCTCTCTGCCGCCCCATTGCTGCCCATAAAGAACTGAAGCTCCAAGTAGCCATTAATGGCAGACCACCACTTTTTCTTCTCTTTCTCCCCACTCAAAACATTAAAATCAAATCCGTTTGAAGCGAAATGTCCGTATTATCGTCACGCACGTCGCAGCACCATCAATTGCATGATTCATCCACTACATACAATCAATTTAATCATTTTGTTTCATCTTCAATTGCAACTAAAGCTGTCGCCCGTAGCTCTTCGCATTCCCGTCGTTTCGGCTTCCCTCCGCCCCTATAAAAGGGAGCACGAGGTGCCCTCCTCTCACTCGCCCCGCCCCCGCCACCCACTTCTCCTCTCATCCTCCAATCGCCGAATTTGGAGCTTCTCCGTTGACAACCGGAGCTTCTTCGTTCTTCATCTCCGGCGTCGTCAAGCCTTCCCCGGCACCATCGACCACACCGTTAGCTTCGCCTCGCGACGTTCTACGCCGTGCTTCCCTCACCTTCGCCGGAACATCGCCAGAGCACCGTCGCCACTGTGAGCCCAAGCCGCGCCGACGTCGTCGTCCTCGCCTCCGACCATCCGTGCACGTTCCTCCACAACCGAGGTGAGCATCGATAGCCCCGTCATCCCCTCTCTCCATTCCACCCCTCGCCGACCGCCGGAATGCCGTCGTTCGCCGGCAATATCAAAATCCGAACCGTAGACTGAAGCCTTTTCCTTTGCGAATTGCGTCGCCGTCGAGCTAGCTCCGGTCGCATCGTCTCCACCCCTAGCTTCGCATCGTCGTTCTCTACGCGGTGCTTCCTCCCTCTTCGCCGGAATCCCGCCGAAGCACCACCTTTTCCATGGCGCCATTTGTTCTTTTTCCATTCTGCTGTCGGCAGGTTGAAGATGAATGAACAGTAACGATTAATTAGTATTTGCTTCAACCTTTGTACATAGAAATTTTATTATTTTCAAAAATCGTTCTCTCACATACAAACTCCAAATCCGTTGATTCTTCCTCCTAAATTCATCTAAATTCAACTACTATTCCCAGTATTTATTTCATAATTTTTAGATTTTATTTAATTTCAGTCAATTATTTGGTCCGCTTTGCGCGTCGTCGCCGCCGCCGGCCGACCGTGCGCTTTCCACCCCAACCGAGGTGAGCGTTCCTCGTTCCCCACGGTTCCCTCTTCAAATCGCCACAAACCTCATCCGCTAACTCCTCTCTGTTTGGCCGCAATGCCGACGTTCGCCCGCCGTCCGCCGAAGGATTTCTCCGTCGGACTGCGTCGCCATCAAAGATCCTCTCGTCGAGCCGTCAACACCGTTGAGTTCGCCTCAACGCATTCAACATCGTACTTCCTCTCCATAGCCCTAAAACTCCTTCTTTGTTCCCAGTTATCCGAAACCATAATTTCCGATGAATAGTACAATTTTCGGAATTTTATTATTTCATGTAACACTCAACCTTCCGGAATTTCGTTCTCACTCATACGAACTTCGATTTCTTCGATTCAACTTTCTAAATTCATATAAAATCGATAACTTCCTAGTAGTATTTATTTTATAATTTTATTTTGTTTTTATTTGGATTTTATTTGATTGTTATTTGAATTTGGATCGTTTACGCGTATAGATTACGACGACTTCGGACGACCGGATTTCAACATCGTTTGAGAATAATCCATTAAGCAAGGCAAGTTACATTCTTGAACATATTAATCCCAGTATTTAAAATTATTTAAATTCTGTTTTAAATTATTATTGCATGCGTATTTATATTCAAGTAATTTAAATTCCTGTTTTAAGCTTTATAGTTATTCCCAATGCCTTTGTATGTCCAATTATTGTCAAGAGAGGTGGTATGGAGAATTTATCGAATGCAATATATTTTGGAGTTACAATTTATCGGAGTTTAGATAATAAAAGAAGATTGTGCATGGAAGGGTGAAGTTAGAGGATGATTATTAATAGATAATGGATGTTGAATTACGAAATAGATAATTATTGATATTGGCTTATTAAGAATGAATTGTAGAAATATAATATGGTTGGATGTGGGATTATTAGAGTTGTATGATTGTTGGATATTAGATGTCAATCATAGACATAGATTATTATTGGATTATCGGATTGAATGATGTTGGATTATTAGAAAAACATGATTATTATGGTTGGATTATAGAAATAAACAATTATTGAATATAGGATTTTAGAAGTAGATAATTATTGATGTTGGATTAATAAAGATTGGATGATAGATAGACACTATAGTCGACTTGAATTATTGATATCGATTCTAGAAATAGATTGTTATTGGATATCGATTATCTACAAATTTGATTATAGGATTACATAATCATTAGATTGATGGATATCAGATTATAAAATTAGAGTATAGTTAAATATTGGATCATTTGAAGTTGAATCATAGAAATAGACCTATATGGTGTAGATTGGTCTAAAGGATATTGGATTACTAAAGATTAAATTATCATAATATTGATGGTTTACATACTGATCTCGTTCTTGACAAGTCTTGGACATTTAACCCTCACACTAGATAAAATCTAGTTGATACAATAGTATGAACTAGAACATTTTGAGAAAGATTATGCTTAGCAATGCTTAGACCCAAAAATGTTTGATTTGGGAAACTTTCAGCCAAAAATCAAATATTGTTTAAGAATCCATGGCATTGGTTTGTCATGGAAGTTTTGTTGTAAATGAATTTGAGAAAAATAAAATAAAATTATGGTTTGTACTTGGGCGAAATGGTTGTTTGGATGGTGCATGTTAATGCACGGATCGAAGTCATTTCCATGATCGAGGCCCATGGGTTTTGTGGAAAGTCGCCCAAGTCAATTGAGGACCGCCTCTGGCGTGCCTTTGCTATGCCTATAATGGGCTATGCCATATCGTGCAACCACATGTCCCGAGTATGGGTAGGGACCTGGTGACTAATTTGCAAAGTGCCATCGCGGTCAATCACGCAGATTGTGTGGGTCCATCTCGGATGGTGGTCGATTATGACCTCGTTAGTCCCATCGGCGTAAGAGGGGCCCTACAAACTCTGCGATTTCTATCCAAGGAGGGATGAAAACCTTAACGGGGTGGATCATGCGGTGGGATGGCGCATTGTAAAGGCTTTGTCATGTGCTCTAGATCGCTACCTAAGGTAGTGAGCGGTGGCATAGATATATGCCGAACAAACTAGAGAAGTCATGTCTTGTGGGTAAAGTGTACAACCTCTGCAGAGTGTAAAACTATTCAATAGCAGCGTCATGATCATGGACATGCTAGCAAAGCCATTCAAAGTTAGACTTGGAATTTGTTTTAAAAAGACTTTATCACCGGTTTATCCAAATGGGAATTGGGCGGTTAGCCATTGTGATAGGAGGGTATCCTTCACCATTCATGTGTGAATGTCATCTGACTATAAAATTGATTTAGAAAATGAATTTTAATTATTGGATAACTGCTTTGGAACTTAGTACAAGTATTTAAAGGAAATGCTGCTTTATGCAAAAAGAACCATATTAAGCCATCCTTTGTTACATCCATGTATGCATGTCATTCTGTTATTTGACGGGTGTAACTTGCAAGCACGGTAGTAGTGCTCATCCTTGCTTATTGCAAACAAATTTCAGAGGAGAAGAACTTCATCATCGGTGTGGATCTCGACGACTAGGCCGCTTCCCCAGTCGATTGCCTGTGGCAGATTAACTGGACTCTACTACATCTTCTTCGTCTTCCGCTGTGTTTTTATTGTTGGTTTGTAAGCCCCTGTTGTAATAAACTCTGTTGATTATTAATAAAGTTATGCGATTTATGGATGTTACCATATCTGTTTACTGTGTGAACTAGCAACTGATCACGGGACTAGTTCAGAAATGCACAGAGGATTTGGGGTGTTAATCCCGGGTCTTACAAATAACCATGTAAGCATAAAGCAGGTTATAGAACAAATCATGGATAATGTATGCTAACATGGATATTAAGTAAACATGTGGATACATAGAGCAAAAATCAATACGAGCAAGATAAATCATGTACAAAACAGCACAGGCTCATGAAGACAGAACCAAACTCATATAACCATGGGAGTAATGAACAACAATTTAATACATGGATACATAAGCAAGAATCAACAAGAGCAAGATAATAAAAGTACAAGACAACACAAGCTCATGTTGACAAAACCAAGCTTATACACCCATGGAAATAATAAATAACAATCTAGCCCATGGAAACATAAGCAAGGTACTAGCAAAGGCATGATAAAAGATATCATAAGAGTAATACATACCAATATGATACAAGTGAGCACAAAACAAGCACAATAAGCCAAGAATGAATAATCATGAAAGTAAATGCATGAAGGTATAAGATAGCTCACAAAACAGATGTAGACACCGATCATGAAAGCACATGCCTCTTGGAGGACATCATTGGGGTGGAGAACCATTAAGTGTCCCGATCACGTGATGAAGCAAAAACCAGAACCTCTTAAGTCCATGTTCTCCAACCCGTGTTCCCAGTATCTACACATGAGAAAAGCAAGATGTTCAAGTCTTAGATCCGAAAGGGTTAGAGAGCAAATACTTGGGAACCCAAACCTTGGACACACAGCCACTAGAAGCAATTGAACCATTATGTGAGTTAGCATGATGCAAATAATGATTCATGCAAGAAGATCCAACACCATCCTTGGAGGCACGCTGTGAGTGGACACCTCGATGAAGAAAACGAGGTCCATCTCTTGGGAATCGACGGAAATCCTGCCTCAGGACAGCTCGTGGACCAAAACTAAAACCATGGAAACCGCGTCCACGATGCTGTCCAACACCACTAGAAAAGGTGTCAAAGAAGCCATCAACAGAGTGAGTCCTCATGCTAGGCTCTTTAGTGTGCATGTCATGAAAAAGACTATGCCCACTAGGAGACTTAGAAGCATGAGCTCGACGCAAATGTTTTGCACGCCGAAAATAAAAATCTACAAGATGTCCATTCTTTCCAGAAAATGAGCAATGGTGTAAAGGTCTACTAGGAGACACGGTCTGAGAGGACAAAGCACCATTATGGCTCAAGGAAGAAGTCCTAGAAGAACCAACATCATGACTCACCCTCGTGTCGGCACTAGGCTCACACATGCCATGAGAAAGACTATGTGTGTTCCTAGAGGTACGACGACGCACTCGACGCTCATGTTCCAAATGGCGAAAGCAAAACTCAAATGTGTGTCCATTCTTCTTACAAAAGGTGAAATGATACTTCTCTTTTGAAGATGTAGTATCATTTGAGGAAGAAGCACCCTTATCTTTTGAAATCCCTTGGACAACACACGAAGAGTCAGAAAGAGTCGCACTTGCCAAAGAAGAGCTATCCAAAGCGATGGCACAAAAACTAACATCAAATGACTCGCGTTTAGCACGAAAAGACTCAAACTCCGAATGCAAAGAAGCAAGAGAAATTTTGAAAACATCAATCTCGGAGTAGAGGCAAATACAAGAGTCACATGACTTAGTGCTCATATCATCACGCAATTTTTTCAAAGACTCAATCTCGCTCTTCAAGGCAATGCAAGATGTGCAAGAAATTAATGATGCTTTTGTGTTAAGCATGCAATTCAAAGCATCAATTTCAGTTTCTAAACTAGCACAATTCTTGCAAGAGACTAAACCATCCTTAAGCAATTTCTCATATTCTAAGCACATGCTACAAGGCCTAGCTTCAATTTCAATAATTTCAGCCCTAGCATTCTCTTATTGCTCAAGGTGAAAGGAATTAGTCAATTTAAGCTTCTCAAAATCAGCAAGCATGCCTACACAAAAATCACAATCATTTTTAGCCATAGATCAAAAATTGCCTATTTCTAACTTAGCATTATCAAGCTCATGATGTAAGGCAACACAAGAATCACATGGCATAGAAGCATTTGATTTCAATAAATCATTTTCAGATTTTAGGCAAGTAAGAGAATTATTCAAGTTCTCCATATCTACAAGCAATGAATCAAAAGCACACATGGAGGTTTTCAATTTTGCGAGCTCATGAGACAAATCCCCATTCTCTCTTTCTAGCAATTTCATTTTCTTCCTAAGAGCATGCAATTTGTACTCATATGACAACAAGCCATCAATGAGTTTTTTTTGCTCACCTTGCTTAGCTTGAGTAGGGGATCATCCTCGGAAGAGTCATCATGATCATCCTCGAAAAGCTCTTCATCATTCTCATCCTCAATCGCTACTGCACATATACCCATGGGCTCCTTCTCCTTGGGCTCCAAGCGTATCTCATCTCTAAAACTAGGACAATCAAAACAAAAGAGATCGCCACAAATATCACAAGAGAACTCCTCCTCAACTGCCAACATAAAAATCAAACGTTCAAGCGTCTTGTCACGACAGACATTAATGGCAAAAGAACCACGACAAGATGTAAAGAAGCGCTCACAAGTCCTCATACAAGTCGCCATGCTCAAAGATCAGTGAAGATCACAAAAGAGCGAACTTGGCTTTGATACCACTTGTTGGACCGAAACGGTGACTAGAGGGGGGGGGTGAATAGGAGCACGATCACTTTTTCTCCTAGATCGGATTCAATACCAATTTCACTCCAATAACTATGAAAGCTATGAAGATCAATATACAAGCACAATGGAAGACTTGTATTGAATCCAATCGAAACCCAAAGCAAAACAACCAAAATTACCAAAAACTCAATTCACAATGAATTGGGCAGTAAGACCTCTCAGCCTAGCGGTCTGACCGCTCCATGGGGCGGTCTGACCTCCAGCTTGATGAATAGTGAAATCAACCTGAACTTCCAAAACACAAAAAGGTCTAACTTTTGACTCGTGACTCCAAACTTCACGAAACTTGAAACATACCTTCCTTAGGATGTCTTGAACCTATTCCAATCAACGATCATGAAGATCGTTGCCAAAGTTCTGACCTTTATCTGTTTTAGTGAAGGTTGCATCAAAACCAAGCCAAATACGAAAACGGTGATTGAGATGATTTCGTGGGAGGAATCAATCCAAGATGGCTAAGGATAGTCTCCCATACGTCCTAGCATCCTCAATCATAGGAAGAATCAAGCCAAAAGCCCTCAAGAGCAAAATCCCCTAAAATCACCCTTTCTTTCACAAAAACCTGGCAAAAACAAAACTTAGATCCAAAAGCTTGCTCGTGGTTGATTGATGATATAGATGATCCTAGATGGGTTCCCACATATCCCAGCAAGCAAGATCAGGAGGAAAAACCAAGTAAAAACATGAGAATCAAAGAGAGCCCCAAAATCACAAAATAGAGAACAAGAACACAAAGACACTCATCTCAAGAAGTGATGCTTGGATTGATTTGAGATAAATGGATGTTTTACAGCCACTCCATCATGGAGGACAAAGCTCAACACATGAGCACACACTCAATCCAAACCCTAGAAACCCTAGCTCTCCTCCTTTCTCCCAAAAACCCTAAAACACAAAATAGGGTTATCAAATGGCCAAAGAGTTCTAAAGTGCAACCAGCACTTAGCCCTATTTATATTGGAGGCTAGCATCTAGAGAATATTCTATTAGGGAACCCATTAAACCCTAACACACAAACGGGTTAACACATGCACGCATCTCAAAGCGTCGTTTCCATCTTTGCTTGACCTAAACCGCTTCTCCAAGCATCGTCCCGTGCCGCGGTTTAGCCAAAGGTCACAAAGGCGGTATTTGGGTGCAATGACCAAAATACCCCTTCTCGATCCTTCTCCAAAGACCGAGTCCACAAATCGTGAAGCAATCCCATGCTTCGCCACGTGTAGGTTGATCAACGGCTCTCATCATGCCGGCAAGTCTCTCCCATCTAGATCCACCGGACCACCATGGCACTTGCATCGACCTCCGCGCAGCTTGATCCAACCAGTCGCACTAAACCGCCCATTCGGTCATCCTTGTCCATTCTGTGCCTTGCTTGAGTCTCCTGACCTCACCCGACATCCTTGATTGTTCTGGACCTCAGCTCTCCAAGCTTCGTCCCGGTCCTCCTCGCCGTTGACCGTCATCGACCTGCAAGCCACCTGCACAGCAATAGACCAAGAAATCATTTTCGGGAACAAGTTCTTCACAGCTTGACCCACGTTAGCCAAAATATGCATCATGCAACACATATGCACTGAACACCAAGAACTTGGCCTAACAAGCAAACATCGCCACCGAGTTGGCCGATGAACAAGCCAAAACCGGTCAGACCGTCACTTTGGCCGGTCTGACCGCCCCCTGGCCGGTCTGACCGCCACCTATTGGCCGGTCTGACTGCCCAACTGGGACTTAGCCAAAATTCTAACTTAGAAATCCGAAACCTTCTAGAATTTTCAAATGAATAGAACTTTTCACTGGAAGCTCCAAAAATTATGGGACCTAGTGCAGAAGAACCCTCTCACTTGCCTACACCCTCTATTTTTGGCCCAGCTCCAAAAACCAAAGAACCTAAAAAGGCCGGTCCGATCGCTCAGTAGTAGCCGGTCAGACCGCCACTCTGGCTAGTCGGACCGCCAATGCACATTCCAGAAAAATGGCCCGAGACATGGCCGGTCTGACCGCTCCCATGTTCGGTCAGACCACCAGAGGCCTGACAGCAACTGAACCTCGCTGTAAACGGGTGATTCCGTAAACCCTCAATGCTATTGCCAATTGTCTCATCATCCTAAGATCGTGGGCATATCCCCATGATATCCATGGTCCTAGAGAGGTTGTGAGGCTTTGGGAGGCTCCAAGTGACACGACCACACTCGGGGGAGGACGAGAGACCCAACTAGAGGAGATCGTGGGGCCTGGTGAGGTCCCAAGTCCTCAGTGTGAACCGAGCTAGTCCCAAGGATCAATAGCTAGCTCTTCACAGCATACAAAAGTGGTAACATACATCAACGAGAACTTTATTAATATCAACAAAGTTGCTTACAAGGGAGGCTTACAAGCCGGCAACCTAAAACACAGCGGAAGATACACATGTAGGCCACCCGATACACCACAGGCAATCGGCTAGACGACCCATTCTAGTCAGCCAGGACCTCTTGGTCCACTGCGTAGCTCACCTCAAGCTTTCTTTCCTGCTCAAAATAGTTATCAAACAAGAGTGGGCATAACAGTCGTGCTCACAAGTTACACCTGTCGAATAACAGCATGACATGCATAAATGGATATCTCAAAGGAAGGCATAATATGGTTGATTTGCATAAAGCCATGTTTATTTCAAACACAAGTACTAAGTTCCAAGGCAGATAACAATAATTAAAATTCATTTTCTAAATCTTAGTTTTTAGTTGGATGACATTCATCAACAAGTGGTGAAGAATACCCTCCTGTCATAAGGCTCCCCGCCCAAAACCCATTCTGATAGAGATCCAAAACAGTTTAATAAAATCTTTTGAAAACAAAACCAACATCTAACTAGGAGCAGCTTTGCCAGCATGTCCTTGACGGCGGACTCGGTTATTCGAATAGATTTTCACTATGCAGAGGTGTACAACTTTATCCACATGACATGATTACTCTAGTTTGTTTGGCGACCGGCAATGCCACCACTCACTTCTGAAGGTAAGTGGTCTAGAGCTCATGACAAGGCTTTTACAATGCATCATTCCACCGCAGCCCACCCTCGCTAAGGTTTCGCCCCACCCTCTGGATAGCGACTCTGTAGAGGTCAAGGGCCCCCTCTTGCGCCAGGTGGAAAAACATAGTCATGAAAGATGGCCATAAAAGACCTTCCACGTACCAACAGGGTCAACCGCGATGGAACTTTGCAAATTAATTAGTCAAGTTCTGCCCATACAGAACATGTGGTTGCACGGTGAGGCATGGCAAAATACACTTGAAGACAGGTCCTTAACTAACCTGGGCGACTGCCACAAACCCTGGGCCTCAAGCCTACCCAGCTTGAGCCCGTGCATAAACATGCACCATCCAAGCAACCATTTCTCCCAAGTCCAAACCAATTTTTCCTTTTTCATTGCTTTTCAAAATACATTTGCAAACTACCACGACAACCCAATATCATGGATTAAAAAATTTAGACAACATTGGACTTTTGGCAGTAAAACTCCCAAATCAATATTTTGGTCTAAGCATGACTAAGCCTCAAGTTTAGCAACACATGCTGGTTTATACTAATGTACCAACCAGCCTTTACTATGGTGACAAGGGGGTGATCAATTCATCAATCAAAATTGGTTGTACAAAGGAATTAGGAATAACTACAAAGTTAAAACAGGGATTTAAATTACTTGAATTGAAAAAAGCATGCAGTAATAATTTGAAACACAACTTAACTAATTTGAAATACTGGGTTTGTGAGGACCGGGAAATTCGGCTTGTAATGCTTAACCATCCACTTGGTCCTAGCATTGCAAACAAAATATCCCATGCCTCGAGATACATGTACTCCCCAAGATTTGCAGTACACATACCCCTTTACAAAATCATGCATCAATTCCATACAACATAAAGAACCGAAGCACAACTAAGCAAAACCAAAAGACATACATAATAGAGTTATTACAAAAGGGCCGACCGCCAAAAGACGATTAAATACTAAATAAACAATGAAGCAAAAGCCATAAGATGGCGATAAACAAGAGACAATTAGTGTGCCTTTAACCCACAAGGCAACCAACCGGCCGCCAACCTAGTCGTCAAACTCGCCTGACAACACAAAAGTGGATCCCTTGGGGATCAGCTTCCTCCTCTGCAACATTTAATTAAGCAAAGCAAATGAGTACAAAAATGTACTCACAAGACTTATGTGTAGTGTAACAGCCTATACATAGCTACATGCAAGCTTATTTAAGTGGAGGAGGCTCTAGACTCATTTTCAGCATAAAGCAAGTTTTCATTTGCAATAATGTAATACATTTAAAGCAGTTTTTGCAATCTGTTTTTATTTGACAAAAACAGCGAGATAACAAGTAACAATAATAACAAGACATCCTGGAAGTGGCTACCCAATAGCCACCACAACAATAGCATGAATTACCCATTCATACCACCCACATCAAGTTTTAATTAAAGGTTATAGTCTAGTTCTTGCACGACCTTACCAAGCATGTCCATAACCTAGGACAAGGCTATTCGAATAGTTTGAACCCTGCGGGGGTGTACCAATGTACCCACACGTCAGACCGCCTTTGTTGCCACTAGATCAAGCACACTTCCGAAGGTATGCCGGCAAGGCTAAGTCCTACGAGACATTTCCAATATTGTGTATTAACTGCGAGTCGCCCGTATGGATAGAAACCCATACGTTGAGACAGAGTCATTATAAAGCCGAAAGTCAACTACCACTATAGGGTAAAGCTCCCGGAGAACTACAATGCCCTTCGGTGTGGAGAACCTAAATAGGATTCCACTCCCGCTCACCCACACATAACCACAAGTTTCTTTTTCAACACAACACACACACACAACCTCCTACGACTCAGAGCTAACACACGCCAAAGTGCTAAGTCAAGAGAGGTCCCATATCCCCCTCGTGTGGTTAGCACGCAATAATTGCTTGGCTTAGTGACACAAGTAACTCGGTCCTTGTTGACTCGGGCACCATTCCAGTCACACCATAAGATCACACCATCAACCATTGTGCCCAAGTCTCAAACATTTCATTTTCAGTTTCAGTTTTTGACTTTACAAAGTAATAAAGCACAAAGTGCTGAGCATAATGATAATAATACTTTTGTGTGATCAAAGTTATCGACTAAGTCGATAACCACCCAATTCTACTGGTAGCTAAGCATTTCTAAGCATGACACCGTAAAGACAATAAAAGAGCATAATTCAACCACCGGGCTCTAATTCACTTACGAGATTAATAACTTAAGTTTAGTGGTAGGGGATGAACAATTTAGGGGCAACCATGCAATAGGATTAGCTACCTCTAATCGGTAAAATTAACTTTGACACAAAAGCATGCATACATACAATTTGTAAACAAAGTATTAGACTTTGAAAGTAATGGGATTATTATGATCAAACTGCTTGCCTTGTTGGAGTTGCTTAGTTTGCTGCAGAGGAGCACTTTTGTTATCAACGGACTCATCGGCACCTAACGAAAAGAACAAAAAGAACTGATAAGAACGAAGAACACCGAAAAGACTTAAAAATCAAATTCAGCCAAAATCCATGAAATTTACACAGCAGGTATAGCATGGTTTTTAAGGAATTTATCAACAAGAATCAATCGAATTGGATACTTGATGCTAAAGTTATGGCCAAACCAAGTTTGGTCTGTTGGAAAAAGGCTGAAAATTCATCTCGGGTACTATTCATCCGAAGTTAAATTTTTGGCACAAATTTCCAGAGAGGTGTTGCACCTGAAATTTTTATGGTAAACAGAGCACCTCATAAGATGAACAACACAATTTGATTCACCTCATTTGGAGCTAGGATGCATTTTCCATGATTTTTCAAAGACATGAAAAAGGGCATAATACAAATGCAACCCCAGAAACTTAAAAGATAACAACATGCCTAAAACCTATTCTATAATTAATCACATTAACAGAGGAAGCCAACAAACTTGGTTTCACTCAAAAAGGATCTATAGAGAAAAACATATGCAATTTTCAAGTTAAATGCATTTTTAGAGCAACTAATAAAGCCTATACCTAAACAAATTTACCAACACATTTTCTGGAGCCGAACCAAGCCTCCAACCATTTTTAGATTAAAGCTTAGTTCAAACCAGAGCTAACAAAATTTCAATCAACTAAAACGGAGCTAAAACGAATTAGTTAAGCAATTTTGAAGTTTAATACCTTTTTCAGTTTACAAATAAAGCTCTCGGAAATTTCCTTAAACCAACTCAACGCGAAAAAAAACGTGGATCGTCGATATTGAATCCAACGGCCCAAACGAACTGGACAAACGCGTGCGCTCCAGCGTGAAACCACGCGAACATGGACTGTTGAGATGGAATCCAACGGCCTAGATTGAACGAGGTGAGCGGACGCGTTTGAACGCGTGCGCGTGAACCCCGCAAATCTCAGCCACAGATCCGGAGATGGACGGCTCACAGTGACACACGCTGCTCACGCGCACGCATCGGGGTTTAAGCATGGGGGGCTGCATGTCAGCGACGCAAGAGCTCACTTAAGACAACCATTAAACGCTTAAGCCAATGATTAGCAGTTAATGGAGGATCTTTGTCCTAAATGACACCACTACAGTGTCGTGCCGGACCGACACGCACCCGAGTGCAAAGATGGCCTCACCGCCGGCGACTCAGGCCACAGTGGCGACAACCAAAGGCACGCTCAGGTGCGCAATAGCCTTGCGCACCGACTGGTGGCACTCTCGACGGCGGAGCCGGCCTAGAACGGCGGCGAGCCGGAGAGGAGCGGTGGTGCAAAGCACGGCCAAAGACAACAATAAATTAGCTCAAGCAGGTCCAAGCGAGTGCCCAAGCATCTAGGGACTACACAGGAGCTACCTAATCACAGGAGAGGAACAGGGAAGGACGGAGGAGCTCTGGTGACGAAGAGCAGTGCCGACGCTAAGGAAGACGACGCGGAGAAGACGGCTTGAGCAAAACGAGCAAGACCGCGTCATCAGAATAGCTTCAACATAGCTCACAGAAGGTCCACGAGCAAGGAATTGAAGAGAGGAGGTTCTTACCAGAGTTGAGGAAGAAAGGGGTTAACTTCGGTCGAATTTGAACAACCCCAAATTAGTTGATTCCTGCGAATGCAAACCAAAATTAAGTTAGGGGATTTGATTAAGGTGAAGAGGGACACAAAGTGACGTGATAGGATTTGCAAAAGAACCACTGGAGTGCCGTCGGCGACGAAGAGCTCCACGGGCCGACAATGGCGATTGGGTGGTCCGGGTGAAATGAGCTCCAGCAACCCGAAAGGAAGCAAGGCAAAGCTACAGGGGTGCTGGAAAAGAGCTGAGGAGGAGCTTGAGGGCTTCTTATAGCCGGAGAGCAAGGAAGGGAGCGGAGCAAAGCTCTGCGGTGAGCTAGGTTCACAGCGGGCTCATGGATGAGCTGAGCGACGGGAGCAGGTATGACCACGACTTCGGGGGCGAAAGGCGCTGACAAGCATTAAATGCTAAGAGCCGTTGACGAGGACGCCAAGGAGGTGACCCGGCGTTGCGTCGCCCACGCCCTGCGCTGGCCATGGCACGTGCACAGGAGCAACCAGAGGTAGGGGACGAACAGCAATGCGAGGCCCACCTGCCAGCGAAAGAAACCGGTACGGCTCGAGTCCAACAGCGAGTGGGTCGAGCCAAACCAACAGGCATCGCGCGAAGCCGTAGTAGCATTTTCTTGCTTTGAAGCAAGGAAAGAAGACTGTCACCGAGTACCTTCACAAGTTCAACTCTTTGGCTCGTTATGCCCCTGATGACGTCTCCACCGACGCTCGCCGCCAGAGCCGTTTCATGAACGTCTTGACTAAGGAGATGCAGCTGGCTCTAGCTCTACATGACTTCTGCAACTTCCAGCACATGGTTAACAAGGCCATAGTGGTAGAACACAAGAGTGTGGCAGTAGAGGAGTCCAAGAAGAGGAAGAAGGCAGCTGTATCAACTAGTGGCGCTTTCCTGGCAAGACCGGACCGCCCGGGCATCTCGTTATCAAGCTCCAGTGCCACCGAGACCTCCCGCGGTGTCTCCACAGGCTTCTTTTCCAGTGGCATAGCGGTACAATGGGGGTAAGAACTCCCAAAACAGTGGCGCATACAGGCCCAGTGTCACTTGTTTCCATTGTGGCCGCCAGGGCCACTATGCGGATAAGTGCCTCGCCAAGCAGCGAGGGATGCCTTCGACTTATCGAGCTCCTACACCACCTCCAGCTGTGGCAAGACCTTCACCACCTCCTCAGGCATCATCCACTCCTCCTCAAGTCCCTGCACATGGCCGAGTGAGCCACGTCACCGCCGAGGAGGCAAGCGGCGCTCTGGACGTCGTTTTGGGTACACTTTTCGTTAATTCTTGCCCAGCATCAGTTTTATTTGATTCAGGAGCATCCCATTCATTCATTAAAAAGGAATATGCTGCACTTAATCAATTTGAAATGCATAGACTTCAGTCACCTTATCAGATCCAGTCACCGGGGTCAGTTTTCCAAACCGATCGAGTTTGCTGGGACGAAAAAGTGGAAATTCAGAAGGTTAACTTCCTGGCAAATCTAATTGTGTTAAATTCAGTGGGTATTGATGTGATATTAGGGATGGATTAGCTGTCCAAAAATCAGGGAAAGATCGATTGTGCTCAACGGTCTATTTCAGTCGTAAGTGAAGACGGCAGTAAAGTCGTTTTTGCACCTTTAGTGGGCGATTCTCGTCTCTATGCTTTCGAAGCTAGTAAATCACTTGAATTGGATAAGGTACCAGTGGTATGTGAATATCTATATGTTTTTCCAGAAGAACTTCTAGGCATGCCCCCTGACCGTGAAGTTGAATTCATCATCAAGCTTGCACCCGGTACCGCGCCAATTTCAAAACGGCCGTATCGGATGCCTCCCAATGCGTTGGTAGAATTGAAAGCACAACTCAAGGAACTTCAAGGTAAGGGATTCATTAGGCCGAGCTCCTCACCTTGGGGATGCCCGGCTATCTTTGTCAAGAAGAAAGATAAGAGTTTGCGGATGTGTGTGGACTACCGTCCGTTGAACGAAGTCACTGTCAAGAACAAGTATCCACTTCCACGGATTAACGATTTGTTTGATCAATTAAATGGAGCTCAGGTCTTCTCCAAGGTTGACTTAAGATTGGGCTACCATCAAATCAACGTCAGAATGGGAGACATACCGAAGACAGCTTTCTCCACTCGTTACGGTCTGTACGAGTACACTGTCATGTCTTTCGGATTCACTAATGCACCAGCATACTTCAGGAACCTTATGAATTCGGTTTTCATTGAGTATTTGGATAAGTTTGTCATTGTATTTATCGATGACATCCTTATCTACTCCAAGTCCGATGAAGAACATGAGCAGCGCTTGAGACTTGTGTTGGGGAAGCTTCGGCAACATCAACTTTTTGCCAAATTCAGCAAATGCGAGTTCTGGCTACGGGAAGTTAGTTTCTTGGGTCATATCCTATCCAACGGTGGTGTCGCTGTTGATCCAAGCAAGGTACAAGATGTGCTAGACTGGAGGCAACCCAAAAGCGTCACCGATATTCGCAGTTTTCTTGGGCTTGCAGGATATTACCGCAGATTCATCAAGGACTTCTCAAAAATTGCAAGGCCAATGACACAGCTTCTGAAGAAAGAAAAGAAGTTTGAATGGTCAGCGGAGTGTGAGCATAGTTTTCGGATCTTGAGAGATCTTTTGACCAAAGCTCCGGTGCTCATCCTGCCAGATATTCACAAGAGTTTCGACATTTATTGTGACGCATCTCGCCACGGGCTCGGTTGTGTGCTCATGCAAGAGGGCCGAGTGGTGGCGTATGCATCGAGGCAATTGAGGCCTCATGAAGCTAATTACCCCACGCATGACTTGGAGGTTGCAGCTGTAGTTCATGCTTTGAAGATTTGGCGGCATTACCTCATAGGTAATCGTTGCGAGATCTACACTGACCACAAGAGCCTCAAATATGTTTTCACCCAACCCGATCTGAACTTGAGGCAAAGAAGGTGGCATGAGTTGATTATAGACTATAATATGAGACTTCATTATCACCCCGGGAAAGCTAATGTGGTGGCCGATGCATTGAGCAGAAAATCTCAATGCAACTAATTGTCGGTAACTCCTTTTTCGGCAGGCTTGTGTGCTGCAATGCAACGTCTGCACCTGGAGATAATTGAAGAAGGTTCTCTTGCTGCCGTAAGTGTGAATTTTACACTTGAGGACCAAATTAGAGAAGCCCAAAAGACTGACATGGAAGTAGCAAAAATCCGGGGAGAAATGAAGGAAGGCAAGGCCAAATGTTTCAAAGAAGATGCACAAGGCACCCTATGTTTCGAAAACAGGTTGGTGGTGCCGTTTGATCGCACCTTGAGAGAGCTAACTCTCAAAGAGGCTCATGACTCCAAGTTCTCTATTCACCCTGATAGTACCAAGATGTACCAAGATTTGAAGAAGCGACTTTGGTGGAGCCAAATGAAGTGGCAGATCACTCAATATGTTGCCAAGTGCGATGTATACCAAAGAATGAAGGCTCAGCATTTGAAGCCAGCAGGTACTCTACAACCCCTGCCCATTCCCAAGTGGAAATGGGAAGAAGTTGGCATGGATTTTATCACCGGCCTTCCAAGGACTCAAGCTGGGTTCGATTCCATATGGGTGATTGTCGATCGTCTGACAAAGGTTGCTCACTTCATTCCTGTCAAGACCACTTACACCGGAGTCAAGCTAGCAGAGCTGTACATCTCCAGAATTGTTTGTCTCCATAGTGTACCGAAAGTGATCGTGTCTGATAGAGGCCCTCAATTCACATCCCACTTCTGGGGATGCTTACATAAAGCAATGGGGACCAATCTATCTTTCAGCTCCGCTTACCACCCGCAAACGGATGGACAAATCGAAAGAGTGAACCAAATTTTAGAAGACCTTCTCCGAGCATGTGTGCTGTCCTACAGCAAGAATTGGGAGAAGTGCTTACCGTTTGCGGAGTTCTCCTACAACAATAGCTTCCAATCAAGCATACAAATGTCACCCTTCGAGGCATTATACGGGAGAGCTTGTAGGACACCCTTGAACTGGTCCGAAGCCGGGGAGAGACCATTTTATGGTCCAACCTTGGTGGAGGATGTGGAAGAACAAGTTCATGTCATTCGTGAGAGACTTCGGACGGCTCAATCTCGTCAGAAGTCCTATGCCGACTATCGTCGTCGTGAATTAAGTTTTATGGTGGATGATCATGTCTATCTTAAGGTCTCTCCGATGAAAGGAATGTATCGTTTCCAAGTCAAAGGCAAATTGGCGCCTCGCTACATCAGACCATTCCGAATTCTAGCAAAATTGGGATCCGTGGCCTATCGATTGGAATTGCCACCATCACTTTCTTATGTGCATGATGTGTTCCATGTTTCACAATTGAAAAAGTGTCTTCGTGTTTCGACCGAAGCCACCGAGTTGGAAGAACTCGACATGCAACCTGATCTTTCTTATCAGGAGCACCCTATTCACATTCTTGAAGAAACAGAATGCAAGACGAGGAATCGTAATATCAAGTTCATCAAAGTTCAGTGGAGCAACCATACTGAAGATGAGGCTACTTGGGAACGTGAAGATCAATTGCGACAAGAATATCCTGACCTCTTTCCTTGAAGTGCCTTCGAATCAAGAAAAGCAAGGTTAAACAAAGCAATGCTAAGGAAAAAGTATTAATCATTGTAACCTTGTAAGGTATCTTAGCAATATCTTTAAAGGAAATCAAAACAACAGATGTTGTATCTTCTTTTAGAACCTTTCTATCCAACTTCCATCCTACCACGATCTCGGGGTCGAGATCTTTTGTAAGGGGGGAGGTTTGTCACATCCCCAGATTAATAAAGAGGATTACTATGCATCTCATGAGCATGCATCATTGTTTTCAAGCATTTGCATTATTTATTGCACTTGGAAAATCTTACACAAGGTTAAACCTACAACTCAATTATAAGCTTCAAAAGAAAAACAAGAACCTAAACTCTTGGTCATCTTTTAGATATAATTTATTCAAATACTAGAGCAATTATAAAGAATTAATATAATTTTTCCCAAATTTTTGGGACTGGTTTAAACCCTAAGAAAATTCAAACACAATTTAAAGACCTACATTAAGTTTAAATTTAAATTATACACATTATATCATGAAAAGTAGTGTTCAATAATTTTTATGGACACTAGACCTCCCCAGGAACCCCTGTGATGTATTTCACAATTTTAGGAAATTTATTTCTAATTTTAGCACTAAGGTCAAAGTGGAGAAACTATTTTAATTCTCAGTCAAACCCTAAACCCTAACCGGCTGCTACTGTTCCTCGGGCTCGAGTTCGACCCGGACTCCTGACTTGACCAGACCAACTAAATGCTCCGTGCGTGAACCCTTCGATTGGAAATCAACGGCCCTGATCTCGCACCCCTTGAGCCTAGTCTAATCGCCACGTTCAATCCTAGCCATTCAGCCCACATCCAACGGTCCGCGCCAATTCACTTACTCGGGCGATCGCGCATGCGCTGAGTCACTGCCGCGCCGATCCCACCTGTCGGATCCGTCTTCCACCTCTCGCTGGCACACGTGCAGATGCCAAACGCCACACGGCCAAGCGTCTCCAACGCGCATAAAACGGCAACGTCGACGCCGTCAATCCACCACATCCGTTGGCCTATCCTGGAGCTCTCTCACTTGACGCCGCCTCTGCTCCGTCCCTTGCCCGGGCATAATACCTCTCCCTACCTTCCTTTCACCTCACTTCTCCTCTTTTCGGCCGAGGAGAGGGAAGCTCGTTCTCGCTCTCTACTTCGGTAAGCTTCGACCGAGTGGTAGCCCTCGACTCCTTGCTCAATGCCTTCTCCATTTTTGCTAAGCTCGACTCTTGTGTTTGCTTGTAGAGCTCAGTTCACCTACGTGCTCTAGCTCACTTCCAGAGCACGCACCCGAGTGGCATCATCGTGTCAACTAGGTATTCGGTGAGTATTATCCTCCCATTTCCACGTCACATGGTGTCCCTTTACTCCCTAATCAGAACCCCTCAACTAATTTGTATAATGCACGACAGGTTTTCGTTGAATTGAAGAAATTGTGTTTTCGGCCTTAGAACAGTCTCGTCATCTCCCACTTGGTTTCGGTAAGCCATTCTTCGATTCATTGCTCTCTTAGCATCCTTGTTGGGTCTTTAACATGTTCCGACCACTCATTTCCTCTCTGGTTCACCAGATCGAGCTCTCCGCTTGTGCTGTACCGTTGCCACCTTCTTCTCCGGTGCCGACGCAACCCCGGCCTACTCCAAGCTTCCCCGAGCACCCTTCGTCGCTCAGGTAGCTTTCTCTTAGTCCCTAGGACTCAGGCACCCACTTGAATGACGCTGCGGAGCTCTCTCTTGCTGTGTGCACGATTGCCGTAGAACCATCGCCGCTTAGCTCCGGCTAGCCGCCGGTACGGGCCACCATTGGTGTCGCCACCACCACCCATAGGTGTGCAAAGACTAATGCGGTTTATAGCGGGCTTGGTCGGTTCGCTCACTGTCGAACCCGGAGCGAAGGATCCCGAATTCTGTGTTCATACATTAGTCCAGATAGCTAATGTACACAAATAAACAAAAGTGATAATCAAAACATATCACGATTTTATTAATATTTATTCGAGTTTATTACAAAGGGCCCGAGGCCAAATAAAGTAAAACACAAATGAAGCGTAAAAATAGTAGTAGACCCAACGATTCGCCACAGCAATCGCTCGGGCGCAACCTAGGCGCCAAGATCTTCACCGCCCCGGTAGATATCTTCTCCTAATAAAGATTATTCAAAGAAGAGTGAGCACTACTACCGTGCTCGCAAGTTACACCTAATATGGAATTGATATGCATGCATAAGGTAGACAAAGGATATCGGCAAGGTTATTTTATGTAAAGCAAATAGCTTTTAATTTAAATAATCATATTAGATTACAAAGCCATTTCATACAATAATCTAAATCACCATTTTAAATGACAATAGTTTATTGTGGATAACCTCCATAAAAGATGATGGATATCCTCCAATCACAATGGCTACCCGCCTAATTTTCCCACAGACTATCCATCCCGAAATTATCTGTTGAAATCACTTTTAAAACCAAAACAAAACTAACTCGAGTGGCTTTGCTAGCATGTCCATGATCATGACGCGCTATTCAATAGTTTCTACTCGCAGAGTTTGTACAACTTACCCACACGAGATATTATACTTTTGTGTCGGCCAATCCACGCTTCCTAAGGCGTGTGACAGAGCAAACATCACAAGGTCGTTATAATGTTCTACCTCAAAGTACTCGTGTTCGCTAAGGTTTCGCTTCCATTGACCGACTGTCCTCCGAAAACCCCTCTTGCGCTAGATGGGAAAACTGTCTGCCCGACACCCATACATACAACATAGCACAAATAACTAAGAGGTATTACAAATTATTAAGCGTGTCCCGCCCATACAGACATGTGGTTGTACGATAATGCATAACAAAATGCGCCAAAGACCGGTCCTCAATTGACTTGGGCTATTCAATTTAAACCCCGGTCTTAATCTTAACGAGACTAAGCCCGCATAAACTCGCACCCACCATTCATCCTTTTCGCCAAGTCCAAACCCTTTTGATTTTATTTCTATAAAACCATCTTTACAAATTCTCTATGGTAAAACAATACCATAGTTTTAATTTTCAAAGAAATTTTATTGAGTTGGCTAAAATTCTCCCAAAAACATAAATCATGGTCTAAGTATTTATGAAGCATTTGATTTTTAAACATAATAATTTATCTAAAGTGACAAAGGAATGACATGGCAACATCCAAAATTTGGCATACAAGGATAATAGGAATAACTAATTATTTAAACAGAATTTGAAATACTTGAATAAAATTATGCATGCATTTAATAATTTAAAAACTGAATTTAATTAACTTTAAAATAATAGGGCAAATGGTCAAAGTATAACTTGCCTTCGCAGCGACCGAAAATCTAAGTCTTGAGAAGTATCAAATTCCCGAAATTGTCGTAGTCTAAACGTGAAAATAAAATAAATCAAATGAAATTCAAATAGAACTCAAATGCACAAATTAAGCTGAGACCAAATAATATATAATATTATTTTAAACAGCTATAAAATCATTTTAATAGATTTTAGAAATTTATTTCACTAATTTTGAAGTTAGAATTCAAATGATATGGATTTTACAAATTTTAACCTAAATTTGATATTTAAAAGAATTCTAAATTCTAAAACAGAACTAAAATGAACTCTAAATTGAATTATTATATTTTATTTAGTTAGACAATAATTTTCTAAAATTTTAGCAACTTGAATCATCTAATTTGGAGTTATAATGCAAAAGTTATGAATTATCCAATTTTAATCCTAAATTTGTTATTTAAATCAATTTCCGAATTATTTTTCTAAAGAAAATTCTAAATATTATGCATGTTGACGCTCAGCGATGAATTCCGGATTTAAATGAATTAAAAGAATTTTCTCGACAAGTGGGCCTACGTGTCATAGACATGGCTCTCATGGACTAAGTCCACGGAGCCTCAGCCCGAGGGTCAGGCGATGTGGTGGTAGCGAGGATGACGTGGCACCACGCCGTCGCCACGCCGACCCGGAGCCGAGGTGGCGCCTGTTGGCGCCGAGGTGGCTGTGCCACGTCGGCTCGGCAGGCGAGTTCGGCAACACCCTCGCCGGCGCTACGCGCCACGGCGAGGGGTGCGAATGGGCGCATTCGAGAGAGGAGGGGCTCACGAGTTCGATGCTCACTACCTTAGCGGCGGCGCGTGACCGAAATCTTGACGGCGTTGAGGTTTAGCGGCGGCGGCGTACGGGCGTCGACGACGAGGGTGCTCCGGGGGTCTTGGGGCAAAATGGGTGCGCGCACCGTGTTCGCGGTGACGCTGCGATGTCGAAGATGTAGACGGCGAGGTCTGGACGGAGACGATGGCGCCGGAATTGGAGACGAACCAAGAGATCACCGCCGGCGAAAAACCTTGAAATTGGAGCGCTACAGAAAAGAGGAGTGACTCGGGTGGTGGTATGGTGATGTGAGAGAAGGCGCCCCGAGGCTCCCTTATATAGGGCCGGGAGGCATCGGGCAAGGTCGTCGGCGGCGCAAGTCTGCGGCGCAGCAAAGTGGAGGTTAAAGAGAGTTAATGAAAGGGAAAACGGGCGGAGTGAGTGCGGCGAAGTAAAGCGAATTGATTGCGCGTGATTGTGAATGAAGAGGAGAGGGAAACGCGAGGAGTGGATCTTCGGTGGGCCGCCAATGGCGGCGAGGTTTGCGCCGCCGCGAGGAAGACAGAGCGGGAGGAAGAAAAGGCGTGGGCGGCCGGATTTTGATCCAACGGCAGAGTGACCGAATGACGTGGCGTGTGTGGGGCCGCGGATTTAGATCCGACGGTAATAAGAGGAGGGAGGCGGATTGAGTGGCGGGCTGGGCCGCATGTATGCAGCGTGGAGTAAATGGGCCGAGCCAAGTTTCGCCCAATTGTCTGTTTTCCGATTTTCTTTTCATTTTCTATTTTAAATATTCAGTTTAATTCATTTCAAATTTTAGAATATAGCAAAATAATTCCAAAAATTCTAGAAAAATTCTCATAAATTTTAGAGTTATTTTGAACTTAATAAAATTATTTCCAACTTAAACTTGATAATAGCTTTTGCAATTAACTTTGTTTTAGCTTTGACTAATTAGGAAAAAGCTTTTAAAAATTCAGAATTTCCACAAAAATAAATAAATTTTAAATTTTCTCTGAAATTGAAATTTTGGGCTATTACAAACCTTCCCCTTAAAGGAATCTCGACCCGAGATTCAGATTTGGCCAGCAAGGAGATGGGGATATTTTGCCTTAAGATCTTCCTCTCGCTCCCGTGTGGCTTCACTTTCGGGTGGTGGCTCCATCGACTTTATATGATCGGATGATCTTGCTCCTGTAACACGCCCACGACGCCTAGAATCTTGATTGGTTGTTCTACATAAGTGAGGTCTTCTTGTAGATTGATACTCTCTAAAAGAGTCTCGATCCTCCGCACTCAAGGCACTTCTTTAGTTGTGACACATGAAAACGCTAGTATCGCAGACAAGGTGGTTGGCGCCCAACCGATAAGCGACTTCACCTCTCTTTGCCAAAATTTTGTAAGGACCCACAAATCAGGTGCGAGTTTTCCTTTGGTTCAAACCTTCTTACTCCCCGAGTGGAGTAACTCGAGATAAACAAAATCTCCTATTTCAAATGTCAATTCTCTTCTTCGATTGTCAAGATAACTTTTCCGCGGGTTTGAGCTACTTTCAGACGCTCTCTTATTGCTTTAACCTTGCTTTCAGCCTTTGATCAATTCCGTCCAAGAATTGGTGCTCTCCTACTTCATCCCAAAGGAGCGGAGTTCGCATTTTCGCCATATAAAGCTTCAAATGGAGACATCTCAGAGACTAGCTTGATAGCTATTGTTGTACGAGAACTCGTGATAGGGCGATTCTTGTCCCAACTTTTTCCATAGTCTAAGGCATGTGCTCAAGCATGTCTTCAAGAACTTGGTTGACGCTGCTCGTCTCGACCATCCGTCTCGAGGGTGATATCAGATCAAGTTGAGTCTGGTTCCTAAAGCTTCGTGAAGACTCTTCCAAAATCGGAAGTGAACGGGAACCTCTATCGAGACAATCTTCTTGGGTACACCATGTAAACAAACAATCTTGGCCACATATAATTCGCTAGTTTGCTACTCGATAGGTGGTCTTGATCGAATGAAATGGGCCACTTTGGTCAATCGGTCAATTATCACCCAAATGGAATCACATCCTGCTTGGGTCCTAGGAAGTCCCAGAATGAAATCCATACCAATTTCTTCCCACTTCCATTCAGAATTGGTAATGGTTGCAACAAACCAAAGGGTCTTTGATGTTCTCGCTTAACTCGCTGACATACATCACAACGGCAACAAATTCAGCGATTTCGCCTTCATGTCGACTCCACCAATACTTCTCCTTCAGATCCCGGTACATTTTGGTACTTCCGGATGAATGGAGTAGGGTGATTCATGTGCTTCTTTCGAATTGACTGCTTTAATTCCTCACGATTAGGCACACAGATGCGATTTCCAACCACACTGCTCCTTGCTCATCTTCGAGAATCTCGGGCTTTGCCTCTTCTCATATTCTTTTGATTTCTTTGATGTCTTCGCCTTCTAACCTGCTTTTTCTAATCGACTCAAGAGTGGGTTGAACTTCCAAAGCATTGACACATCCTTGATTGACAATCTCCAGATTTAGATGTTTCAGCTTCATACAATTTCGCCGATTCTTCCAACCAAAATGGTATTGCAATACGCTTTTCTACTCGTGGCATCTCGAACTACATTTGCTTTTACCCGATGATAATGAATTCCAAGGTCGTAATCTTTTATCGCTCTAGCCATCTTCGTTGTCCGAGGTTGAGTTCGATCGAGTAAAATGTATTTCAGACTTTATGATCTGTGAAAATCTCACAAATGTTACCAATGAGATAATGCCGCCAGATTTTTAGAGCATGCACAATTGTCGCTAACTCAAGATCATGAGTCGGATAATTTCTTCGTGTGGTCTTAATCGACGAGATGCATAAGCCACTACTTTGCCTTCTTGCATAAGTACACATCCTAGTCCTTGACGGATGCGCCGCAGAAGATTTCAAAGTCCTTATGAATATCAGCAAGATTAACACCGTGCAGACACTAATCTCTTCTTCGCCTCGAAACTCTTTTCACGTGCCTTTGTCCATTCAAACTTTTTCTCCTTTTTGGTTGAGTCATGGGTCTCGCTATCTTGGAGAACCCTTCAATAAATCTACGGTAATACCCGCTAATCCAAGGAAACTTCTCACCTCTGTGGATGACTTGGGTTGTTTCCAACCCATTACGGCTTCAACTTTGGCCGGATCTATCATGACTCCTCCTCGCCGACACAATATGTCCAAGGAATGCCATTTGACTTAGCCAAAATTCGCACTTGCTAAATTTGGCATAAAGTCGATTCTCTCGAAGTTTTCCCAAAATTATTCTCGAGATGATCCTCGTGTTCTTCTTCATTCTTTGAATAAATGAGAATATCATCGATGAACACAACCACAAACTTATCCAGAAATTCCATGAACACTTTGTTCATCATATTCATGAAGTAAGCAGGGGCGTTTGTCAAACCAAACGACATCACTGTAAATTCATATAGCCCATATCTGGTTGTGAATGCAGTCTTCGGAATGTCTTCTGGTCTGATCTTCAGTTGGTGATAACCAGATCTCAAGTCAATTTTCGAAAATACACTTGCTCCCTTTAATTGATCAAACAGATCATCGATCCTAGGTAGCGGTACTTATTCTTGATTGTCACTTCATTAAGTGATCCGTAATCCACACACATTCTCATACTATTGTCTTTCTTCTTGACAATAATACCGGCGCTCCCCAAGGTGATGAGCTTGGCAGATATAACCTTTCTGCTTTTAGTTCCATTATCTGCTTTTTCATCTCTCGCCAACTCATTGGCCGCATTCTCAGAGGGTCGCTTTGAGATTGGGGTGGTCCTCGACTAAGTCAATTATAAATACTACGCCCTGCCGGGTGGCATGCCGTAGTTCATCGGGAAAAACATCCGAAATTCTTGTACCATCGTATATCTTCAAGCTTTAATTCTTTCAAGCCGGTTAGAATTGATCTTCCTCCGTACTAGTCTTGAGCTTGAATTAAATCGAGATTCCTTGCTCATTGGTAAGAGCAATAGACCTATTGGCACAATTTATTTGTCCTGATTCTTGGCTAGCTACCCATTCCAAGGATTACATCCAAATTTTGAGAATGCAGGACTATCAAATCTGCTAGGAAGGTTACTCCGGATATTTCAAGGGTAAGGTTTGGGCAAAGATAATCGGTTCTCATTTCTAAGCCCGGGAGTGAATTATCATAGGGTTATCTAAAGGAGAGATAGGTAACCTATGTTTTCCCACAAATTCATTGGAAACAAAAGAGTGCGATGTTCGAATCAAATAGGACTAATGCTTTGGTATCAATTGATCGAAACGCACAAGGACGACATCCGTGTCGCTTGAGCTTCCTCTCGCGTAACGTGGTTCACACGCCCTTCGTAATCGAACCGGGCTTTTGATTGCCGCTAGTGGCCGGAACTCCCGGTGTCGGCCTAGTAGGTGGTGCGCCTTGCGCTTCTTAGGGCATCTCATAGCATAATGCCCCATCTCGTTCTGTAAAGGGAAACAGTCACCCAACCGCCGATGGAATCGGATTCTTCTCGCCGAGACCGACCACCGCTTGAGTTGCTACTAAGCCCAAGTATTGGGGCGCCAGTTGGTGCCGGAGCTCGAGTGTGGAAGATCGAGATCCTCCACGCCGTGGTGGCCGAGGTCAGTAAAGCGAGGCTTGGGTTGTCCTCCAAAGATTGTACTTCGAGCGCCATCCTCCGCTATGTTCTCCATCTGCAGATGTTTGGCCTCCTGGCGAAAGCTTTATTCACTAACTGCTGGAAGTCAAGTAGTCATTGGAGACCACCGATCGAGATCTCATCGCTCAAACCATCCATGAACCTTTCCTCGCTTTCTTCATCACTAGCCACATCTGCCGGGCATAGCGAGCAAGCCGGTTGAATTTGTGCAGTATTCACCCACCGTCTGGTTGCCTTGTTTGAGCGCTGCGGAACTTTTTCTTCTTTAGGGTCATTATCCTCATGGAATATGTGCATGGCGGAAAGCCCGCACAAACTCCTCCCAAGAGATAGTCTGCGATCAAGATGGGAGATGTTGTAGTTATCCCACCATTCTCGATGCGGACCGTGAGTCGGTGAGAGGCAAACAGACTCTCTCACGATCAAGACATCGAGTGATATCCAGCTTCTTCCCGATAGCACGGATCCAGCCATCGGCATCCATCGGCTCAGGTCTTCTTTGGAGAAAGTCGGCGGGCGACACGCATGAATTCCGCCATGGTCAATCTTTGTGCAGTGGAGGTGGTGGTGGTGCTTGAGCCGGTGCCGCTTGGTTGTTGTTAATGGATCGAGCTAGCGTGTCTATCGATGTGTCGATTGACACATCATCTGCGCCAATCGTGCCCTTCACCGTGGAGGAGGTGGTTGCCGGACAGGGTTTTCCGTAATCTGCGCTTGATTTCTTTGGCCTTGAGCGCTACCACGCCGCATGCGTGGTAACCATCTCAGGAATCTTCTAAAGACTCGTAATAGAGTATAGAAATAAAGTTCTAAGGAATAATATTTTTAATGCCCAAGAACAAACAAGCACAAGACAAAAGAACCAAATTTTGCCAAAAATAGTCCTTTTATTATTTTATTTTATTGTTTGATTATGGCTATCACAAGAGACATCGACAAATCATAATTCGTGATCTAACGATCATATTATGAGATACTACTAAGGTGTAAGAGGGTATAACTGCCTCGCAAGTACTACCCTCTCCTCGCCTTGTAGGTAGCCACTCTTCTTCTGCAGCTTTCAACCTTTCTTCTCGTGATCTAGCAGTCGTTACGAGTATTACGCAGCTCATCCAGAGTGTTTCCGTAGGCATAATCCATTGCCTTAGACAGTCCACTTGGTGAGTAAGTTCAGAGAGTCCTCGCTCTCGGTGAACGAAAGATACTATCGTTTAGCCTGAATGTGCATGGGGTGGTAGTGGAACCTGAGTCTTCAAAATGATTGTTGTAAATATGGCGAGGCGACGTGTTGCTTCTCTAGCTACGCCTCAAGTCCATCGGTGAAATTATCGCGCCTCATTGGGGCCAAGATGTGGTGGTTTGTGTTTGGTTGAAGATTGGCGAGAGGATTACTTCAAGTCTCCAACGCTCTTGGTTCCCCACTTTATACATGTACCCTTGATAAGTTGGTCTCTGGTTGTAGCCTAGGTGTTGCATCATCTTCCATAGGAGTGCGCCCGTCCCATGAAAATTCCATGGGAAATCCGGGTTGGTTGTTCACCATCTACAATTTAGAGAATAAGATGAGTTGATAACCATTTTAAAAAGAAGTGTTGAGAAGACTCTTGGATAGACTCAAAATATTTTTAATTTTCGAGAAATAAATCCTTAAAAGGCGATTCTAAGGCCATTTACCTACAATGATATGGCTCGATACCACTTTTGTCTAACCCGGAGCGAAGGATCCCGAATTCTTCGTGTTCATACATTAGTCCAGATAGCTAATGTACACAATCAAACAAAAGTGATAATCAAAACATATCACGATTTTATTAATATTTATTCGAGTTTATTACAAAGGGCCCGAGGCCAAATAAAGTAAAACACAATGAGCGTAAAAATAGTAGTAGACCCAACGATTCGCCACAGTAATCGCTTGGGGCGCAAACCTAGGCGCCAAGATCCTCACCGCCTGGTAGATATCTTCTCTAATAAAGATTATTCAAGAAGAGTGAGCACTACTACCGTGCTCGCAAGTTACACCCAATATGGAATTGATATGCATGCATAAGGTAGACAAAGGATATTGGCAAGGTTATTTTATGAAAGCGGCTTTTAATTTAAATAATCATATTAGATTACAAAGCCATTTCATACAATAATCTAAATCACCATTTTAAATGACAATAGTTTATTGTGGATAACCTCCATAAAAGATGATGGATATCCTCCAATCACAATGGCTACCCGCCTAATTTTCCCACAGGACTATCCATCCTGAAATTATCTGTTGAAATCACTTTTAAAACCAAAAACAAAACTAACTCGAGTGGCTTTGCTAGCATGTCCATGATCATGACGCTGCTATTCAATAGTTTCTACTCGCAGAGTTTGTACAACTTACCCACACGAGATATTATACTCTTTGTGTCGGCCAATCCACGCTTCCTAAGGCGTGACAGAGCAAACATCACAAGGTCGTTATAATGTTCTACCTCAAAGTACTCGTGTTCGCTAAGGTTTCGCTTCCATTGACCGACTGTCCTCCGAAAACCCTCTTGCGCTAGATGGGAAAACTGTCTGCACCCGACACCCATACATACAACATAGCACAAATAACTAAGAGGTATTACAAATTATTAAGCCAGTCCCGCCCATACAGACATGTGGTTGTACGATAATGCATAACAAAATGCGCCAAAGACCGGTCCTCAATTGACTTGGGCGCTATTCAATTTAAACCTCGGTCTTAATCTTAACCAGACTAAGCCCGCATAAACTCGCACCCATCATTCATCCTTTTCGCCAAGTCCAAACCCTTTTGATTTTATTTCTATAAAACCATCTTTACAAATTCTCTATGGTAAAACAATACCATAGTTTTAATTTTCAAAGAAATTTTATTGAGTTGGCTAAAATTCTCCCAAAAACATAAATCATGGTCTAAGTATTTATGAAGCATTTGATTTTTAAACATAATAATTTATCTAAAGTGACAAAGGAATGACATGGCAACATCCAAAATTTGGCATACAAGGATAATAGGAATAACTAATTATTTAAACAGGAATTTGAAATACTTGAATAAAATTATGCATGCATTTAATAATTTAAAAACTGAATTTAATTAACTTTAAAATAATAGGGCAAATGGTCAAAGTATAACTTGCCTTCGTTGCGATCCGAAAATCTAAGTCTTGAGAAGAATCAAATTCCCCTGAATTGTCGTAGTCTAAACGTGAAAATAAAATAAATCAAATGAAATTCAAATAGAACTCAAACAGACAAATTAAGCTGAGACCAAATAATATATAATATTATTTTAAACAGCTATAAAATCATTTTAATAGATTTTAGAAATTTATTTCACTAATTTTTGAAGTTAGAATTCAAATGATATGGATTTTACAAATTTTAACCTAAATTTGATATTTAAAAGAATTCTAAATTCTAAAACAGAACTAAAATGAACTCTAAATTGAATTATTATATTTTATTTAGTTAGACAATAATTTTCTAAAATTTTAGCAACTTGAATCATCTAATTTGGAGTTATAATGCAAAAGTTATGAATTATCCAATTTTAATCCTAAATTTGTCATTTAAATCAATTTCCTAATTATTTTTCTAAAGAAAATTCTAAATATTATGCATGTTGACGCCAGTGATGAATTCGAGATTTAAATGAATTAAAAGAATTTTCGACAAGTGGGGCCTACGTGTCATAGACACGGCTCTCATGGACTAAGTCCACGGAGCCCCAGCCCGAGGGTCAGGCGATGTGGTGGTAGCGAGATGACGTGGCGCCACGCTGCCGCCACGCCGGACCCGGAGCCGAGGTGGCGCCGTGTTGGCGCCGAGGTGGCTGAACCACGTCCGACGGAGGCGAGCTCGGCAACACCCTCGCCGGCGCTTCTGCGCCACGGCGAGGGAGTGAATGGGCGATTCGAGAGAGGAGGCTCACGAGTTCGATGCTCACTACCTTAGCGGCGGCGTGTGACCGAAATCTTGACGGCGTTGAGGTTTAGCGGCGGCGGCGTACGGGCGTCGACGACGAGGGTGCTCCGGGGGTCTTGGGGCAAAATGGGTGCGCGCACCGTGTTCGCGGTGACGCTGCGATGTCGAAGATGTAGACGGCGAGGTCTGGACGGAGACGATGGCGCCGGAATTGGAGACGAACCAAGAGATCACCGCCGGCGAAAAACCTTGAAATTGGAGCGCTACAGAAAAGAGGAGTGACTCCGGGTGGTGGTATGGTGATGTGTGAGAGAAGGCGCTCCCGAGGCTCCTTTATATAGGGCCGGGAGGCACTGGCTGCAAGGTCGTCTTGGCGAGTCGGCGGCGGCGAAGCAAAGTGGAGGTTAAAGAGAGTTAAAGAAAGGAAAAGCAGGCGGAGTGAGTCTGCGAAGTAAAGCGAATTGATTGCGCGTGATTGTGAATGAAGAGGGAGAGGGAAACGCGGAGGAGTGGAGCTCGGTGTGGCCGTCAATGGCGGCGTAGGTTGCGGCCGCGCGAGGAAGACAGAGCGGGGAGGAAGAAAAGGCGTGGGCGGCTAGATTTTGATCCAACGGCGAGAGTGACCGAGTGACGTGTGCGTGTGTGGGCCGTCGGATTTAGATCAAACGGTAATAAGAGGAGGGAGGCGGGATTGAGTGGCGGGCTGGGCCGTGCGTATGCGCGTGAGTAAATGGGCCGAGCCAAGTTTCGGCCCAATTGCTGTTTTCCGATTTTCTTTTCATTTTCTATTTTAAATATTCAGTTTAATTCATTTCAAATTTTAGAATATAGCAAAATAATTCCAAAAATTCTAGAAAAATTCTCATAAATTCTTAGAGTTATTTTGAACTTAATAAAATTATTTCCAACTTAAACTTGATAATAGCTTTTGCAATTAACTTTGTTTTAGCTTTGACTAATTAGGAAAAAGCTTTTAAAAATTCAGAATTTCCACAAAAATAAATAAATTTTAAATTTTCTCTGAAATTGAAATTTTGGGCTGTTACACCGCCATGGTGCGTAGCGCCGACGATCCACTGGGCAACCACTCGGGCATGTTGTCGGACGCGGGCAGCTCCTGTAGCTGTCCGTTTACGACAAATGACGGTCATTAATGCCAATGATTGAATTAAGAAATTAAGCACTGTCTTAGCCGTCTAGATCTTTCACTGGCAAGTGGGGCCGTGCACAAAAAACAGGGGAGATAAGTGAACGCAACAGAGACACTGACGGGTGGGCCCAACCCTTAAACCCCGTGCGCTATGCATGCGCGTGCGTGGACCAGGTCCTGTGGACCGGGTCACTCACAGCGGGACCCACCTGTAAGGGTGAATTTTAAAACTAGTAGTAAAATAGAAAGCTCACTGTTCACCGGGCCCGCTAGTCAGCGTCGGTGGCTAGCACCGTGTTCGGTGAGAAAAGTAATAAAAGCGTTAGAAAATTCGAAATCCAATTATTTGCACACTGTAAAATATGTATGACTTCAAAAATACATAACTAATTCATTTGAACTCCAAAATGGATGAAACCATTTCTGATAATTTTCATTTTTAATGCACTTTATTATAAAATTGGTTCCAAACATGTCCCTATAGCAGAGAGTATTATTTTTTGAGATTGATCCATTAACACTATTATTTTTACAAAAGGAAATGCTGATAACTTCAGAAATTCATAACTAAATCATGAAAACTCCAAATGAGGAAAACTCAACTATCTTAGTCTTGCATTAATATCCTCTATTTATCCATATAATCCTGTGTCCCACTACAGCTCTACGAATTTTCACCTCATAATTAAATTACTCAAAGAGGACATATCGAAAGCTAAAATTCAAACTAGTATAACTTTCACTCGACAACTTTAAATGAATTAATTCTTTCACCTAAATTCATCTAAAATCACTATTTAGCTACTGTAGAAAAATCATGCATTTTTGATCAATTTAAATTTTGAGGTATTTCTCGATGTTTATTTGGTATTGTATTTATATAGATCCCGAGACTATCGATATTGACCTTTACGCTACTGAGGGAGAGCAGCTAATCTTCCAGCAAGGCAAGCATCATTTGAACTTTCTTTTGCATCATATTTGATCCCAGTTTTGTTAAGTTAGTGCAATGATCATTGCTTGCATGCTATTTTGATAATGTCGCTATTTTTGTGATGTGTAGATTAGTTATCTCCTAATTCATTGACGTTATACTTGAATTATTCCAGTACCACTTGCTTGAGTTAGGATGTTTGAAATATATTGTTCGGGTTTGTTTAGCCATGCAAGTCTAGAACCGGTAGCTGATTGTCGGGAATAACCCGACAATTATGGGATAAACACAACTACCACTTTATACTTTTGTTTCAGATCTTCGTATCTATTTTATGAGTTAAATTTTGTCAGTTTAAATGAGCTTTTGGTCTGGACAAGTAATGGTGCCTTTGTGCACGAGATTTGGGTAAGTGGTTGACTTGTCTAGGCACTTAAGGACCGAACTTTGGTAACATCTTTGATTCAAGTAAAACTCGTGCTTCCACACGCGGTGTATGGGCACTACTTGGTTAAGTAAGGGGTCGGTGTTGTTGAGTTGATGACTAGTGGTGTGAGGACGTATATGTGTTCCATCGCATATATGTTTCGTAGGGTGCCGATTGCAATTTTTTATTGTGAGGGTGACCCCTATTTAAACTTTATTCATTGGGTCGGTATTCCCGGCACAACTTGCGTGCCCATTTGGTTGGTAGGTGGTATAGCCTATCCTAAGTGGGGTTACATCGCGCGTGGGTGATTCAACTCAATAATATCAACTTCCTAAAAAAATACTAAGTCTTGGTTTACCCGGCCGGCATACCATAGGAAGTATGCTATATTCGGAGGCATCTGGAGGCTTACGGGCTAATCAATTCATGTAGGTAAAGTAGTACACCCCTGCAGGGTATAAATCTATTCGAATAGCCATCTCCATGGTTACGGACGACCACTTGAGTTACATGGTTGCTATTGTTAGACTTGGAATTAATATTGTGGTTATAACTTGGTATTATCATGAATGGATGTTCATGTATGTTGTTGTATCAAAGTGGACAACCACTTTGTTATTTGGATGATTCATTTGTTATTCAATTTACTACTTATTCACATGCTTTACTTCTACTTCAAATCTTATTTTAAAATGGCACTTGAAAGACTAGTATATGTAGGTTGTAAATTGTTGCGTCTCTTTTACAAAACTAAGCCAATATGAGCCATCCTTTGGAACAACCTCTAGCATAACTAATTTTTATTTGTGTAAGACTTGCGAGTACCTTTGTACTCAACCCGGTTGCTACAATTTCAGGTAAGGAAGGGTACGAACCCGTTGAGCTTGTTAGCACCGATTTTTGGCGACGCTAATGAGTAATGCTATCATTTAACTCCCAGTCGGTTGCCGATGGGATATGGGCATACCATACTAGATATTTTGGTTTATTTACTTGCTTCCGCTGTTACTTAATACTCTTATTTGAATTTGGCCGGTCGGCTGTTTGTAACAGATGTAGACTTTAACTATTATGTTGTATGTCTTTTGAACTATCTATGTATGCTGTTGTATGGATGTGATCAACGTTGTATGAGAGTATGAGCATATTGGTCGCTGATCTTGGGAGCCAATATGATCGCATACTCGCTGTTCATGGCTTCCTATTTAACTCACTAAGTGTAGTGCTTGACTTGTTGGAGAACCGACAATCATGTAGTGCTCGCAGAGGAGCAGCGCACATGATCGTCGAGGCTCTAGTTTGTAGTTAAGCCTTTCACTGAGATTGAGTTAAGTTGAAATCCATTTACTTGAGGCCCTAGAGTTATGTCCTTAAGACCAGGCTTAGTCTCGGTCTTACGGAGATAACCCGAGGGTCCTCACAAATACAGGTATCGAGCCATACCGACCGAGGTTAGAGATAGCATGGGCGTAAGTTTAGCAAGTCTCTTGGTCAAAATATTTTCAAGTTATCAAAATTACTTTGGAAAGTTTAAGTTAGGGATATCTTTTATTCCTCATCCATCTTAGTATCATTTCTTACCTTATTCTGGTTTTGATTTGCAAAACTAACTTACCTTGCCCTTCTTGTCCTTTAGATGAACCCACAATACCTTGTTCGGGAGACTCAAGCTGAGAATGTGGGAGGATACCCGGAGTTACTAAGAGACATGATGTGGAGGGCCAATTTCACCTACCAGCCGACGTACTCCATCTATCGACGAGACCGAGGGCTAGGAATGGAGGAGTACCTGGCCATAGCAGCCATTATTGCTAGGCGTGTTACATGAAGCATCCCATATCGATTTCAGGCACATGGCACTTTTGAGGCCATGGCGCTACAGGAAGTGGCTCGAGTGGCCATGAGTCGTCTTCACTATGATTTGACCGAGCTGTCTCAGCCGCCCTATGACCATTTCCCCATGCAAGCACATGTCGGGGAAGTGAGCAGGTTGTCCGGGATTCAGTTCGGGGAGGATCCCCAAGTACGACAATTGGCGAGGCTGGTGCACACTATGGACTTGATGCATCGTTGCACCGTACGTGAGTTGTGGGAGACGCGGCGTCGTCTCATCATAGCTTAGGAGCACCTGCGACTCATGCATGACATGAGACTTATTCATACGGATGTGCTGTATGGCGCTAATGTGATCTCCCCATACCTTTTTGTGCCGCTGGAGTATCGCCTTCCCGTAGTAGAAGGCCATATTAACGGCATAGGATCACCTTTACGCCTCCCTAACCTAGGGGACCCCGACGATACAGGATCCCCTAGATGCCATTTACTTGACGAGTTTCTGGTGAACTTTGACCTGAACAATATTTAGGATGTTAGGGGAGTAAGCTCGCTGTCTTGTCATGATTTCGGCGATGCATGTATCCTTAAAATTCTTGTAATAGCCTAGTAGTTGTTGGAACCTTCGTGTTTATTTGCAAGAACTTTTATTCCAGGTAGTTACCATTCGCCTATGGGCTAATGTCAATGTAATTGTACCGGAATTCTATGAATTGTTTTAATGGATCTTGTACTAGCCTTCGTGCCTTTGCACCCCCATTTGGTGTTAAGTTCTTGTGTATTTTTGGTATATATATCATTATGCATGCTTAGTTAAGTAATAACTTTTTATATTGTCTAACCATCCATGTCACCGCAGGATGACAGGTCCCAACACCCGCTCGAGAGCTCACCTTGATGAGGGATCTCCATCCCGAGGATCTCATTCTGCTGTAGGTGAACCTTCTCAGCAGCATGATCAGCGTGGGAGCACACCTGAAGAAGTGCTTCCACCACCTCCCACCATGGCGGAGGTGTTGGCTCAAATAAAGAGAAACTGCATGGACCAAACCAGGATTCTCGAAGCTATCACACGTAACACCTCTCCTGCTCCCGTGGCAACTAAAGGAGGGGGAAATCATAGGTAGCATGGAGGTCTCGCTGACTTTCAGCGGACGAATCCTCCAACCTTTGCGGGCACTGAGGACCCAATGGAGGCCGAAGATTGGCTGCGGAACATTGAGAAGAAGCTGGCTATTGCTCAGTGCACGGGCATTGAGAAGGTACTCTTCGCCAGCTATCAGCTGGAGGGCGCTGCCAGTGCATGGTGGGACAACTTTTCCGCCATGCAACTTGTGGTGACCCGCTCGGGATACAAGGAACCGGCCCAGAATTTTTTTTTGAGCTGTGGTACTACCGCATAGAGGAGCGGTAGTACCGCTCGGTGCATCCCGAGTGAGGTCTACCAGGACCTCCCAAAAGGTCTTCAAGACCTCCTGGAGGTCTTGGCCAATGTGCAATGAGCCAGTCCCAGGAAACACAAGCTAGCTCGCACAAACTGACAATGCTGAGATCAAATCCATACACAAGCTAAGAGAAACAAGAGACAAAACAATATATATAATATTAAAGACCAAACCGGCCAAGCTTCTTACAGGAGTTTGCCTCAAGGGCTACAACAAAAGAGCAAAAACAGCGGAAAGCAAAGCGTCAACGGTAGGTCCTACCGATCAGCCCACCGGCTATCGAGTGGAGGACGTCCCTTAGGTCGCAAGGTCTCCAAAGACCTCTTCGTCACTGAGCTTTGAGCTCCCTGGAACTTCCTGCAGCTACTGATTTAAACAGAGGGCAAAAGCCATGACTACATTGAATGTACTCAGCAAACCGTGGGGAGTGTATGCAATAAATAATCATGCAAGGTTTGTCAAAAGAGAGCTGTAAGGTTAGTTGCATAAAGCAGTATTTGACAATGAATAATATATTAGATTGCAAGGCTCAAGTTAGAAAACATAATACATAAGTACATTTGATTTTCAAAGGGGACAGTGAGCACCCACTCACACCCAAGGCACCAACCCTAACCTCTCTGGAGCACCCACTCCAAAGCACCACAAGACCAGCCCCTGGACCACTTTGTGAGCCAGCCATGACCCCTCTGGAGCCGGCCAAGATCTCTTCAAGGCAAAGCCATGACCTCTCACAAAAGTGTCCAGGAAGCACAAGTTTGAAAAAGGAATTCTAACCCTAATTCGAAATCTCCGGGCATGTCCATAACCGAGGACGCGGCTATTCGAATAGATTTACACTCTGCAGAGGTGTACAACTTTACCCACAAGAGGTAGTCGCTTGATATTACACACGTTACCTTAGACATGTGAATCAAGTGGAGACCACCACCGGGCTTTTACAAGGACCTGCTTTGACTCAATCACCAACATTAAGGTTTCGCCATCACAGTGTGCGTATAGCACCCGGTGGCCCCCTCTTAAGCCGTGGTGAACTAAGCACCTCCTCTACCTTGGAACTGAATCAGAACAAGACCAATTATTACTCCCGGTCCACCCCATAATGGACATGTGGTTGCACGAAATGGCCCAAATCAATGGCTCCTAAGGTTCAGTCCTTAATTGTTGCTCAGGCAAGGCTTCCACAAACCCAACGTGACCCTGAGCTCTACAACTCTGGGGCACCCAGGTGACCCCATAGCACCAACATATGGAGCCCCCAGATGACTCCATAGCACCAACATATGGAGCACCCACTACTCGCACCTTGCCCACTTGCCCGAGCATAAAACAGTTTTGGGTTCAACCTGGCCAAAGACCACCCAGTCCTGGCACTGCAAATTTTAACAAAGTGGTCTCACACCACAAACAACACAACTAAGGCTTCAACCCTAGTTGCTTATCAGTGGCACCAACCAAAGTTCCATAATTCATTAGTCAAGATTAAGCAATAATGATGATTCATGAGGAGACCAACGCCTACTAGAGCAAGGCTAAGCAAGAACGATACCCATGTTGGCAATAGCAATAAGAGACCAACTAATAGTACCATCCTAAGGTTATCAAAGGTAACATGTCAACATGTCCAGTTCAAGTATACAAAGGAGGCATAAAGTCAAGTAGGAGGATAGCTACTACCCAAAACAGTTCTATAAAGATAGCCATGCAAGTTTAATAAATCAAAATAGCTTTGCAAATTGGGATCAAGATGATCAAGGTCCACGACTTGCCTCTGTTGGAGAAAGAAAAAGCTTCGGCTGATGGAGCTTGACTCACGAGCTTCTCAACGATTCAGCTGAAATCTACACGTTCACAAAAGAAACCAAATAAGCAAAAGAAACTTCAAGAAAACCAAAAGAACTTACTCGAAACCAAAAGAGAAGAGGAGGTCCACAGGGAGGAGGAGGTCCGAGAGGGAGGAATCCCACAGGAGGGAGGTCCAATGAGTGAACGGCTCGGACTCAAGGAGGTCCAAACCAGAGGAGCTTGGAGAGCTCCTCAAAACCGAAAGAGCTAGGAGCAGAGGTCGAAATGAAGAACAGGGAGGTAGTGGGTGTCCCTGGTGCTCTATTTAAAGGAAAAAGGAAATAGAAGCACCGTAAACAGAAGGTGACCAAATTCAATGTGTTGGTACAAAGGCACACTGCCACAAGGTACGAAAAGGGATAAAGAAAGCAAGGGATGTGACAAAAATTAAAAAAGAGTACAAAGGTAGGTGGCAGCATTTAATGTGACTCAACCCACATCAAATGCAATTAAGGCTGTCAAGGAAGCTAGTCAAAAGGTGCACAGACCAGTCAAAGGGCATGGTCCACGGTCCAAAGAGGAGATCCAAGGAGGAGGTCCAGCGAGGAGGTCCAACGAGGAGGTCCTGCGAGGAGGTCCTAAGACAAACAGGGAGGTCTGAGCCAACAGAGAGCTATCAGAAAGGTCCAAAGCCACCAGGGTCAAAACCCAAAGAGGTGATCTAGACCTATCGGGAGGTCTTGGAACAAAGAGAAGGTCTAGGCCAACAGAAGTCTAAACACAGAGAAGGGAGCTCGAGACCACGAGGGTCTAAACACACAAGAAGAGGAGGTCTAGACCACAAAGGTCTAAACACGCAAGAAGAGGAGGTCTAGACCACAAAGGTCTAAACACACAAGAAGAGGAGGTCTAGACCACAAAGGTCTAAAACACACAGAGAAGGAGGTCTAAACACACAAGAAGAGGAGGTCTAGACCACAAGGGTCTAAACACAGAGAGAAGGAGTCCTATGGACTGGAGGTCCAAAAGACACACAACGGGGAGGTCCTATGGACAAAAGGTCCAAAAGAAAAAATGTATCTGGACCTCGAAGGGAGATCCAAACCACAAGGGATATGGCACTCGAGGAGGCCCTAAGACAAAGAGGTCCTGACGGTCAAAATTTCCAAAAGGGAAAATTCGATGGCCAAGATCTCAAAGGGGAGGACCTAAACGGTCAAGATCAAAGGCAACGAAGAGGTCCTGGCACTCAAATCTCTAGAGGGGAGGTCCGACAGTCAAGATCTCAAACAAAGGGAGGTCCTGACGGTCAAAATTTCCAAAAGGGAAAATCCGATGGCCAAGATCTCAAAGGGGAGGACCTAAACGGTCAAGATCAATAGCGAGGGGAGGTCCGCGGAGGCAAGGATACGCGGGGAAAGCTGAGGCCATTGGATCAAGATCGGATGGCCCAAAACAAAGGGGCCGTCTGGACCGAGCGAATGGGTCCACGAAACCAGGCCATCCAAACAGCATCGAACGGTCCTTAGGAGAGGAAGGCAAAACTTCAAGGGGTACGACCGCGAGAGCTAGCGATAGATCCAGGTGCTAGGGAGGTCTTAGACCTAGGGAGGTCTTACACCTAAGAAGGTCTGGACCTTTAGATCCGAGAGAGGAAGGATCTAGACGGCTAAGATCTCCAAAAGGGAGATCCTAACGGACAGATCTACACAAGGGGGAGGTCTGAGTGGCTAAGATCTCCAAAGAGGAGGTCCTAACGGCCAGATCTGATCAAGGGGGAGGTCTGCGCGGTTAAGATCTCCAGAGGGGAGGTCCTAACGGCCAGATCTGATCAAGGGGGGAGGTCTGAGTGGTTAAGATCTCCAGAGGGGAGGTCCTAACGGCCAGATCTCAACAAGGGGGAGGTCTGAGCGGTTAAGATCTCCAGAGGGGAGGTCCTAACGGCCAGATCTGATCAAGGGGGAGGTCTGAGCGGTTAAGATCTCCAGAGGGGAGGTCCTAACGGCCAGATCTCAACAAGGGGGAGGTCTGAGCGGTTAAGATCTCCAGAGGGGAGGTCCTAACGGCCAGATCTAACAAAGGGGAGGTCTGAGCGGCTAAGATCTCCAGAGAGGAGGTCCTAACTGCCAGATCTAACAAAGGCCAGATCTAACAAAGGGGAGGTCTGAGCGGCTAAGATCTCCAGAGAGGAGGTCCTAACGGCCAGATCTAACAAAGGGGAGGTCGGAGCGGCTAAGATCTCTAGGGAGGAGGTCCTATCGGCCAGATCTAACAAAGGGGAGGTCTGAGCGGCTAAGATCTCCAGGGAGGAGGTCCTAACGGCCAGATCTAACAAAGGGGAGGTCTGAGCGGCTAAGATCTCCACAGGGAAGGTCCTAACGGCCAGATCTCAACAAGGGGGAGGTTTGGACTAAAGGAAGTCCAAACAGAGATTACAAAGAGAGGTCCAAAGAACAGAAGGGGTTGAACCTACAAAGAGGTCCAGCTGAAAGGAGGTCTGGGTGAAAGGGAAAACCTAAGGGAGGGTATCCCCAAAAGGAGGAACTCAAGAGAGGTCCCGAGAGAAGAAGAAAAGAAGAAGGAAAGGTTAGAAAGATGAGAGATGCCCGGACATCAGGAGATGTCCAACGAAAGGAGGGTCTGGGCAAGAGAGAAATGTCCAGCGAGAGGAAAGTCCAGCGAAAGAGAGAGGCCTAGAGGGGAGAGACTAGCCTGGAGGACAAACAAGGCCAACAAAGGGAAGAAGGCTAAAAGCCAAAGAACAGCAAGGAACTCCAACAAACAAGGAACACCAATCAACTGAATTTAGTTGAAGTTTAGTTAGGTCAAGTTAAAGCTCTTTTTAAAATCCCAAGTTAAGCTTTGAACTCCCAACAAAACCAAAAGATTATTATTTTTAAAAGCTTTTCAAAACTCTGAAAAAACGGGACGTTACACAACTCGACGGAGACGTTCCTTCGTGGAACGAATTTCGCACAGCTTTTAGGGAGGCTCACATTCTTGATGGGGTCATATCGATCAAGCAGCAGTAGTTTCTTGCTTTGAAGCAAGGAAAGAAGACTGTCACCGAGTACCTTCACGAGTTCAACTCTTTGGCTCGTTATGCCCCTGATGACGTTTCCACCGACGCCGCCGCTAGAGCCGCTTTCATGAACAAATTTTGATCGAGGAGATGCAAATGCTCTAGTCAGACATGACTTCTGCAACTTCCAGCACATGGTTAACAAGGCCATAGTGGTGGAACACAAGAGTGTGGCAGTAGAGGAGTCCAAGAAGAGGAAGAAGGCAGCTCAGAATACAGCTAGCGGCAGTTTCCCCGGCAGCACACCGGACCGCCCTAGGCATCTCGTTATCAAGCTCCAGTGCCACCGAGACCTCCCACAGGCTTCTTTTCGAGCGGCACAGCAGTACAATGGGGGTAACAACTCCCAAAATAGTGGCGCATATAGGCCCAGTGTCACTTGTTTCCATTGTGGCCACCAGGGCAACTATGCGGATAAGTGCCTCGCCAAGCAGCAAGGGATGCCCCCGACTTATCGAGCTCCTACACCACCTCCAGCTGTGGCAAGACCTTCACCACCTCCTCGGGCATCATCCACTCCTCCTCAGGTCCCAGCACATGGCCGAGTGAACCACATCACCGCCGAGGAGGCAAGCGGCGCTCTAGATGTCGTTTTGGGTACACTTCTCGTTAATTCTTGCCCAGCATCAGTTTTATTTGATTCAGGAGCATCCCATTCATTCATTAAAAAGGAATATGCTGCAATTAATCAATTTGAAATGCATAGACTTCAGTCACCTTATCAGATCCAGTCACCGGGATTGGTTTTCCAAACCGATCGAGTCTGCCAAGACGTAAAAGTGGAAATTCAGAAGGTTAACTTCTTGGCAAATCTAATTGTGTTAAATTTAGTGGGTATTGATGTGATATTAGGGATGGATTAGCTGTCTAAAAATCAGGGAAAGATCGATTGTGCTCAACGGTCTATTTCAGTCATAAGTGAAGACGGTAGTCAAGTCGTTTTTGCACCTTTAGTGGGCAATTCTCATCTCTATGCTTTGAATGCTAGTACCTCTCTTGAATTGGATAAGATACCAGTGGTATGTGAATATCCAGATGTTTTTCCAGAAGAACTTCCAGGCATGCCCCCTGACCGTGAAGTTGAATTCATCATCGAGCTTGCACCCGGTACCGCACTAATTTCAAAACGGCCGTATCGGATGCCTCCCAATGAGTTGGTAGAATTGAAAGCACAACTCAAGGAACTTCAAGATAAGGGATTGATTAGGCCGAGCTCCTCGCCTTGGGGATGCCCGACTATCTTTGTCAAGAAGAAAGATAAGAGTTTGCGGATGTGTGTGGACTACCGTCCGTTGAACGAAGTCACTATCAAGAACAAGTATCCACTTCCACGGATTGATGATTTGTTTGATCAATTAAATGGAGCTCAGGTCTTCTCCAAGGTTGACTTAAGATTGGGGTACCATCAAATCAAGGTCAGAACGGGAGACATACCGAAGACAACTTTCTCCACTCGTTACGGTCCGTACGAGTACACTGTCATGTCTTTCAGATTGACGAATGCACCAGCATACTTCATGAACCTTATGAATTCGATTTTCATGGAGTATTTGGATAAGTTTGTCATTGTATGTATTGATGACATCCTTATCTACTCCAAGTTTGATGAAGAACATGAGCAGCACTTGAGACTTGTGTTGGGGAAGCTTCAGCAACATCAACTTTATGCCAAATTCAGCAAATGTGAGTTTTGGCTATGGGAAATTAGTTTCTTGGGTCATATCTTATCCAAGGGTGGTGTCGCTGTTGATCCAAGCAAGGTACAAGATGTGCTAGACTGGAGGCAACCCAAAAGCGTCACCGATATTCGCAGTTTTCTTGGGCTTGCAGGATATTACCGCAGATTCATCAAGGACTTCTCAAAAATTGCAAGGCCAATGACACAGCTTCTGAAGAAAGAAAAGAAGTTCAAAAGGTCAGCGGAGTGTGAGCATAGTTTTCGGATCTTGAGAGATCTTTTGACCAAAGCTCCAGTGCTCATCCTGCCAGATATTCACAAGAGTTTCGACATTTATTGTGATGCATCTCGCCACGGGCTCAGTTGTGTGCTCATGCAAGAGGGCCGAGTGGTGGCGTATGCATCGAGGCAATTGAGGCCTCATGAAGCTAATTACCCCACGCATGACTTGGAGCTTGTAGCTGTAGTTCATGCTTTGAAGATTTGGCGGCATTACCTCATAGGTAATCGTTACGAGATCTACACTGACCACAAGATACTCAAATATATTTTCACCCAAGCCGATCTGAACTTGAGGCAAAGAAGGTGGCTTGAGTTGATTAAACACTATGATATGGGACTTCATTATCACCCCGGGAAAGCTAATGTGGTGGCCAATGCATTGAGCAGAAAATCTCAATGCAACTGTTTGTCGATAACTCCTTTTTCGGCAGGCTTGTATGCTGCAATGCAACGTCTGCACCTGGAGATAATTGAAGAAGGTTCTCTTGCTGCCCTAAGTGCGAATTTTACACTTGAGGACCAAATTAGAGAAGCCCAAAAGACTGACATGGAAGTAGCAAAAATCTGGGAAGAAATGAAGGAAGGCAAGGCCAAATGTTTCAAAGAAGATGCACAAGGCACCCTATGTTTCGGAAACAGGTTGGTGGTGCCGTTTGATCGCACCTTGAGAGAGCTAATTCTCAAAGAGGCTCATGACTAAAAGTTCTCTATTCACCCTGGTAATACCAAGATGTACCAAGATTTGAAGAAGCGGCTTTGGTGGAGCCAAATGAAGCGGTAGATCGCTCAATATGTTGCCGAGTGCGATGTATACCAAAGAGTCAAGACTGAGCATTTGAAGCCAGCAGGTACTCTACAACCCCTGCCCATTCCCAAGTGGAAATGGGAAGAAATTGGCATGGATTTTATCACCGGCCTTCTAAGGACTCAAGCTGGGTCCGATTCCATATGGGTGATTGTCGATCGTCTGACAAAGGTTGCTCACTTCATTCCTGTCAAGACCACTTACACCGGAGTCAAGCTAGTAGAGCTGTACATCTCCTGAATTGTTTGTCTCCATGGTGTACCGAAAGTGATCATGTATGATAGAGGCCCTCAATTCACATCCCACTTCTAGGGATGCTTACATAAAGCAATGGGGACCAATCTATCTTTCAGCTCCGCTTACCACCCGCAAACGGATGGACAAACTGAAAGAGTGAACCAAATTTTAGAAGACCTTCTCCGAGCATGTGTGCTGTCCTACAGCAAGAATTGGGAGAAGTGCTTACCGTTTGCGGAGTTCTCCTACAACAATAGCTTCCAACCAAGCATACAAATGTCACCCTTTGAGGCATTATATGGGAGAGCTTGTAGGACACCCTTGAACTGGTCCGAAGCCGGGGAGAGGCCATTTTATGGTCCAACCTTGGTGGGGGATGCGGAAGAACAAGTTCGTGTCATTCGTGAGCGACTTCAAACGGCTCAATCTCGTCAGAAGTCCTATGCCGACCGTCGTCGTCGTGAATTAAGTTTTAAGGTGGATGATCATGTCTATCTTAAGGTCTCTCCGATGAAAGGAATGCATCGTTTTCGAGTCAAAGGCAAATTGGCACCTCGCTACATCGGACCATTCCAAATTCTAGCAAAATTGGGATTCGTGGCCTATCTATTGGAATTGCCACCATCGCTTTCTGATGTGCATGATGTGTTCCATGTTTCACAATTGAAAAAGTGTCTTCGTGTTCCAACCGAAGCCACCGAGTTGGAAGAACTCGACTTGCAACCCGATCTTTCTTATTAGGAGCACCCTATTCGTATTCTTGAAGAAACAGATCACAAGATGAGGAATCGTAATATCAAGTTCATCAAAGTTCAGTGGAGCAACCATACTGAAGATGAGGCTACTTGGGAACGTGAAGATCAATTGCGACAAGAATATCCTGACCTCTTTCCTTGAAGTACCTTCGAATCAAGAAAAGCAAGGTTAAATGAAGCAATGGTAAGGAAAAAGTATTAATCATTGTAACCTTGTAAGGTATCTTAGCACTATCTTTAAAGGAAATCAAAACAACAGATGTTTTATCTTCTTTTAGAACCTTTCTATCCAACTTCCACCCTACCATGATCTCGGGGTCGAGATCTTTTGTAAGGGGGGAGGTTTGTCACATCCCCGAATTAATAAAGAGGATTACTATGCATCTCATGAGCATGCATCATTGCTTTCAAGCATTTGCATTATTTATTGCACTTAGAAAATCTTACACAAGGTTAAACCTACAACTCAATTATAAGCTTCAAAAGAAAAACAAGAACCTAAACTCTTGTTCATCTTCTGGAAATAATTTATTCAAATACTAGAGCAATTATAAAGAATTAATATAATTTTTCCCAAATTTTTGGGACTGGTTGAAACCCGAAGAAAATTCAAACACAATTTAATGACCTACATTAAGTCTGAATTTAAATTATACACATTATATCGTGAACAGTAGTTTTCAATAATTTTTATGGACACTAGACCTTCCCAGGAACCCCTGTGATTTATTTCACAATTTTAGGAAATTTATTTCTAATTTTAGCACTCAGGTCAAAGTGGAGAAACTATTTTAATTCTCACTCAAACCCTAAACCCTAACCGTCACTCATCGTTTTGGGCTCGAGTCCGACCCGGACTCCTGACTTGACCAGACCAACTAAACGCACCGTGCGTGAACCCTTCGATTGGAAATCAACGGCCCTCATCTCGCACCCCTTCAGCCCAGTCTGATCGCCACGTTTATTCCTAGCCGTTCAGCCCAGATCCAACAGTCCGCGCTAACTCACTTACTCGGGCGATCGCGCGCGCGCTGAGTCGCTGCCGTGCCAGGCCCACCTATCGGATCCGTCGTCCACCTCTCGCTGGCACACGCGTAGACGCCAAACGCCACGCGGCAGAGCATCTCTGACGCGCACAGAACGGCAACGTCGACGCCGTCAATCCACCGCGTCCGTTGGCCTATCCTGGAGCTCCCTCACTTGACGCCGCCTCCGCTCCGTCCCTTGCCTAGGCATAATACCTCTCCCTACCTTCCTTTCACCTCACTTCTCCTCTTTTCGGCCGAGGAGAGGGAAGCTCGTTCTCACTCTCTACTCCGGTAAGCTTCGACCGGGTGGTAGCCCTCGACTCCTTGCTCAATGCCTTCTCCAGTTTTGCTAAGCTCGACTCTTGTCTTTGCTTGTAGAGCTCAGTTCACCAACGTGCTCTAGCTCACTTCCAGAGTGCGCACCCGAGTGGCGTCATCGTGTCAACTGGGTATTCGGTGAGTATTATCCTCCCATTTCCGCGTCACATGGTGTCCCTTTACTCCCTAATCAGAACCCCTCAACTAATTTGTATAATGCACGATAGGTTTTCGTTGAATTGAAGAAATCGTGTTTTCGGCCTTAGAATAGTCCGTTCGTCTCCCACTTGGTTTCGGTAAGCCATTCTTCGATTCATTTCTCTCTTAGCATCCTTGTTGGGTCTTTAACATGTTCCGACCACTCATTTCCTCTCTGGTTCACCAGATCGAGCTCTCCGCTTGTGCCGTACCGTCGCCGCCTTCTTCTCCGGTGCCAACGCAACCCCGGCCTACTCCAAGCTTCCTCGAGCACCCTTCGTCACTCAGGTAGCTTTCTCTTAGTCCCTAGGACTCAAGCACCCGCTTGAATGACGCTGCGGAGCTCTCTTTTGCTGTATGCACGATTGCCGTAGAACCATCGCCGCTTAGCTCTGGCTAGCCGTCGGTACAGGCCACCATTGGTGTCGCCACCACCACCCATAGGTACGCAGCACTAATGCGAAGCGACAACGGGCCTTGGCAGGCTCCGCCGTGGCGTGTAGCACCAGCGAGCCGCCGGGCAACCGCTCGGGCACGTTGTCGGACGTGGGCAGCTCCTGTAGCTGTCCGTTTACGACAAATGACGGTCATTAATACTAATGATTGAATTAAGAAATTAAGCGCTGTCTTAGCCGTCTAGATCTTTCACTGGCAAGTGGGACCGTGCACAGAAAACAGGGGAGATAAGTGAACGCGACAGAGACACTGACGGGTGGGCCTAACCCTTAAACCCCGTGCGCTATGCACGCAGCGTGCAGTGACCAGTCCTGGGACCTGTCACGACAACGGACCCACTGTCACGGTGAATTTTAAAACCAGTAGTAAAATAGAAAGCTCACTGTTCACCGGCCCGCTAGTCAGCGTCGGTGGCTAGCGCCGCGTTCGGTGAGAAAAGTAATAAAAGCGTTAGAAAATTCGAAATCCAATTATTTGCACACTATAAAATATGTATGACTTCAAAAATACATAACTAATTCATTTGAACTCCAAAATGGATGGAACCACTTCTGATAATTTTAATTTTTAATGAAATTTATAATAAAATTGGTTCCAAACATGTCCCTATAGCAGAGGTATTATTTTGGAGATTGATCCATTAACACTATTATTTTTACAAAAGGAAATGCTGATAACTTTAGAAATTCATAACTAAATCATGAAAACTCCAAATGAGGAAACCTCAACTGTCTTAGTCTTGTATTAATATCCTATATTTATCCATTTAATCCTTTGTCCCACTACAGCTCTACAAATTTTGACCTGATGACTAAATTACTCAAAGAGGACATATCGAAAGCTGAAATTCAAACTAGTATAACTTTCACTCGAAAACTTTAAATGAATTAATTCTTTCACCTAAATTCATCTAAAATCATGATTTAGCTACTGTATAAAAATCATGCATTTTTGAGCATTTTGAATTTGAGGTATTTTTCGGTGTTTATTCGGTATTGTATTTATATAGATCCCGAGCCTATCGATATTGACCTTTACGCTACTGAGGGAGAGATGCTAAGCTTCCAGCAAGGCAAGTATCATTTGAACTTTCTTTTGCATCATATTTGATCCCAGTTTTGTTAAGTTAGTGCAATGATAATTGCTTGCATGCTATTTTGATAATATCGCTATTTTTGTGATGTGTAGATTAGTTATCTCCTAATTCATTGAGGTTATACTTGAATTATTCCAGTACCACATGCTTGAGTTAGGATGTTTGAAATATATTATTCGGGTTTGCTTAGCCATGCAAGTCTAGAACCGGTAGCTGATTGTCGGGAATAACCCGACAATTTTGGGATAAACACAACTACCACTTTATGCTTTTGTTTCAGATCTTCATATCTGTTTTATGAGTTAAATGTTGTCATTTTAAATGAGCTTTTGGTCTGGACAAGTGATAGTTAGTGATGGTTCCTTTGTGCACGAGATTTGGGTAAGTGGTTGACTTGTCTAGGCACTTAAGGACCGAACTTTGGTAACATCTTTGATTCAAGTAAAACTCGTGCTTCCACACGCGGTGTATGGGCACTGCTTGGTTAAGTAAGGGGTCGGTGTTGTTGAGTTGATGACTGGTGGTGTGACGACGTATATGTGTTCCATCGCATATATGTTTCATAGGGTGCCGATTGCAATTCTTTATTGTGAGGGTGAGCCCTATTTAAACATTATTCATTGGGTCGGTATTCCCGGCACAACTTGCGTGCCAATTTGGTTGGTAGGTGGTATAGCCTATCCTAAGTGGGGTTACGTCGCGCGTGGGTGATTCAACTCAATAATATCAACTTGCTGAAAAATACTAAGTCTTGGTTTACCCGGCCAGCATACCATAGGAAGTATGCTATATTCGGAGGCATCTGGAGGCTTACGGGCTAATCAAGTCATGTGGGTAAAGTAGTACACCCCTGCAGGGTATAAATCTATTCGAATAGTCGTGTCCATGGTTACGGACGACCACTTGAGTTACATGGTTGCTATTGTTAGACTTGGAATTAAAATTGTGGTTATAACTTGGTATTGTCATGAATGGGATGTTCATGTATGTTGTTGTATCATAGTGGACAACCACTTTGTTATTTGGATGATTCATTTGTTATTCAATTTACTACTTTTTCACATGCTTTACTTCTACTTCAAATCTGATTTTAAAATGGCACTTGAAAGACTAGTATGTGTAGGTTGTAAATTGTTGCGTCTCTTTTGCAAAACTAAGCGAATATGAGCCATCCTTTGGAACAACCTCTAGCATAACTAATTTTTATTTGTGTAAGACTTGCGAGTACCTTTGTACTCAACCCAGTTGTTACAATTTCAGGTGAGGAAGGGTACGAACCCGTTGAGCTTGTTAGCGCCGATTTTGGCGACGCTAATGAATAATGCTATCATTTAACTCCCAGTCGGTTGCCGATGGGATATGGGCATACCATGCTAGATATTTTGGTTTATTTACTTGCTTCCGCTATTACTTAATACTCTTATTTGAATTTGGCCGGTCGGCCGCTTGTAATAGATGTAGACTTTAACTATTATGTTGTATGTCTTTTGAACTATCTATGTATGTTGTTGTATGGATGTGATCAACGTTGTATGAGAGTATGAGCATATTGGTCGCTGATCTTGGGAGCCAATATGATCACATACTCGCTGTTTGTGGCTTCCTATTTAACTCACTAAGTGTAGTGATTGGCTTGTTGGAGAACCGACAATCATGTAGTGCTCGCAGAGGAACAGCGCGCATGATCGTCGGGGCTCTAGTTTATAGTTAAGCCTTTCACTGAGATTGAGTTAAGTTGGAATCCATTTACTTGAGGCCCTAGAGTTATGTCCTTAAGACCAAGCTTAGTCTCGGTCTGACGGAGATAACCCGGGGGTCCTCACAGCTAAGAGGGGCTCAAGGAGGTCTTGACGACTAGGATGAACCGGAGGGAGGTCCTAATGGTCAAGATGGAACAAGGGGAGATCTCGATGGTCAAGACCAACACAAGAGAGGTCTCAACGGTCAAGACGGAGCCAAAGGAGATCTTGACGGTCAAGACCAACACGGGAGAGGTCTCAACGGTCAAGATGGAACTAAAGGAGATCTCGACGGTCAAGACCAACACGGGGAAGGTCTCAACAGTCAAGATTTAGATCAAAGCATGTCTTGGCAGTTAGCATGAACCTGAGGTGTTCCTGACGGCCAAGAAGAAGGGCCAAGGAGGTCCTGACGGACCCGGGGAGGTCCAAAAGGACACAGGGAGGTCCAAAGGAACACAGAAAGGTTCAAATGAACACAAGGGAGGACAAAAAATTAAACAAGAGAGTTCTAGGAAGGAGAAATTCTACTCAAATTGAATTTCAGAAATCAAAGACGTTTGAAACACAAACCCGAGCTAGGATGCCATGAGGTGGTCGTGACTCAAAGAGGAGGTCAAAACCAAAAGAAGGTTCAACCAGAAACGAAGGTCTAGACTACAAGGAGGTCCAAACAGAGAAGGAGGTTTGGACCAAAAGGAGGTCTAAACCATAGACATACTCAAACCAACAAAGAGGTCTAGACTAAAGGAAATTCAAACAAAAGACCTGAGGGAAGGTCTTGACCAAGGAGGGAGGTCTGAACCAAAGAGGTCTAGGCGCAAGGGAGGTCTAGACACACAAGATATCTAGACACTAAGAAGGTCTGGACATAAGAGAATGTCCAAGCAAAATGAAGGGAAGGAGATTTGGGCAAAAGAGCTGGCCTAGAGGGAGAGCAGAACTAACAGAGAAAGGGAGAGATAGCTCTAGAGCTCGATCAACACCAAATAAACCAACTTTTGGGATTAGGTGAAGTTTTACTTAGTCATTTTAAACACTCAAATTCTGAAAATCTCAAGTTAAGCTTTAGGACTTCAACAAAACCAAATGGTTCTTTTTATTTTAAAATTTTCAAAAAGGGGCTCAGAAAATTTAGGGTGTCAAAGACCTCCTGAGTGGTCTGATGGACCTCTTGGGTGGTCCTAGAGGTCCCCTGGAGCGATCCTACTAGACCTCCTGGGAGGTCCTAGTGGACTGTCCACGTGGTCTTGGAGGACCTCTCTGGTGGCCCGGGTCAGGGCGCTACAGTCATCTTGAGATGTATTTCCCTCTATCATTTTTCGATATCATGGTCCATCTCATTGTTCACCTTGTGAAAGAGATAAAGATATGCGGCCCTATGTTCCTACATCATATGTACCCGTTCGAGAGGTACATGGGCATTCTCAAGTCCTACGTACGGAATCGATCTCGTTCGGAGGGCAACATCATCAAAGGTTATGCAACCGAAGAGGTCATTGAGTTCTGCGTCGACTACATGGCTTAGGTGGAACTGATAGATGTGCCTCTATCTCGTGATGAGGGGAGACTAGATAGCATCGGGACCATCGGAAGGAAATCAATCACTCCCGATCTGGATACATACGCTCAAGCCCATTTCACGATCTTGCAACACATGACCCATGTGTCCCCGTACATCGACGAGCACAAAGACATGGTACGCCAATGTAATCCGATCGTCGGGGTTTGGATCATGAGAGAGCACAACCGCGGTTCAACGAATGGTTAAAGGTGCGAATCATCGGGAGGTCATCAAGTGATGATACGCTACTATGGTTGTCAAAAGGGCCACAATTTACAATTGTGACATGGCAAGGATACGACATAAATGGGTACACATTTTATACGGCAGCTCAGGATAGGAAGAGCACAATCCAAAATAGCGGTGTCCGCATAGATGCGTTTCACGAGCAGTTCAATAGCGCCGGGACACATGGGTTGAACTCCTACTATGGGTTCATAGAGGAGATTTGGGAGCTCGACTACATACTTTTTAAGATCCCTCTGTTTCGGTGCCATTGGGTTAAACTTCCGCAAGGTGTGAAGGTCGACAAGTATGGCATCACCACTATGGACCTCAAATGTGTCGGATACAAAGACGAACCATTCGTACTCGCTAAGCAAGTTGTTCAAGTTTTTTATGTAACAAACCCGGCAAATAAGAATGGCCACGTAGTTCTTCATAGAAAAAGAAGGATTCTCGGAGTTGAGAATGTTGTGGATGAGGAAGAGTACAATCAATTTGATGAGTTGCCTCCTTTCGGAGACGGCATCAGGCTCGAGGAAGAACCCAGTGAGGAGCTATATGCACGTCGATCATCATGAAGGGCTATATTTTAATTAAGAATTTACTCCATTGTAATTAATTTATTCCATAACATCATGTGTTATGGACTTGTAATCTCTCATATATTTTGATGTCAACGTGGAATTGTCATGTGTTAATGTGTTATGGATTTGTCATCTTTGATATTGATGTCAATGTGGACGTTCATTGTAATGTGGAGTATCAAAATTGGTTTCACTTGATTTGGAGTTGAGTTGAATTAGATATGAATTTTTGAAGTCAAACAAATTGTTAGTGGATAAATTAATTTTCAGTCAAATTATTTGGAGTTGTGTTATGGACTTATTTGGAGTTGTGTTATGAACTTGTCATCATACTTGTCACCAGGTTCATATGGACTTGTCATGATTGTCATCATACTGCTTGTCACCAGGTTCATATGGTTTTGTTGGGATATCACAAACGGTTCTATTATGGAACTGTCTGTGAAAAGCAATCACAGACGGTTCCATAATAGAACTGTCTATGATATGGATTGTATCACAGACCGTTCTATTAAAGAACCATCTGTGATGTGGACACATCACAGACGGTTCCATAATAGAATCGTCTATGATATCCCTTATAACCCTAGGACTCGCAAATTCATCTCCCCAGTGCCCTTACCCTGTTTAGCTCTCGCTCCTTCGCCTCCTGTAGGGCTTGCCCGTTCACCTCCCAGTAAGCCCTAACACCACTGCCCAAGGTACGTCTCCTCCGGTCCTCCCTCGCGCCACCGACTCCAGTGTCTCCTCCGGTCCTCGTGCCACCGGCTCGAGCGACTCCTTCGGTCCTACCTCACGCCGCCGGCTGCAACACCTCCTCCGGTCTTCGCGCCGCCGGCTCCAACGCCTCCTTCGGTCCTCCCACGAGCCGCCAACTCCAACGCCTCCTCTGGTCCTCGCGCCGCCGGCTCTAGCACCTCCTCTTCTCCTCCCTCCTGGTGAGTGGTCCTACCTCGTGCCTTGCCTGTTGATCTTCTTGGTGGTTTTGAGTACCATCGCCATTGTGAGTGTTGCAACATATCGTGCACTGTCTCTTTGCATATATATATATATATATATATATATATATATATATATATATATATATATGTATGTATGTATGTATGTATGTATGTATGTATGTATGTATGTATGTATGTATGTATATATGTATATGTGATGTGCTAGTTGAAATATGTGATCTGTGATTGGGATTGATCTCTGAGACTAGCTCTGGAAGGTATTGCAAAGTTATGAGTGGTCCTGTTTATGCTCTGTGATGATAACTATCTAATACTGAAATTAGCTTGATGATTTAGGTCATACTTGAGCTCTATTGTGTTAGTTGCTGCTGTCTTTCGATCATCTGTCATTCTGTTGCTCTTGTTATAACTACTAGTTATTTCATTCTGGATATATTGTTGTCCAGCAACTCAGATTGACAATTTTTGTTCTGTGGTGAAGTTAGTCCTATACTAAAATTGATTATCATCCTGTGTATTTTGATCAGTTGTATTAGAGAGTGATCTTTTACTGTTAGTTCTGATATCTGAATCTAGCTCTAGAGATATTGCATCTTTGGTATTTAATCATGTTTAGCTGCAATTGAATATTTGGTATTTATGTCCTCGACTGTGAATGTTTGGTCCGTGGACATTGTGGGTGTTCTGATGGTTAGGGTTTGGGATACTAGATATGATGACATATTGCTATGTGGAATATTGTAAATGCTCTGTGATGAAATCAGTCATATACTGAAATTGACATTGCAATCCAGTTTAGACTTGAGCTCTAAAAGTATTGTTCAAATCTGTCAATTGATCTTAAGATAGTAGTCTGTTACTTTTGGATACTTAAAGACCTGCATGGTTAGGGTTTGGTCCCTGGACATGGTTAGAAGGGTCTGTTTTTTATTCATTCTCTGTGAGATATATCAAAGTGAATTTTGTGGGCTTAATATTGATCTGTGATTGGAATGGTCTAATTCTGAAATTGGTAGAATTACTAGTTCAATTTTGAGCTCTACAAGATTGCTTGTTGCTGTCATAGTAATCACCAGTTTGCCTGCTGCTGTCAAATTGTATTTAGAAGTTCCAGTACTTCTGTAGTGCTTTACTTGATCACTTAATCTACTGTCCTGTGCTTTTAACAGAAGAAAGTTTTACTTGATTCTATTTTGTTTCTATGTCTTCATTAAAGGCTAGTCTTCTATGGACTTCAGTAGTGGATATTGATGGTTCTTGATGATCTATGGTTGACAGATAGTATCATTTTGAACTTCTTATACATGTGATCGTTAAGTCAGTCTAGTTAAGCTTTGGATAGAGCTCAAAATCTGAATTTTTGTGTTCTTATCCAATTTATGAAGAGAATAGACCTTAGTGCTGAGATGGCTAAGTTTGTTTATTGTGCAACTCGCCATATGAGAGCATTGTTCTTGTTGTTACTGTTTCTAAGATATTTGACAAATTAGAAGAAGTTTTTAGAGCTCAAGGTTTATATTGTTTTGTCAAAGTCAATTAGTGAAGAGTATAGACTGGTTGAGATGGCAAAGACTTGTTCTTTTGCAACTCTCCTTCTGAGAGCACAAACTATCATCAATCTTCTGTGCTTTATGCTGCTTATTGCAGATTTACTACTTGCTGGTATTATGCTTGTTGCATAATTATTTCTGTTGTGATGAATGTCAAATCTTGCAATCCATTTTATTGCATATGTAACTTATATAGATAGCAAGTAAGTGAGATGGCAAAGGCACCGTCTTCACCGCCGTCACCGAATGTGTCTGGATGTCCGATGATAGCGATATGTAAGCGAGATGGCAGAGGGAAATCGAAATTGCCTGCAGGGCGACTGATCATCATGGAGGTCAGTGATGTTGGGATCCCTCTGAGTCCCCAGAGATCAGCGGCGAGATTCCGGACCATCTATGGGATTATTGCAAGGGAACGGGTCCCCATTACCACACCAAGTTGGAAGTCTCTAACGGCCGTAGAGAGAGGCGTGCTGTGGACAGAACTTTCAGCCTTGTTCACTATCCCAGAAGCAGACATGGCACGTGTGGAACGGCAGGCATTGCTCGCGATGTGTCACACGTGGAGGACCTTCAAGAACAAGCTTGTCATGAAGTACGTGAACACGGGTCGGACGTCCTTCATGAAGTATCCATTCTTGACGTGGGATATATGGGACGCCTTTGTGGCTATGAAGACGACGGCCGAATTTAAGGAGCAAAGTGCGGCGCACAAAGCTCTCTAGACACGAAACACTCACCCCCACAGACTTGGCACTGCTGGGTACGCGGGTAAATCCACGGAATGGGCGACGGAGGACGAAAACGCAACTAGGCCATTTTTTGAGATCACAGATCCGCGTGCCCTAAGCTGGTTAAAAGTAAGGGCAAAAGTCTCGTCTTTGGGCAACATCTCTTTCACAAACCAGGCAGACTAGGAAGTGTCCCAACGTCTGGTAAATATGTCGAACTACTAAGTTGTTAATAAGTCCATAACTTCATAGTGTCTATAATAACATGATGACCTCTTGCAGCATGAATTGAATACTGAAACTTCCAAAGGCTCCTTCCAAGTAGAGAGGGAGAAGGATATGCTATCTACGGCCCTGGGAAACAAGGAGCACCCGGGTCGCACGTGAGGCCTTGGGGTTACCGTACCTTGGAGTTATGGATTCCAAGGCGACTACGACATGTCTAGGAATAGGAAGAGATCCAAGGCTAAGCACGAGGACTGGTTGGTATAGATGCTTACTACAAAATTTCAAGGATAGATAACACAATTGCAGGATCAAATGAATCAACTTCTGAACCAGTTGCAAGCCGCCCTCATTATTTTGGGAGCCAGTCCTCCTCGACATCGGAGTAGCGTCGCGTCCACGCATAATTCTGAACATGATGACATCCAATTACCTATTGACAACATCAAGGTAATGTACATCTCTGGAATACTCCAAAGATAGACCTATAGGATGTCTTAGCTAATTGTGTATCTTTTTGTAGGAGCCGACGCCCTACAAGCTCTATGTGAGGATGGTTGGGTCTATTTCTATTGAGGCTAGGTGAGGGATGGCATATCCATGCCAGGAAGGGATAGTGCAGCACGGTGCCCAGCTGGTGTAGGGTTACGCTAGGGTCTAGGTGGACATGGTACATGATAATTTCATGGCCATCCTGCTGGAGATTCGTCCGAACAAAGACATCAGAACACTAGGGGATGCCATGCACACTTTTATCCAGTGGCCCAAGAAGGACAGCGCCCTGGACCCAGCAGTGCCTTGATCTCGACACGACCATTCCTCTCCAACGGGACTCTCGATGACTCCACCTCATCATTCGCCTCAGAAGGCCACCTCATCGTTTCCCGTGAAGAAGATGCCAAAGGAACAAGAAAAGCGTGTCGTCATATCGGTTCCCGAGTCGTCTCGTAGGAAGACGTGTAGCGGGCAAGTTGTTGAGGCCAAATTGAAATCGATGAACATTAAGGCACCTCCTAATCCCTCGAAATACTCCATCGGAAAACCGTTGTGCTCCGACACAGTATTAACCCACGTTGGATTAGGTTGTCAGGCTTTGCATCTCTGGTACATGCGGAAGACCGAAAAGAAGGGGTGTGATACTCGAATCACCATCAGATACAAGGATGAGCATTTCTTCAACGGGCCAGGCCACTTCGTCGTGGGCTTCAGCAACTTATACGACCTATTCAACCCTATTGCCCTCGACGCATCACTTCTATGATGTTGGACACTTTAAGTGTGCACAATCAAGTTCTACTTTCACGTAATACTGATAAATATCACAACTCATTGCTTATGTACAGATACATGATGAAAAAAGCTAAGGAATGGTCCGAACCGGTGGGTTTCCTCGACCCACACGTGGTCTCATTGCAAACCATCGAAACAGACGCATCATTCGTCGAGAAATACATAACGAAGGGATTGCTTTGTCAGAATGACAGGGACTACATACTAGTGCCCTACAACCAGGGGTAAGTGACGAGGATTAAAACCTCTATGTATTATCTTAATACATAATAAAAGACCATACGTCTTCATGGTCGTAACCCCTAAGGCTAACGACCTCACTGGTCGTAAGGATTCCAGAGGTTACATAAGGGTACCCTAGTCAAATAAGATCCTATACCTAGTCTCCGACCAGGTAGCTGCTCGGAGAAGCTATGAACTGGTATCTATAACTGATCCCAAGTATATTCTTACCGTACGATGAATATAGCATGTGTTGTATACTTCATATCACACGGTTACATAGTCCTAAAGACACTGACAACAACCACAATACGATTGAGTGTCTCTACGACACTTAACCGCAGAGTAGTTAACACATTGTTAACTGACGCCTCGCCTCGACCAGTCGCAACGCTTCACTAGGGACGCCTTCTCTAGGAGTAACTACCACCTCTTCGGAAGTTATTTAAAGGTGGAGCACAGAAGACCAAAGGGCAGTAAATACATAATGGCGGGATTGCTTCGTCAGAACGACAAGGACTACATACTGGTGCCCTACAACCAGAGGTAAGTGCTTCACTACTTGCTATATAAATTTCATTTGTACTTTATACGCACCATGAACTTAGGTTTAATGACTATAGCGACATACATGAGTAGGTACCACTGGATCCTTTTAATCATTATTCCAAAGAGGAACAAGCTAATATACCTTCATTCCCTAATCAGCAAACAACACGACTTCAGCATTCTGACAGAAATACTCGACATGTATGCTCATTTCCTCCATACATAACTCTATTGTAGTCTTCCTTCGTTTGAAATGGCCGAGAATAACTTTTTAGAATCATATAGGTCGTTCACCGCCTATGTTGATAGGGGAGGACTATACAAGGGGGGATCAACAACACACTGACACACAGGACGTAATTTCCAGTACGCGCTACAACACAATAATGCTATATCATACTTCCTAATAATGCATCTCGAACTGACTATACCTATTTATGTAATTCTATTTTTGTAGTGCCGCCAGCAAAAAAATGATGAGGTATGTGCATTCTACGTTTGCCATCATATGCAGCAAATCATTAGTGCTAAGATGAAGGATCCCGAGGTTTGTCAATCTCAAATAATTATTTCCTAATTATAAATTTAAATATATATGCTTACCACTTTACTCTTGCTAGCTTACGTGACTTGATGATGTAATTAGATGCACCGTTACAAGAGAGATCGTACGCTCGAGGGAACCTCTCGCGCTTCATCAAGACAAATATCATTAACCCCAACCGAGACTTTCACTCCGTCGCCGACCCAAAGTTTCACCCCGTCGACACCTCTCAACCACATGCAAACAATTGATTCAATTGTAATCCAATTGTAACTATAGCGAGAATACTTGAACAAATTCTTTTGTAATTTATTTTGAGTTGTCAACAATTGATTTTCTGTGATGTATCTATTTTTTGCATGCTTGTTTTCAGAGGGCATGGCAAGCAACTCCTGAGGCTAGCAAAAAAAGTAGCCAAAAAGCAATTCCTGATGGTTTTTTTGTTGAAACCGTCTGTGAAGGCATGGTATCACAGACGATTTCCATTAAAAATTGTTTGTGATGTTCTCGAATATCACAGATGGTTCTATTTAGAAACCGTCATGATATTTCAATATCACGACGGTTCTATTTACGCATCGTCGGATATTTCAATATCGCTGCACGGTCCGTAAATAGAACCGCTCAGGATATTTGAGAATATCACGACGGTTTCTAAATAGAACCGCTCGGATATGCTACGATCACGCACGGTTTTTAATGGAAACCGCTCGATATTATACTTCACGCACGGTTTTAACAAAAACCATCAGTTATTCAAGATCACGCACGGTTTTGAACCGCTCGTGATAACCGCCTATTATCACAGACGTACAAATTTAGACAGTTCGAAAACCGTCTGTGATGAGGCTGTATGTAGTAGTGCATGGAGGTCCTCAAGGCGCTTCGCATGCAGCTTCATACCGTACCCAACGACGTTGGCCCAGTGGCTGATGAGTCCGCTGAGCCCGATGAAGAGGATGGCGATATGATCAACCCATTAGCGCCTCCTCTGTCACAGACCAAAGATCGCAAATGAGCCGATGACGAACTGGAGGAAAGTTCTACACCAGTAGGGAAATGTTGAACCTGAGAATAGAAGGATCATAGATTCTCTGTGTTTTACATACTATCCTAGGAACAGCTAGTGTACACAGTTCAACCAAAATGATAGCAAGTCCATATCATGCATTTTATTCATATTATCAGTTTTACTACTAAAGGGCACAAGGCCTAAAGAAAAGTACAATGGAAACATAAAGAAGTAGTAGGCCACACGATACGCCATATGCAATTGTCTGGGGCACAGCCTAGTCGTGCAAGTCTTCACCAGCAGGGTAGTACTCCTCCTTTGATCAACAATTTTATTAAGAAAGGTGAATACGAAACGTACTCCGCAAGTTACACCCAATAACAGGATATAATGCAAGAAGGTATAACAAAAGATGGCTTATATAGCTAAGTTTGCGTAAAGCAATGTTTTTAGATTAAATATCTTTACTAAGTTTCAAGGCAATTATGTTATATCTAAAAATTGATTTGAAATTTTTAATCATCATTTTGAGTGTAGGATAAACCTCCACACACGATTGTTGAAGGAATAACCCCCTTAACAATGGTTGTTTGCCCAAATTTCCCATTTAGATAAACTATCCAAAAACATTATGTTAAATCATTTTAAATCAAAATCCAAAATCTAACTTTGAGTAGCTTTGATCAACATGTTCATGACCATGGACACGGCCATTCTAATAGTTTTCTACTCTGTAGAGTTTGTACAACTTTACCCATAAGAGATACTCTGCTTAATATGTCGACCAAAACACGCTTTCGTAGGTGTGCGACTAAGCGACTATCACAAGGCCTTTACCCTACACTATCCCAACGTAGTTATGCCCGCTAAAGTTTTATACCATAGGTTTCACGCCAAACGGTAACCCCCTCTTGCACCTATGTGGGTACTAAAAGTAAGTCTTCACGACACCCACACCTCAAAATGACACAACCACGGTTCAATATTGTAGTTTAGTTAGCAAGGTTTGTCTTATTCCAAACTTGTGGTAGTACGGTAGAGCTTAGCAAAAAGCGGCTCTCATACCGGTCCTTATTTAACTGGGCAAGTTCCAACTAACCCCTAGGCCTCAACCATTCAATGAATTGATCCCGTGAATAAACTTGTACCAACCATCTATCCAAATTAGCCTAGTCTAAATTAGTTTTAAATTTATTTTGTTTCACAAATCATTTGCAAATATCCATGGCAAAACAATGCCATCGACTCATTTTAAAACTAAGTTGAATATTTGGCTAAATTCCCAAATTAAATATTTTTGGTCTAAATATGTCTTTACATAATTTTTTTTTTCTAAATGTTCCTAGTTCATACTATTGCATCAACTAGGCTTTATCTAGGGCGACAATTATTTTCGATTCAATGTCAATATTGGACATACAAAGGATTTAGGCATACAATAATAATTTAAAACATAATTAAAATAATTTAAAATATTGGGATCAAATATGATAAAAGAATGTAACTTGCCTTGCTCAAATCGTTGTTGATCGGAGTCGACGAAGAATTCTAGCTCCTCGAAGTCGTCGAAGTCTATACGTGGAAATAAGTCAAAGTCAAATAAAATTTAAATGAACTCCAAATTATACAATTTTGGTTTAGTTATCTAGATTATAATTTTTTATGAATTTATAAATTTGAATCACTGAAATCGGAGCTTGTATAAAGGAGAACGAGTCCTCAGAAGTTTGAATTCTAAAGAAATTACCATGCAAGCATGCACACGAGTGCTGATGGGGCAAACGAAGCTGACGTGGCGCACACGGGACTGCCAGGTGGTGCCACATGGCGGCCACGTCACTTCGGCGAGTGGCGGCACTAGGGATCAAAATGGTCGCCGGTGCTACGCGCCATGGCGATGAACATGAGTAGGCTCAAATGAAAGAGGGAGACGTGGGGAACCTGGTGTGCACCAGAACGGTTGCGGGATGTGAAGGAGTGGCCAGCGACAAGGAAGAAGGCGGTGGTGCATTCGGGTCTACAGTGGTGAAGGTGTTCTGGTGATCCTCCAAGGATGAGGCATCGTGCATGATGTAGAATGTGGACCGACGAAGCTCTTGGTGCAGACGGTGATGACGTGGCTTCAACGATGGTGTTGTAATTGACGACAGCGCACCTCAACAATGACGACGAAGAACTCCAAAATCTGATGAAAAGAGAGGAAGTGGGGAGCTAGGGTTACGTTGGAAGCACGAGTGAAGAAATGCGATAGGGATGCTCCCTTTTATAGGGGCTAGGGGGTGCTAAGGAGGCGAGGATGTGCACGGGCGTTACCTTGTCGGCGGCGGAAGTGGCCATTAAGGTGATTAGCAACGAATGAATGAAGGCGGGAGATGGAGCGGAGATCGTGGGCATTAATGCACACGATTGCAAGTGGTAACAGCTGTCTTTACACATGGGAATGACAAAAATGGTGGCGGCATGGGCGCGGCAAGGTTGAAGACGAAGCTAATAGGTAGGTCCCGCCTGTTAGTGACGGGAAGAGAGGGAAACGGAGTGGACCAACACGCGAGTGGGCCGGGCGAGAAAAAACCGTGGGCCAGGGAAAGAAAGATGGGCTGCGGGAAAAAGGGTTTCGGCCTGAAGGAAAATCCAGATTTTTAATTGATTTTCAATTTACAGAAATTAGAAGAAATCAATTAGGCTTTTAGAAAATAACAAATAGAGTTAAAAAAATCTAGAAAAATTCACGACACTTCCCTGAATTATTTTGAACATAAATAAAATATTTTCAACTCAAAATTGGTACTTATATTTTCAAATAATTTATTATGGCTTTAAAATAAATAGGAAAGACCTTTTTCAAATCCAGAAAATTCAAGGAAATTAATTAAAATTTCTTTCTAACAGAAATGAAATATTGGGATATTACAAGAAGAAGATGACAAGGGTGTGTAGCATATGCGGCCTAAAACCAACACAATAAAGGTTATTTACCTAACCCTACCCCAGAATAGAGGGCGAGGGGGCAGGACTAACGATGGTAGTGGTAGGGGGAGGGGGAGAGGGAGAGGGAGGAGGGGCGAGGAAGAGGAAGGTTCGGTACACGCCACCGGCTGATTCATGGGGATGAAACAGAAGATGACGACGCTAATGACTGTCTTCCCGTAGGGTCGGATGACAATGATACGTGCTGAATAGCGGTGTTCTTTACTTACATTTCAGTAAACCATTTACTGCAATGTCATATGTGTGTTACTATGGTGCGTCTACTAACTGGAAAACATAACTCGCTATTCGGCTCGCCTTGCATGTTTTACTGTATATTCGAACTCTCTTGCTTTAAATATCACATGATATTACTACTTGTTTTTTTACTATGTTGACCATAATCTATTACTGTCTTCTGTATATTGGTTACTTCTTTTTTTTTGCTAAAAGAATGCAACGTTCAATTGGTTGTGTTCATTCTACTAACATGTGGTGGCTGTTTTACTGTACGACACCAATAATGTTACTAGCATATATTTTTAATATTGAATTACTACATGCGTAAAAAAAAGACTTTACTTTTAAACCGTACACAATGCCGCTCCATCTCTCCAATGCATTTCTTCGTCTCCCCCCAGATGACTTATAAATATAATGTATCATCAGCTTGCAAAGCGTTGCATATGCGAGACGCCCTAAAAAAGCCCTAATCACTGCCTTGATACGACCACGGACTGTGGCATACCCGATGACCGAATTTCGACGAGTAGGAGTATTATGCAATGTGGCGGAATTTCGACTAGCTGGACATCGAGAGTTTCCATCGGAGCTTCGATATCTATTGCGATGCTTCTCGCCGAGGCCTCGCTTGTGTCCTTATGCAAGAAGGCAAGGTAGTGGCCTATGCATCAAGGCATTGAGACCTCATGAACTCAACTACCCTACCCATGACTTGGAGTTAGTCATGTGATTCATGTACTTAAGATTTGGCGACATTACCTTATCGGAATCGCTAGAAGTGTATTCGGATCACAAGAGCTTAAAGTACTTGTTCACCCAAATTTTGATCTGAACCTCGTGCAAAGGAGATGGTTGAGTTGATCAAGGACTATGATGTGGGTATTCACTACCATCCGGGCAAGGCTAATGTCGTTGCCGATGCGCTTAGTCGTAAAGCGCATTGTAATGCCTTGTTGCTCAAGGAGCATCAACCCTCTCTTCTGGTGGAGTTTCAGCGTCTCAACTTAGAGGTGGTTGAGCATGGTTTCCTCGCTACCTTGGTTGTGCATCCAACCTTGGTGGATCGTGTCAAGGCCGCTCAACAATCGGATGCTGGAGTGACCCGAATCAGGAAAAATGTCAAGAACGGAACGGCCAAGTGCTTCTCTGAGGATGAGCATGGTGTTGTGACGTTCGGACAGCGCCTGGTGGTTCCAAAGGACATGGATTTGCGGGACTTGATTCTCCGCGAAGCCCATGATTCTCCCTTGTCCATTCATCCTGGGGCCACAAAGATGTATCAGGATCTCCGCTAGAGATTTTGGTGGACCCGCATGAAGAGGGAAATTGCCGTGTTCGCTGCTGGCGCGACGCGGTGTTGTCGTGTGAAGGCCGAACATCAGCGACCAGCCGGTTTGCTTCAGCCTTTGCCAGTGCCAGAGTGGAAGTGAGATTCGTTCGGAATGGACTTCATCACCGATCTACCCACGTCCCCGAAGAAGAATGATGCCATTTGGGTCGTCATCGATCGATTGACTAAGGTGGCACATTTCCTTCCTATCAAGACTGACCTTCGGGTAGGTCTTTTGACAGAGCTCTACATAGCCCGCATCGTGAGTTTGCACGGTGTGCCGGAGACGATTGTGTCGGATCGTGGACCTCTTTTCACATCTCGTTTTTGGCATAGCTTGCAAGAGGTTATGGGAACTCGTCTTGCTTTCAGCTCAGCATATCATCCCCAAACTGATGGTCAGACCGAGAGGGTCAATCAAGTTTTGGAAGACATGCTTCGTGCTTGTGTCCTTTCCTATGGGAAGCATTGGGAGAAATGCTTACCATTCGCCGAGTTTTATTACAACAACAGTTTTCAGGCCAGTCTCGGCATGGCACCATTCGAGGCCTTATACGGGAGAAAGTGTAGAACTCCGTTGTATTGGTCTGAGACCGGCGAGAGACCTTTCTTTGGTCCAGACTCGATCAATGAGGCCGAGAGTCAAGTTCAGCTTATTCGTGAGCGTCTTCGCGCAGCTCAATCCAGACAAAAGAGCTATGTGGATCGCCATCGTCGTGAGTTGAGTTTTGAGCCTAATGACTTTGTTTATCTCAAAGTCTCTCCTTTGAAGGGCCATCAATGTTTCGGCGTCAAGGGCAAGTTAGCTCCTCGGTATGTGGGTCCCTACCGCATTATCGAGAAGAAAGGAGCTGTTGCCTATAAGTTGGAGTTGCCTGCTGCACTCAAGGGGGTACATGATGTATTCCATGTGTCCCAATTGAAGAAGTGCCTCCGTGTTCCAACCGAGGAAGCTCGCTGGAAACTCTCGATGTCCACCAGATCCGACCTATCGCGAGCACCTGCTCAGATACTCAAGAGGTCGAACGAAGAACTAGGAATCGCTCCATCAAGTTCCTTAAAGTTCAAGTGGTCGAACCATTCCGAGGATGAGGCTACTTGGGAAAGGGAAGCTCTGCTCATGCAAGTGCACTACCCCTCTTTCTTTTCGAGTGAGCCAAATCTCTGGACGAGATTGTAAGGGGGGAGATTTTGTAACATCCCAAATGTATAAACAGGTGTTCGTTTCAAATGTAATAAAATGTGTAGAAATTAAAACTTTTTCTCACATCTTGAAACCCCTAAACTCTCATGTAATTCTTGTCCAAGAGTTGTGGAATCCAAAAACACAAAGCTCTTGTTGACCAAAAGTCAAACTCATTTTTCACTTATCACAAATCTTGTGCCAAACCTTTGGAAATATTTTTCCATGGTCCTAGAGATGTTGTGGGACCTCTCTGAAAAATACCGTAAGCTTTAAAACTTGTTTGATAATTTTTGGAGGTAAAACAAATCCCTAAATAGCCTTAATGAATTTCCTGAGAAAAATGCAGTGCATAAAAATCTCTAGAAATTTTATGTGAGGTTAATCATAATGTCAACAAACTCCAGTTAAAATTTCATAAATTTTGGAGTTGAATTGCTATCTCAATTAAATCTCTGAAGTCTCAGCTTTTTAATTCAAACTCAAATGGACTGCACTGTTCCTTGGGCTGAGCCACTTTCCTGTTTGGGTTGAACCCAACCACACCCCTGGCTCGGCCAGACCTCCTTTCCACCTTGTGGAGGTCATAACCGTTGGATTCAAATCCAAAGATAACGACCTCCTCCTCAAACCAGCCTTGCTCAGACCTCCCACCTTGTTGAGGTCGTAGCTATTCGATCAGATCCAACAGCCCACGACCTCCCCTTGTTATCAAGCGCACCAGACCTCCCCCGTCGTGTGTTGTGCGCCATTGGATTTAAAATCCACGGTGACGACCTCCCTTTTTCATCGCGTGCATCAGACCTCCCACCCGCGTGAGGTCGCAGCCGTTAGATGGAGATCTAGCGCCCACGACCTCCCTTGTCCTCTCCTTGCCTTTGGATCTCGTCTCAACGTGCGAGATCTGTGGGCCGTTCGGACCATCCTTTTTAAGCCATTAGATCTAGATCGAGCGGTCTCTATTGAGTGGGCCGTTCGGACCACTCCTGTGATCCCTTAGATCTTAATCTAAAGGCCATGACCTCCTTTGCGCTACGCGCAAGGCTCAGGACCTCCCCTCATTTGATCAGCGCCGTTGGATGTAAATCCAACAGCCCTGACCTCCCTTGTGCCATGCGCACCAGCTTTGGACCTCCCCAATTGTTGTGTGCCCTTGGATTGAGATCCAAAGGCCATGACCTCCTCGTGCCTTTGGTAGTATCACGCGCAGCATAAGTCCTCCCCATCTGGTCCACGCCGTTGGATTCAGATCCAACGCCCTGGACCTCCTGTCCCCTTTTTCCTTTGCGCATTCGCGTAATGAAAATCGGAGGGTCACGATCTCCCCAGTCCAAATCGGAGGGCTGTGACCTCCTCCCTTGTCTTTCACTTAAGCCTTACCGTTTCAAAATCGCATCCGAGGGTCATGACCTCCCCATCCTCTTTATCCAACGGTGGAGATCATGTCCTGTTCTTCTCCTAGCTTGGGCACGCGTGCGAGAGCCATGGCAAGGAGAAGGTCGAGCTCGGTCTTGTCCAACGGCTCTGGCTGTCAGGCGCATTAAATGCATGTCAGCCTTTCCGCCCCTAGGCCATGCCCTAACCTACCCCTCTGTCACCTCCATTGTCCCGTCCAAGCCATGGACCGCGCATGGGCTAAGCTCACCATGAGCTTAACCCGTGGCTCATGACCTCTTTTGCCCTAGCTATAAAACCTCCTTGGTGTCACCCTTGGCTTCTTTACACACTTCACCAAATTGCTCTCGGTTCTCAGGAGCTCAAACCACGCACTCCCCCAATCGCCATTGATGACCTTGGAGCTCTTGGTGAAGGCAAGGCTCTGTGGCTCCTCTCTCGACCTCTTGCTCTTTTGTGCTCCTCTAACTCTCTGGAAGCTTTAACCCAAACTTAAGCTGGGTTGACATTTTCAGGAGTGAGCCAAAGTGGAGCTGGAGCTTTGGCCGTGGAGCACCCTTCTTCACCAGCGCCGGTCCTTCCTCTTCCACGACCTCCTCAGCTCCTTCAGGACCTCCAGGTAATCCTCCTGGTAGTCCTTAGGCTAGGCACCATGCTTGTATGTCGCTGCGAAGCTCAAATTTAGCTGTTTGTCATGTTGGCCGTGTTGGCCGTCGTGCTCCTCTCCGGCTCACCGGCGTTCAAGGCCGTCGCTGCCGTTGAGAGGAGGTCCATTGTGTGTGCAACACTATTGCGCACACGTTGGTGCCCATGGTTGTCACCGGCGAGGTCTGCATCGCCGGCATTGACCACGTCTTTGCGATGGAAATCTTGTCGGATCGTGTCATCCCGCGCGTGCCGTTCAGACAAAGATTTGGGGCAGTAAATGCTCCATCATTAAAAGCATTTACTGTTGTCTTAGCGCGCCTAGACCTCCTCGTTCTCCCGCGCATTTACTCCTTGCCCATGCTACATACAAGGCGCGAAAGGCCGTGGTTTTGGATTCGGGCTGCTCAAGACCTCCTCTGGTGAGATCTTGACTGCCCAGACCTCCTCCTTGAATCTTAGCCGCCCGCACCTCCCCGGAGGTCTCGAACTGCTAAGACCTCCTCCGCGATAGGACCTCCTCGAGGTCATCTCACCGTTAAGACCTCCCCGAGTTGATCTTAGCCGTTTAGGTCCTCCATCGGACAATCTAAACCATTAAAGTCCTCCCTTGGAAAATCGACCGCCCAGACCTCCCTCGAGAGGTCTTGACGATGTAGATCTTCCATGGGAAGATCTTGATCGTTTAGATCTTCCTTTGGAAGATCTCACCGCCAGTCCTCCCTCCGTGTTGTGGTCCGTTGGATGCAGCATCAACGGCCACAACCTCCTTCCTCGTTAGCGTGCGCTGCTGGGAGGACATGGACCATTGGATCCATGATCAACGGCCCATGTTCTCTGGACCTGCGCTACAGCGCACGTGCGATTTTCTCTGGAGGTTTTGAGCCGTCAGATCCAGGATCTAAGGCTCATGTCCTCCCCCTGTCTTTTGGTTTTTAGAATATCCAGAGAGCACTTATTTTGTGAACTGAAAAAGGTAAGAACTTGTAAAATGCATAACTAATTCATCTTAGCTCCTTTTGAGTTGATTCAAATTTTTGCAGCTCTGATTTGAGCTGAGCTCTAATCTAAAAATGGTTGTGAGCTCAGTTCGGCTCCAGAAAATGGGTTTGCAAATAGATTTCAAAACTAACTTTAAATGTTGCACTAAAAATTCAAATTAACTTGTAAAATGCATAAGTAAATCTCTGTAGATCCTTTTTGAGTGAATCCAACTTTGTTGGCTTCCTCTGTTAGTAAACTAAATGTTAGAATAGGATTTAGGCATGTCACTATTTTTAAAAGATTTGTGGGTGTATTTTAGATGTGCTCATTTTCATATCTTTGAAAAATCATAAAACATGCATAATAGCTCCAAATGAGATGAACTCAATTGTGTTATTCATCTCATGAGGTGCTTGTTTTGCTGTAAAAATCTCAGCTGCACCACCTTTGTAGAATATGTTGCCAAGTAATTAAATTAGTGAATAGTAGCAGTTTTGATTTTTAGGGCTGAGCAGATTTGTTTTGCTCATATCTTTTGCATTGAGAATCCAAATCAATTGGTTCTTGTTGCTAAATTCCCTAAAAATCATCCTATTGCTTCTGTAGAAATTTTAGAGCATTTGGAGTTTCTTTGCTGTGCTGTCTTTTTGGTTTTCAACGTTCTTATCGTTTCTTTTCGCCTTTTCGATTAGGTGTCGACGAGTGCGTTGATCCCGTGAGTGATCCTCAGCAACATCTTGAGCAAAACCAGCAAGGCAAACAGTTTGATCATATCCCATTAATGTCCCATTACTTTAAAGTTTAATACTTTGTTTCACTTATATGTATGCATTGCTACTTTGTGTTAAATTATCGATTAGTTGAGCCTATAGATGCATATCCTGTAGGTAAATTTTCATTCTCTACTACTAAGCCTAGGATTATCTTGCTGTGATTTAGAGTTTGATGGATGAACTCTTATCACTTAGTAGTTTGCGTTGATAATGCTTAGAAATGCTTAGATAACGGTAGAAATGGGCGGTTGTCGACATTATGTCGATGACCTTGATCACACTAAAATTATTATTCCATTATATCCATCTTGTGCTTTGTTACTTTGTAAACAAATAAAATAAAAATGTAAATAAAACTGTTATTGACTTGGGCACAATGGATGTTGGTGTGATATGTTGGGTGTGAATGGAATGGTGCCTAGGTCCCCAAGGACCGAGTTACTTGTGTCACTAAGCCAAGCGCTTATGCGTGCTAACCAAACGAGGGTATTGGGAACCCCTCTTGGCTAAGTACTTTGGGAGGTGTTAATTGGGGTCGAGGTGAGTAAAACTGTTTTATAAGGGAAAGAGCACCGCAGCTTGCTTCACTGGGCTTGTCTCCTACCTTCCCAAGTTGTCGCGACTCTTAATTAGCATCATTCATTGGAAATGCCTCGAGGACTTATAGTGTGCTTAAGCACACCAAAGGTAGTGTGCTAAATAGCTTGGCTTAAAAGGCGGTCCGACGATGTGGGTACATTGGTACACCCTCGCAGGTTAAAACTATTCAATAGCCTCGCCCTAGGTTATGGACATGCTTGGTAAGGTCGTGCAAGAACTAGACTACAACATTTAATTAAAACTTGATGGGTTGGTATGAATGGATGTTCATGCTATGTTGTGGTGGCTATTGGGTTAGTCACTTCCAGGACTGTTGTTCTCATCTATCTTTTGTCATTGTTACTTGTCTCGTTATTACTTGCAAATTAAAAATGAATTGCAAAACTGCTTTGGAATCTATTTAAATATTGCAAATGAAAACTTGCTTTATGCTAAAATTAGTCCAAAGCCTCATCCACTGAAATAAAGCTTGCATGTAGTTAAACTATAGTTCTGTTATACTACACGTCAGTCTTGCGAGTACATTTTTGTACTCATTTGCTTTGCTTAATAACTTTGTTGCAGAGGAGGTAGGGCCCAAACGGCTTTACTTTTGTGAGATGTGCTGCGGTTGGGAATCGAGCTAGGCGTCTTGGTCGGTTGCCTTGTGGGCTAAAGGCAAACCTTGTGGCTCTCTTTTGTTTATCGCCATCTTATGGCTTTTGCTTCCGCTGTGTTATCTTTCTTAGTTGTATTTGGCCGGTCGGCCCCTTTTGTAATAACTCTATATTATGTATGTCTTTTATTCTAGTCGTGCTTTGGTTCTATGTCTTGAATGGAATTGATGCATGATTTTGTAAAGGGGTGTGTATACTGCATTCTGGGAAGTATACATATCTCGAAGACACGGGTTATTTCGTTTATAATGCTAGGGTCAATGGATGACTAAGTATTACAAGCCTAATAAACCGGGGTCCTCACATGTACCTTGTTTTGTAGGTTTTTTTCTTGGCGGTCTCTTCCTCTTCCTCCTCTTCTTCTTGGAAGGAAGGAAGACAGCATGGGAGACCCAACTCAATTTGGCATTCTCTATACTTGGAAACTATGTTATTTGCATCATTTTGACTTTTATATTAACTAGAAGATAACCCGCGCACATAGCGCGGGTGTTAATGGTGTGTTAAGAAGGATTGTAGTGAGATATAGAAAATTGATTGTTTATTTACGTAGGTTAGTGCAGTATTTTACAGAAGAAAAAGATAGTGCGAGTTACATAATTGATATGAAAAGCATTTGTATTTGTATATATGTATGTATTTAGGTGAGATGTAAATCTCTGTAAAACATAGGGAGGAAGCGAATGTATATGTTTATACAAATTGATGGCTTTTGTGGATTTATGCGAGATGTAAACGTTTAAAGAGCAGAGTAATTAAGTAGCGAAAGTTTCTGTATACACAAAGCGAAGTTAGTGATGGATTTAGGTGGGATAACATTGTTTACAAAACAGGGTCTATAGAGTAGCAACTTAGTTTAGGTGGTCGGCGAATCTCATGATTTATAGAGAAGTGTTCAAGGTTGGATAGAAGCACGAGGCGCCGCTTGGAAGCCACGCTCACAGATGGTTCCAAAAGATGTAGCACCTGTATGAAGCATCGCTAGCGTGAAATATATTTTTGATCTGTGAATGTTTGAAAAGTATACCTGTTGTGTTGTTCCAAAAAGAAAGTTTACGCGAGAATATGACATGACGATCTATATATAAAAGACAATCTAATGGCAAATTTTAGCAATATATACAAAAGACAATATAACAGAAAATATAAGCAATACGAAAACCATGTTTGGGCTACTAAAATTGCATCATATATATTAGCAATACGTAAAGAAACAGGATACCGAGTAGATGTCAAATTGTGTGAGAAGGGTAAAATATTTAACCGAAAGTGGTCAAAACCTCGATAGGAACATACCTCCTATGATTCTGGTGTATGGTTATGAATGCTTGCTTGTTAGTGACAAAGGAAAATACATAATCCATCCCAATAGATAAAATATGTTGTTATGTACTAAAAGGACATCATATGTGTTTAGATGGTGTAACAGGAAAGACAAAAAAAAAAGATTTCAAAATCAGCTTTAAAACTGTTGTAGAAGATGTTGGTTTTGGCTTTTATAGCCGCATGCTCAATGAAAATCTTTAAACATGTTATACACTCCAAATAATCTGTAAAAAATCTATTTACTGCATTGGTGGCTCTAATAGACTCAAATCGTAAACATTATGAGCAAATCCATAGGAAATTAAGCGTATTACCGTGAGAGTTCCTGTGCACTCTTTGGATATGATCTAGTTCTAGATGTAGCCAAGTTTGCTATCAGTCATGCTAACTTGCACACACGCATCATCGTATCGAGTAATTATCTCAACAACCTTTAAGCATTCAGCAAAAATCAAAACAAAGACCATCACAACGTCTATCTCAACACAAAGTGTAAAAGAATAAGATATATCAAGCTGGTAATACACAGAAACTGAACAATAAATAATGTAAACAACATGTAATCATTCAATATAAACTAAAATAGAGACCATCACAATGTCTATCTCAACACAAGGTATGAAAGAATAAGCTATATCAACTTGATAATACAAAAAAATGAACGATTCATATACTCTGTAAAATGAAAAGAAATGCTCAGGTAATTTTATAGCTAAGAAAGCATGACATAAGATGTTGGCCTCTATAGCCGCATGTTCATCGCAAATTAATAAGTGTCAAGAAGCAACCTCTTTTTTTTGTTGCTGATTTATGACACACAATGCTATCTATATATCGATATCATTCTGAAAGGAAAATAGACATTAGTAACGACAGGAATTCTTTCCATGACATGCATCCGTTGATTCACTGTCAAGGAGCAACTTTTTTTTCCTGTAAAGTACGAAATACACAATCAAGCATTTAAGTTTAGATAATTGACCATGTTAGCTAAACAACAGGAGTGATTGGAATAAACGAATAACTTTGGTAGAACATAAAAGAATCTAGCGATTGTAGCCTGACAAGCTAATAATAAATATGCAGTTTGTAGGTTGCTAACAATTTGTAAGTATCAAAGCAGCGCATATTTCTATATTTCAGAGGATGTAGTAAATTAGGGATTAAGAGGTTCTACCAGGACAGTAGAATGTCATCTTACATGTCAGTTTTGACAACATAGCCTTACATGGTATTGTTCGCTCTAACGACACTATATGTAATCTTACATGTTATTATTGAGAACTATAACGCACTACAGATACATTTCAGAGTAACTAAAAATCTGTTCTTTTTTTTTTGTAGCAAACCGATTAGAGTGCTGCCTTCATGAGTCTGTTCTGAAGGTCTTGGATAAAAAATTCTTCCATTGCTATTGTTGACATGAAATGACCTGGAACTTCTTGTTATGTAGTATTTGTTTTCTTTTAATGTCACAACATCAATATAAATGAGATTTCCATGTAACCTGAGTAAAAAATTAGTGATTGTTAATTCAGAAAAAAACGAAATAGCTGGCGACAACCTTATATATATTGGTATCAGTGTTAGTCCTAACACTATAACGTGCATGTGAAGAAAGTTAGATAGAATCTCCTCTATGTCTAACTGATTGACACTACACTAAAAAAACTAACATTTGGTGCCAATAACGAAGTTAAGATCATCTTATTATTGAAGCTAACAGGAAACTGAGTACTTGCCTAAATGTGCGAGGAGTCTAAAATATCTAACGGATTGACTGAAAACCTCTAATAGGATCGTACTAACGGATTGACTGAAAACCTCTAATAGGATCATACTTCATACGATCCTGGTAGAAGCTATCAAGATGGTAATAAAAAAAATGGTTGATTCATATCCTTTGTAACCTGGAGAGAAACATTCAGTGTATTTTTTAGCTAAGAAACTATGACCGAAGATGTTTTTTATCGCCACATGCTCACTGCAAAATCTATAAAGACATTATATACTCAAAATAATCTTCCACAAATCTATTTACTGCACTGGTGCCTCTAATATAACCCAATTCTATAAGTTATGAGTAAATCCCCAAGAAACTAAGCATATTACCGTGAGAGGTCTTGTGAAATGTTTGGATATGCTCGAGTTCTTGGCTACATTGATGCAGCTAAGCTTGCTATTAGTCACGTTAATCGCCCATTATACACACCTCTGAGAGGTACATAATGACCGTTGGAATAAACAATTCATCTACTTCAATGGGACAAAAGGCTAATATATCATGTCGTGGTAGGTAAACATGCAAAGAGCACCATAAGTTAAATACATATCTAAACATGCAAAGAGTACATAATGAAGAGGTGGGAGCTAAAGAGATTTGAAATGGAATAATAGAAACTGTACTTACTTAAGCTCCGCATACGTGGATGTCCATGCTGGAATTGGTCTTCTTTGGTTCCTGATGTATGTACTCCACGTCAACTGGAACTATCTTGGCAAAAAATACATTTGTAGGGGCTTAAAAACTTCATAAAAAAAGGGAAAGGAGATTTGTAAGGTATGAGTTTTCCATCATACATGAGAGCAGGCTATTCTTTATTTTTAATAGATGACTCATCTAGTTAAAAATAAATAAAAGAGCATCATATGTGGTCAAAAGCTCTTAAAAAAAGCTAGAAACTAAAGGAACGCTCATGAAAAAACATCCGGTCTCGATTAGGTGTTCCTTAATTAGCAATTTTTCATGACTACAAATATCATTGCCGACTATTTCGGATCGCACATAATGATTATAGACATAAAATTAGCGCATAAACACTACTTGAACAACAAATAGGAGTGGATAATCGGAGGAAGCTATGCTCAATAGTAAAATTATCTCAGATTTTATCTGCTTACATAATGTTCTAACATGTTCAAGCAATACATTGGTCTCGCTATATGAAAATCCTAGCTTAACCAGGGACTAAAGGGTACATGGAACCACTGAGTATATCGCTGATCCAGGCAACACCAACATAGCAGAGTCTACAGCGTGTGATCCTCAACGAAAGACAGTCACTTTGTACAGCCCTGGTAATCAATCAGAGTAGTAAGTATGCATAAGCAGCGTACATTTTAGATGACCAGATCTAAAAGCAGTCTGATGCAAGAAATAGGGAACTAAAGGAACGTTCATGAAAAAAAAAACATCTAGGTCTTGATTAGGTGTTCCTTAATTAGCATCTTTTCATGGCTACAAATATCATTGCCAACTATTTTGGGACTGCACATAATGATTATAGACATAAAAATTAGCACATAAACACTACTTGAACAACAAATAGGAGTGGATAACTGGAGGAAGCTATGCTCAATAGTAAAATTATCTACATTCTATCTATTTACACAATGTTGTAACATGTTCAAGCAATACATTGGTCTGCTATATGAAAATCCTAACTTAACCAGGGAGTAAAAGGTACATGGAATTACTGAGTATATCACGATCCAGTAACACCAAAGATAGCAGAGTCCACAGCGTGTGATCCTCAATGAAAGACCATCACTTTGTACAGCCCTGGTAATCAATCATAGTAGTAAGTATGCATAAGAAGCGTACATTTTAGATGACCAGATCTAAAAGCAGTCTGATGCAAGAAATAGGGCCTATGAATTCAGACACACAACGCTCCAAATATGTATCCATTAATAATAGAAAAGATGACCAGATCGAAAAGCAGTCTGCTGCAAGAGTTAGGGCCTATGAATTCACACACACCAACACCATCGGTTGGAACAGCATCACAAACGCAAACAGAAACATGTGTTCTCGGAGAACTTGCCTAGAACAATCAGAGGCACCTAAACTCAAGCAAATTTCACATCGCCATCGAAAACCGTAAAAATTCCCAATCGGCAAGATTCAAAGTTGCTTGGTCATAATTGAATATTCCGCATCACCAAACCAATAAAACGGAATTATAGTTACACGAACTGTGAGAAGGAGGTGGAGAGGGTGGTGACCAAACGTTGGAGGGAGGAGTGGCAGCGGAGGCATGGACGGGAAGCGAAGGGGAAGAAGATGGAGGCAGACCGAGGGGGCGGCGAGGGAGGAAAGGGAAGAAGACGGAAGGAGCGGCGTCAGCTGGCGAGGGAGATCGAGCAGGCGGCGTTGGAGGGAGCGACAGGGGACAGGAGGATGGAGCGATGCGATGGGGAGGAGAGGCCCGAGGGGCGGCAAGGAGGAAGGGAAGAGGACGAGAGGGAGCGCGACACGGGCGAGGGAGATCGAGCAGCAAAGACAGAGGGAGAGGGAGAGGACTGGTGGCGGAAGGGAAGCAGCGAGGGGAGGAGATGCGGTGCTGCGTGATTGAGCGAGAGAGGAGCCGGGAGCTGGGAGGAGGGAGAGCAGTGGTAGCGGCAGGGGAGGGACACCAGGCAGGAAGGGCGGCGGCGGGAGAGGGAGGAAGAGGGAGGGCGCAGCGGCGGCGGCGGAGAGCGGCAGTGGAAGAGGGAGAGCAAGGGGACACGAAGGAGATCTGGGGGAGGGGAACGGGAGGTGGAAATGGGTTGGATAAGGCTGTGCTTGCACAAGCCGTTTCGGTGGAAGCTTCGCGGGCGTTCACAGTCGTCCGCTCGGTGCAAGCGCATGTGCTCATCCTGCCCGTGCGCTGATGATCCGACGGGCCGCACTAATCGGGGCGACGTGGCCAGCGCCGGAATGCATCCTTTCTTGAGAGAATTAACTTTAGTAATTATAATGTTGATAGCAGGGCTGTGGTTGGCCTTTGCAATCGTTGTGTCCGTTGCCATCCCTAGCACAATATCACTTGGAGAAAGAGGAAACTTTGGAGACCAGGGAGTGGAGTGAGGTCAGAGGTGAGGTAGAAGTCTTTTTTTAGGGAAACGATATGGGCCCTGCGTCCGGATGGGCCAGACGGACAAAAAACAATTATGTACTTATCTCTGGTCGTGTTGTGTTGGACTTTTCGCTTGCCTTTCTAGTGTTAATTCCTGGGATTATATGTGTTGATGACTCGATGTATAGTTGTATACTGACCCAATCCGATGATGGTCCGTGGGAGGAAGGAGAGAAGAGAGAGAGAGTAAGGCGGTGAGTGAGTCTCCAAGGGCGTGCCTCTGTCAGCGATAAGGCGTGACGCGACACACGGCCCACGCCTGTGTGTGGATTTTTTTCTTAAAAAATGAGTTCCTATTATCTTAAAAAATGAGTTTCTATTGTCCTAGAATGTTGCAACTGTTGTCCGGAATTGTTACAACCATTATCATAGGATGATACAACCATTGTCCGGGGATATTGCAACCATTGTCCTAGAATGTTGCAACCGTTGTCCAGAGATGTTGCAAACATTGCCCGGAGATGTTGCAACTGTTGTCCGGTGATGTTGCAACCGTTGTCCTAGGATGTTGCAACTGTTGTCCGGAGATGTTGCAATCATTGTCCTAGGATGTTGCAACCGTTATCCGAAGATGTTGCAACCGTTGTCCGGAAATGTTGCAACCATTATCCTAGGATGTTGCAACTATTGTCCGTGAATGTTGTAGCCGTGTCCGGGAGATGTCGCATGCAGCGGTGTACTTATTTGCGATGTTGCATCTATATAAAAAAATGTTACGATCCGTTGAAAAAAATGTTGCATTCATAGGAAAAAAATGTTGCATACTGTTTACGGTGATATTGCAAGATTTTTCAACGTGTTTTTTTTATATGCTTTGTTTTGATTTTATTGGTCGAGTTTGTGCTGCGGGAGATGAGCGGAATATACCTTTTCCACCATAAAAAAGTCCAAAAATTAAATTTTATTTACTTATATATATTGATTGGCTTTCTGATGGTAATGTGCATTAGATATGTCTCAGCTCAGCATCGATATGTCCCACCTACCAGCCGGTCTATATCGATCCGTCACTGTGTGCGTAATCACAGCGGGAAAATTGGCGACTTTGTGTGAGGTTGACGCAACCAGCAGTCGGTGATCAGTAGCAGTAGTAATTAATTGCTAGCTTGTGTTCCGCTGTATGCACCTGGGCGTTCGATCCGAGCCCTTAAATCGGACGTCCGGTGCTAGTAGCACCCTTTTTTTTTTATTAGGCAACAGCGAAAGTTTTTTTTTAATTAGACAACCGCGACAGTGAGGTCGAAGAGATGTGCCGAAAGAAACTAATGGCCGTCCCCTAATACATTGACTCCTAAGAGACGAGTTATTAATTTGATAGTTATCTGACAATATATATGTTGGTGTTACAGTGAGGGGAGTCACTACTTACTACAGTGTGATTGACTCAAACTTTTTAAAAGGGATATATATATATATATATATATATATATATATATATATATATATATATATATATATATATATAATATCTAGAATCGCATTAGGAGGATTAAATGAAGTAGAGAGAGAATTAAAAGAATTCAACGGACATTACCCTTTTTAAAAAAGTGTAACGTCTGTTATATGCGATTTAATCCTCCTAATGCCATTTACCTTTTACTTCCCTCTCTACTTCATTTAATCCACCTAATGCTATTTACCTTTGAAAAGTTAGAATGGACGGTTATGGATGAATCAATCCGATGGTCTTCGTTTGCCTCGTTAGTTTAGTTGTGCACGGTATAGTTTTTTTTTTAGTTTTTCTCTTTAATTTGTCCTATATGATGTAGGTACAGTGACAACAGAAGAGCTCAGCTGCTCCACGATAAGTAGTAGATTGAAGGAAACTTATGGGAGTGCCTTAAAGGCTAAAACTCTACCTTAACAAAGCTTCTTCACCTATCCGCACAATTTTTTCAAGCAGTTACACCCCCATACTGTAAGTTATTCTTTTTTAGCAATCGCACTGTCAACTTTCTTTGCTAATTTTAATAGGAAAACATGGAGATTTTTTGATAAGTCTTTAAAAATGTTGGCATACACACTACTACAGAAAATGTCTTCACAGATGGTTCAAAAACGCTATCACAGACGGTTTCGTGAGCTGTCTGAGTCTATGGGTCAGTAATAACATGAGGTCATCATAGACGGTTTTACCGTCTGTGATGCATACTTTCACAGACGGTTATTAACTTAGAACCGTCTGTGATATACGACTATCACAGACGATTTGTATCTAGACCCATCTGTGATAGCTATCTATCACAGACGGTTCTAAACACGAACCGTCTGTGATAACTAGCTATCATAGACGGTTCGTGTTTAGAACCGTTTGTGATATATAAATAAAACCTCCAAGCAATTGCTGCTTGTGCCTTTAAAACCGGCTTCATATATATATATATATATATATATCGTTTGTAGCCCCTAGCCCTTTCGATGGGTCGTGAGGAGGATGAGACAGCTGCCACAGCCAATCTCATCGAGCCTGTAAGTTCAAGAAGTATGGCTGCAAGAGAAAGCTCGTGGACATACAATTACCTGGATGTCGTCAATAGGTAATTGGAAATGACATCAAGGAATGGTTGGTTGCTGATACATGAAGCCATTCTTGAACTTGCAGGCTCGATGAGATTGCCCGTAATACTGCCTCATCCTCCTCACGACCCACCAAAAGGGCTGGAGATATATATATATATATATATATATATATATATATATATATATATATATATATATATATATATATGTGTGTGTGTGTGTGTGTGTGTGTGTGTGTGTGTGTGTGTGTGTGAAGCGGTTTTAAAGGCACAAGCGACCACCGCTTGGAGGTTTATAGAAAAGAAATGAGGAATAGAATGGTAGGACGTATTTGTACCTGGAACACAAATCTGAAAAGTTAATTGCAGCCAAGCCCCATCCAAACCACATCAATCCCATGTAAGCTAACCAAGCACAAAGAACCGACATCAATTACCCTCAGTACCCATCAGAGAGCATTAACCAAACCCACCATTTTGCCTCATTCATTTTTGTCAATCTGAACCCACACCATGAACTAAGCAAGATGCACATAATTAATGCACATACACCAATAGCCCTTAGTTTACATCACAAAGCAAGGGGATTATTAATATGAACTAATTATCAATTCAATTTCAGCATAAGACTATTAACATCATTGAGCAGTTCAACAGCTAGCAAGGTGCCACTAGCCAACAAGCATCTGCATGATCATTGCATTCATTTATATTTATGATTTCTCTACCTCTCTCTACATGTATGTATTACACATTTATATTTCTCTGCAATGATGCACTTCTCATCATGTATGTATGTATTACACATTTAGCATCTGGGCTTTGGCCAATGGCCATCATCATCAGCATCAACCAACAACCGGACAACATCAAGAAGACAAGAAGGGGACTTACGCGTTAGTGGGAGAGCCAGAGAGGTTGGAGACGCGAGGGAGGTCCAAGGTAGCGCAACGAGCTAACGGCGAGAGGGAGCAGGAGCTGGAGTTGGAGCTGCAGCGTAGGGAGGAGGAGCCAGGGCCGACGGCACAGCGAGGGGGGACTGGGAGTTTGATCTGACGGCGCAGGGAGGAGGGAACTTGATCCGGAGGTGTGGGAGCTGGCGGCGAGGGAGGAGGAGCTCGGTTCACATGAATACCAACAGCACAAACCAATAGGTGATAGATTTGTCTTACCTCGACATCGCCGGTGGAGAGGTAGCCGGGGTCGCGTACGCCGGGGGGGGGGAGGAGAAAGAGGGGAAGGCGCGCAGCATCACCGTAGTTGTGGCACAACGGTGACACTACAAAAGGCACTCTTATCGTACGAGTATCTTGTGCAGTGAACCGTGGTGTCACAACCATCGGTGACGGGAAGAATGCATGGCGGCGTCGACGACGGGGTTACTCGGGTGGGGAGGGGAACAGACGAGAGTAAGGGCATCGCTGGGGAGTGACGAGTTAGAGCGCAAACCCTAGCGGGCTCCTACTAATAAAGAGACTTATCATAGTCGGTTCTATTATGGAACCGTCAGTGATACTTATCACAGATGATTCCACAATAGAAAAAATTATAGCTCGGTCTGTGTGCAGACCTGTAGTACATTAATGTACTACAGCTGTTCTCTACAGTTCTATGTCAACTGTTCTCCACAGTTCTGTAGTACATTATAATTAATAGAAAAAAATTATAGCAGGGGGTTTGCAAGCCGAGGGAATTAATGCTGTGTAAATGCCACAAAATAAGTCGTATGGGGTTTTCTAAACTAAAAAATGGCCATAAATTGGTGTGGCAAAACCAGACTACAAAGGCCTTTTGGATGGCATTTCGCGGACACTGAAGTCTTCAGTGGACAATCTTTGTAGTAGTTTATTCTTAAAATCCCTACAAATAACATTATAGAATAACTCTTGATTTCGTCAGGCTGGAACAGATGAGCCAGCTATAATTTTTTTTCTACTAATTATAACGTACTACAGAACTGTGGAGAACAGTTGACATAGATGATCTCTTCTGTGATATATATGTCTATGCTGCGAACCATATAGTTGCGAACCATATACTCGAATGCAGTTGAGATAGATGAAAGTAAGAGCAAGGAGATATAACATAACTGGAAGAGAAGAAACTATATTTTGAATTGTAATCACGACATGTATGCCCACATTTTTAAAAGACTTATTAAAAAATTTCCATGTTTTCCTATTAAAATTTGCAAAGAAAGTTGACAGTGCGATTGCTAAAAAAGAATAACTTACAGTATGGGGTGTAACTGCTTGAAAAAATTGTGCGGATAGGTGAAGAAGCTTTGTAAGGTAGAGTTTTAGGCACTCCCATAAATTTCCTTCAACCTACTTCTTGTCATGGAGCAGCTGAGCTCTTCTGTTGTCACTGTACCTACATCATATAGCACAAATTAAAGAGAAAAACTAAAAAAACACTATACCGTGCACAACAAAACTAACGGGACAAATGATGACCATCGGATTGATTCATCCATAACTCTCCATTCCAACTTTTATCCATATCCACACATACGCTATCCATCCATATACTCACTCAAGAATTCTTTCTCCTCCTCCTCCTCTCTCTCTCCCCCCACCGAGGATTCGGATCTAGGAGTTGTGACAGCCAGAGGATGGGAGCAACGGTGAGTGGGCGTTGAGTTCAGGTGCAGTAGTAGCTAGCTTGGCAGAGGAGCAAATGGCTTGCAGTCAATGTGTGAGAGCAGAGGCAACGAGCATCGAGCATGCGAGCAGGTGCAGATGACTCATGGCAAGCAATGTCAAGCAAGCACAGGCAGGCGCGATGCGTGAGCGCTGTAGATGGCAAAGCGCCGGTTGGCGCGGTGTGCTCCGCCACCACAAGGACATGAGGATCGTCCACCGAGCTCATCCAAGTGGCATATGACCACATGGGCATGGCCAGTCAGGACGTCGAGTATGTCCAGATTTGATTTTTGTTGAAACTTGTTCGAATTTTGAAACTTTTTGTGAATCTGCCTGAAATGAACCTCAAACATCATGTTTTAGACCTGAAACTCATTAAAATACCAAATTCTGATGTTTGGATGTGAAACTTGTTGAAACACCAAGTTTCATATTTGAAACTTGAAGTTCGTTTTTTGAAACTTCATGAAACACATCACATATCGGAGTTGAATCTCGTTGGAACACCAAGTTTTAGATTTGATACTTGAAGCTCGTTTTGTGAAACTTCATGAAACATCACATTTTAGATGTGAAGCTCGTTTAAACACCAAGTTTCATATTTGAATCTTGAAGCTCATTTTAAAAAAAAATTTCATGAAACACTACTACAGAAAAGGCCTTTACAGACGGTTCAAAAACGCCATCACAGACGGTTCCGTGAGCTGTCTGAGTTTATGGGTCAGTAATGCATTAGGTCATCACAGACGGTGTAGATGCAACCGTCTGTGTTAGTGGACAACCCAAGACGGTCTGGAGATGAAACCGTCTGTGATAGGTCGACTACCACGATGGTGCGTAGATGAAACCATTCGTGATAGTCGACTACCACGCACGGTGCGTAGATGAAACCGTGCGTGATAGTCGATTACCACGCACGATGCGTAGATGAAACCGTCGTGATGATGACTACCACAGACGGTGCAGAGATGAAATCGCTCGTGATAGTGGACTATCACGCACGGTTTCATCTACAGACCGTCTGTGGTAGTCATCTATCACAGACGGTTTCATCTACAGACCGTCTGTGGTAGTCTTTTGCATTGCTAAATATATTTCTGTTTATTGGCTAGCCTCAGGAAATGCTAGCCATGCCCTCTGAAACAATCACATCCAATTCTCATTCATTTCAGAAGCACATCAAAATTGCATTCATTTCAGAAACAAGCACATCCAATTCACAAATCAATTAACTAAAATTAACCATTAATGTACATTAATTTACACACATGTACCATTATGTTCAATCTATCCCAATCAAGTTCAATTTGCTACACTGTGGAAACTCCCATTTGGATTTATGACCGTCTGCTCGTGAATGACGCAAAGTGTGATCGAATTTTTATGAGCTCGCTCTGTTCCAACGCAGTTTCAGCGATGGTCGCAACCTGTCGATATGAAGGTTAAATTCGGGCTTATATAAATTGGTAAGTATATATGAAATAATTGTTGAAAGATTGACAAACCTGAGGATCATTGGTGATCGCGAACCGATGAGTAGTTGCATGTTGTGGCAAACATAGTATCCACAGACGCTATGACCGGCGGTTTCCGGTGGCACCGCAAAAATAGAATTGGTTAGTTCGAGAGGCATTGCTACGAAGTGTTATATAGGATTAATGTGTACTAGCTAGCAAGTACCGAATTTTTGATCATGTTGCAGCGTCCTTCCTTGGTATTCCATCCTTTAGCATGTAACACGTCGAACACCCTCACGTGACTCAAGAAGTTAGCCTTAGCCATTGCAAAGGAAGGAAAGACTACAATAGAGTTTCTATGGAGGAAATGTGTTTACCTGATGATTAAATTCCGGATAGTTGTGAAGTTGTGAGTGGCCCTCTGTAGGAAATCTAGGTATATTATGTATTTCCGTTTTGGTATAATTACAATTAGAATCCAATGGTACCTACAGTACAGGTATGTCAGCATGGTCATTAAACCTAAGTTCGTGTTGCTTATAAAGTACAAATCAACAAGTATAGCCAGTAGTGCAACACTACTTACTTCTGGTTGTAGGGCAAAAGTATGAATTCCTTGTTGCGGTGAGCCATGAAAAAATCTATAACGTAATTCTCGACGAATGTTGCATTTGCAATGATGCTTTGCTCGGAGACAATGTGTGGGTCGAGGAAACCTACCAGTGATTTCTTCTTTCGGCTTCACAGATCATGTATCTATTATACAAAAGCTAGGAGTTATATATAACATTTATCGATATTACACGAACATTGACCGTGATTGTACACACTTACGATTGTCCAAAGATCGTATGAGTGAGACGTCGAGCTCGTCGAGGTTGAAGAGACAGAACAAGTCGTCAAAGGTCACCGTGAAGACAGCGTCTTGATACATGTGGTTAAAATGATCCTCCTTGAACTTGACGGTGACACCCAAGCGTCGTTGATCAACCGGCTTGTTGGACTGTTCCATGTACCATGCATGCAATTCCGTGCAATCCAGTCCTAGGGTAGGGTTGTCTAACTTCTCGAGCAACGGCTCGCCTAGCTTGTATTTCCAGGCCAACGACAAGAAGGGGATATCAGGAGAGGACTCGATTGTCTTCGATTTGCCCTTGCCCTTGCTGCCTCGCTTTGTATAGGTCGACTTCACAAGAGACGACTGAGCACGAGGTGTAGATGCATGTGATGCAGCGGGCCCTTACCGTGTTAGTGCAGGTAGCTTCGGTGTAGTCAGGTCCCGTGGACTTGATGCCGTTGCAGGACATTCCCGTGAAGTTGACACCGGAGTAGGTAGCTCCAGGCAGATGTCCTCCTTGGGCCACTGGATGAATGTTCCAACGGCTTGCCCTAGAGTCATGACCTCATCGTTTGGGGGAATTTTCAGCGGGACGGCCTCGGAATTTAAACATCATGTTTCGGATGTGAAGTGCATTGAAACACCGAGTTTCAGATTTGATACTTGAAGGTCATTTTTTTCAAACTTCATGAAACATCACCTTTCAGATGTGAAACTTGTCGCAACACCAAGTTTAATTTTTGGAACTTGAAACCACTCGAAGCACTATGAAACTCCTTGAAATTTTTACTAAAACTTGTATTTTTTGGAACGTGAAACTCCTCAAAAATCTTTGAAATTGTTGAAACTCTATGATACTTGGCTTGTAGAACATCAAAAATTGTTGAAACTCTACGATACTTGGCTTTAGATCCTCCAAGTCATGTTGAAACTCTATGATACTTGGGTTTTAGAACCTCCAAAATTGTGTGAAACTCTTTTGTTACTTAGCTGTCGAACCTTCTAAATTTTTCTAAAACTCTATGATACTTGCGAATTTTGGGAACCCCAAATTTGTTGATGAAATTCTATGATACTTGCGGCTTTAGGGACCCCAATTTTGGTGATGAAGCTCTACGATACTTGTGACTTTGGAACCTCCAAATTTGTGTGAAACACTTTGTTACTTGGCTTGAAACTCACAAATTTCATATTTGTAACGGTTAAAACCATTGAAACTTGATATCACCTTTGAAATTTAAAGTTTTGGATATGAAACTCGAAGTTTCATTTTTTTTGAAACTTGAAACACATATGAAACTTTAAGCTTCATTCTTTTCGAATTTTGAATACTTGTGAATCTTGCGGAAGTTTCATCCTGTCTCGTTCATGATTGAAACTTCCTTGAAACATTTTTTTGAAACTTGCAATTTTTTTTATGAAACTTACTTAAAACCTTTCTCAAACTTAATGAAAAGCGCTGAAAACATTTTGAAACTTTCACAAAACACATTGAACACATGCTTGAAACATCAAACTCATAACATGAAACATTTTTGAAACATTTCATGAAACACATTGAAACCTAGTCGAAACTTTAAATTAAAAATCTGAAACTTTTAAGCAACTGAAACTTCATGAAACTGCTATACCATTGAAAATGCATTCCAACGGTATAGCGTGGGCTAGCAACTCCCCAAATTAAAATAGGTATAAATTCATTTTACTTCCCTTGGCTATCTAAAAAGTCCATTTAACCCCCTTAAACTTTAAAACAATTTGTTTAACCTCATAATCTTCCCAAACCATATAAAATCACCCCTATGGTGGTTTTGCTTAGCGGTTTTGCCAGTGTGGCTCATGTTGACATGCAATTTTGTCACAGGGGCATCCATATGGCAATTGAGGTAGTTCTCTTGTGTAACATCCCAACTGTATAAACAGGTGTGTGTTTCAAATGTAAGAAAATGTGTAGAAATTAAAACTTTTTCTCACATCTTGAAAACCCCTAAACTCTCATGTAATTCTTGTCCAAGAGTTGTGTTATCCAAAAACATAAAGCTCTTGTTGACCTATAGTCAAACTCATGTTCCATTTGTTACAAACCTTGTGCCAAACTTTTGGAAATATTTTTCCTTGGTCCTAGAATTGATGTGGGACCCCTCTGAAAAATATCATAAGTTATAAAACTTGTTTGATAATTTTTGGAGGTAAAACAAACTCTTGAACGGCCTTAATGAATTTCCTGAGAAAAATGCATTGCATAAAAACCTCTGGAAATTTTATGTAAGGTTAATCATAATGGCAGCAAGCTCCAGTTAAAATTTCAGGCAATTTGGAGTTCAATTGCTATCCCAAACAATTCTGCAAAATCTCAGCTGTTAAGTTTAAATTTAAAAAGTACATTGTTCCTTGGGCTAGCCGCTTTGCAAAGCTGGTCCAGCCCAACCATTTCTGCACCTCAACAGACCTCCCTTTCCACCTTGATGAGGTCGCAGCCGTTGGATTTACATCCAACCGCCACGACCTCCTCCTCCCAACAAGCGCAGCCAGGTCCTCCCCACCCTCATGAGGTCATAGCCCTTGGATCAACGATCCATGGCCATGACCTCTCCTCGCGCTCAAACCACCCAGACCTCCCCTTGCACTCACTTGAGGTCGTATCCGTTGGATTCAATCCTAAGGCCACGACCTCCTTCGCAACCACCACTGCGAGGACCTCCCACCTTGTTGAGGTCGTAGCCGTTGGATCAGATCCAACAGCCCACGACCTCCCCTCAAGATCTAGCGCACCTGACCTCCCCCGTCTTGTATTGTGTGTTGTTAGATTCAAAATCTACGGCCACGACCTCCCTGTGCCTTGTGCGCATCGGACCTCCCATACACGTGAGGTCTAGGCCGTTAGATTTAGATCGCGCGGTCTCTAATGTGTGGGCCGTTCGGACCATCTCTTATGGCCCTTAGATCTAAATCTAAAGGCTAGGACCTCCTTTGTGCTACGCGCAAGGCTCAGGACCTCCCCGCGCTTGATCAGAACCATTGGATCAAAATCCAAAGGTCCTGACCTCCCTTGTGCGTTGCGCAAGCTCAGGACCTCCCTATCGGTTATGTGCCCTTGGATTTAAATCCAAAGGCCATGACCTCCACATCTTGGGCTGTAGCGTGCGCGAACGTTAAGTCCTCCAGGAGGTCCGCACCGTTGGATTTAAATCCAACGTCTTGGACCTCCTAATCCCTTTTTCCTCGTGCGCATCCGCGTTAAGGAAATCGTGGGGCCACGACCTCCTTGTCCAAGATCGTGTGGCTGGGACCTCCTTCCAGTCACTTAAAGCGTAACGGTTCAAAAACATAATCCGAGGGCCAGGACCTCCCCATCCACTTAATCCAACGGTGGATGTGAGGTCCTGTTCTTCTTGTAGCTTGGGCTCTCGTGCCCCGAGCCATGGCAGTGGGCAATGTCAGAGCAGGGTCTTGTCCAACGGCTCTGCCCTGCAAGCATTTATTGCGTGTTAGCCCTTTCCGCCCCTAAGCCATGCCCTGTCCTAACCTACTCTGTCCCATCCATCGTGTCCAAGTCCAGGACCTCCCGTGGACCTCCCATGGGCTAAGCTCACCATGAGCTTAACCCCTGGTGCAGGACCTCTCCTGCCCTAGGTATAAGAACCCCTCGTGCTCCCCTTTGGCTTCTTTTACACACCATTGAGTTTGGCCGCCATTGTTGAAGACCTTGGAGCTCCTCGGGGACTTGTTCCAGTGGCTCTCCTCTTCACTTCCTTCTTCAATTCCTGCCATTTTCCTCTGTAACTCAGTTCCTAACTTGTTTAGTTGGGCATTTTTCAGAGGTGGCCATAGTGGATCTTGAAGTTGGAGCTTTGGCCGAGGAGCAACCTCATCTTCCCCAGCTCCGATCCTCACCTTCCTCGACCTCCTCAGCTCCTTTGGACCTCCAGGTAACTTCCTGTTAGTCCTTAGAGCTGGGCACCTGCATGTATGTCGTTGCGGAGCTTTAAATTTCATATTTGTCTTTTGGCCGTGCGGGTCATCTTTGTCCTCTCCGGCTCGCCAGCGTTCAAGGCCGTCGCCACCATCGAGAGTGAGCCCATGGTGTGCGCAACACTATTGCGCACACGGAGATGTCCTTGGTTGTCGCCGACGAGGTCTGTATCGCCGGCAATGACCACGTCCTTGAGCTCGGAATCTTTGTCAGACAAGAACAGCAGCGCTATTGTCGTTTTTAGGACAGAGATCCGCCGCGTTAAATGCGCTAATCATTGGCAAACCTCGTTAATCATTGGGTTCGCCATTACTGCCTTTAATTTCGCCCTTTTTGCGCACATTTAAGACCTCGCGCGCGGACCTCCTCGTTGTCACGCGCGCCTTAACTTCATGTCCGCGCGCGCACACGTGCGCGAGCGCGAAGGCGTTGGATCTGGCCGTCCAAGACCTCCTCCGAGGAGATCTTGAACGTCCAGGACCTCCCCTTGCGCAATCGTGGCCGTCCAGACCTCCCCAGGAGGTCTGTGGCGTTAAGTCCTCCGCGCTGGACCTCCTCGAGGTCATCTTGACCATTGAAGACCTCCCTCGCTTGATCTGGGCCGTCCCGGTCCTCCCCCTTTCGTTGTGGTCCGTTGGATGCCGCATCAACGGCCACGACCTCCCCTCTGCTCGCGCGCGCGTTGCTGGGAGGTCATGGACCGTTGGATCCAAGATCCACGGCCCATGTCCTTGGACCTTCGCTGCGCGCGTGTGCGTTGTTCACCTGGGAGGTCTTGAGCCGTTAGATCTAAGATCTGTGGCTCACGTCCTCCCATGTCTTTATGGTTTTTTAGAAATTCCAGTGAACTCTTTATTTGCAAACTGAAAAAGGTATGAACTTCAAAAATGCATAACTAATTCGTTTTAAATCCAATTGTAGTGATTCAAATTGGGTTAGATCTGTTTTGACCTGGACTCCAATCTAAAAATGATTGTGAGCCCAGTTCAGCTCCAGAATATGGTTTTGTAAATAAAATTCAAAACTAACTTTAAATGTTTCATTAAAAATTCCTTTAACTTGTAAAATGCATAAGTAATAATCTGTAGGTTAGTTTTGAGTGAATCCAACTTTGTTGGCTCTCTCTGTTATTGCTCTAAATGTTAGAATAGGATTTAGGCATGTCACTGTTTTCAGAAAACTTTCTTGTGCAATATAATTTTGTTCAAGTTCTTGTTTTTGAAAAAATTATAGAAAATGCATAATAGCTCCAAATGAGATGAACTCAATTGTGTTATTCATATCATGAGGTGCTGGTTTTACTGTAAAAATCTCAGCTGCACCACCCTTCTAGAAAATGTTGCGAAATAATTAAATTAGTGAATAGTGGCAGTTTGTATTTTTTTGGGCTGAGCAGAATTGTTTTGCTCATATCTTTTGCATTAAGAATCCAAATCAATTGGTTCTTGTTGATAAATTCCCTAAAAATCATCCTCTTGCTTCTGTAGAAATTTCAGAGCATTTGGAGTTTGTTTGCTGTTCTGTCTTTGTGGTTTTCGTCGTTCTTATCGTTTCTTTTCGCCTTTTCGTTAGGTGCCGACGAGTACTTTGACCCTGTGAGTGATCCTCAGCAATATATTGAGCAAAATCAGCAAGGCAAGCAGTTTGATCATATCCCTTTATTGTCCCATTACTTTAAAGCTTAATACTTTGTTTCACTTATATGTATGCATGCTACTCTGTGTTAAAATGTCGCTAGTAATCCTATAGATGCATATTCTGTAGGTAAAGGTTCATTCTCTACTACTAAGCCTAGGATTATCTTGCTGCGATTTAGAGTTCGATGGATGGACTCTTATCGCTTAGTAGTTTACGTTGATAATGCTTAGCAATGCTTAGATAACGGTAGAAATGGGCGGTTGTCGACATTATGTCGATGACCTTGATCACACTAAAATCTTATTCCATTTTGTCCATCTTGTGTTTTGTTACTTTGTAAACAAATAAAACAAAAATGAAAACAAAACTGTTATTGACTTGGGCACAATGGATGTTGGTGTGATATGTTGGGTGTGATTGGAATGGTGCCTAGGTCCCCAAGGACCGAGTTACTTGTGTCACTAAGCCAAGCGCTCTTGCGTGCTAACCACACGAGGGGGATATGGGACCTCTCTTGACTAAGCACTTTGGGAGGTGTTAATTATGAGCTGGTCGGTGGGTATGCTTTAATTGTGTTGTGTGTGGTGTGGGAGGGGAGCATTAGCAGACCGGTTAGGCTACCTAGTGTGTCCTTATCCCCGTGGGTTGCGGCTCTTAATTAGCATCATCCATTGGAAATGTCTTGTAGGACTTAGCCGTGCCGGCATACCAAAGGAAGTGTGCTAAATCATGTGGCGAAAAGGCGGTCTGACGTGTGGGTACATTGGTACACCCCTGCAGGGTTAAAACTATTCGAATAGCCTCGTCCTAGGTTATGGACATGCTTGGTAAGGTCGTGCAAGAACTAGACTACAACATTTAAATTAAAACTTGATGGGTTGGTATGAATGGATGTTCATACTATTATGGTGGCTATTGGGTTAGTCACTTCCAGGATTGTTGTTGTCTACCTATTGTTACTTGTCTCGTGGTTCTTGAAAATTAAAATGAATTGCAAATCTGCTTTGGAAATTATTAAATATTGCAAATGAAAACTTGCTTTATGCTAAAATAAGCCCAAAGCCTCATCCACCCAAATAAAGCTTGCATGTAATTACACTATAGTTCTGTTATATTACACGTCAGTCTTGCGAGTACATTTTTGTACTCATTTGCTTTGCTTAATAACTTTGTTGCAGAGGAGGTAGAGCCTAAAAAGCTTTACTTTTGTGAGATGTGCATGGGCTGGGAATCGAGCTAGGCGTCTTGGTTGGTTGCCTTGTGGGCTAAAGGCAAACCTTGGCTCTCTTTGTTTATCGCCATCTTATGGCATGTTGCCTCATTGTGTTACCTTTATTGTTGTATTTGGCGGTCGGCCCCTTTTGTAATAACTCTATTATGTATGTCTTTTATTCTAGTCGTGCTTGGTTCTATGTCATGAATGGAATTGATGCATGATTTTGTAAAGGGGTGTGTATACTGCATTCTGGGAAGTATACATATCTCGAAGACACGGATTATTATGTTTGTGATGCTAGGGTCAATGGATGACTAAGTATTACAAGCCTAATAAACCGGGGTCCTCACATCTTGCATGTTAGCCATATTTGCATGGAATCAATCACTTTCTTGGCATCTTTAATTTCCCTCTTCAACTCAGCTATGTCCCTCCTCAAGCCCCAAATTGAATCACGCAAATCCAATAACAATTGATTCACAAATGGGGGATTTTATGGATCGTGCCAAGCCCAAAAACGACAACCACCAATTTGTTCCATGAGCAACTCCAATCAAACTCTAGAAAAAAGATGTGCAAGAAAAACAACAACAACAAAAAACAATATATGATTTAACTCAACGATACTTACCTAAGATCTTGCGCAAGTGTAGTACCTCCTTCCACGCCTCTCTTTATATAGAGCCCCTAGTGGATCCCTACGTTACAAACTCATTAGGACTCTTTTGCACTTATGGATCATAATCCGATTTAAGCCACTAATCCATCAAATCCTAACTAGTTGTTCCAACCCATTAAGTGTGTAACTCTGTAGGTTCAAGCATACTCAGCCACAACCCAGAAACCCCTTTCTGATCCACAAGTTGGTAGTGGTCCCTAGCAGGACATAGTGACCCCTAAATATACATAAAGATCATATCGAACGAACCTAGATAGTGATCATGTGCTGATCCCTTTGCCAGCCTAAAGAGCTACCACCCCACACATCTAGTTGCAAACCCCCCACCGCATGCGCCATTATTTTTATTCCCCCACATGTTACAGTCACATGCACAGCTCACCCCCGGTCCAACTATAGCGGTTTTCCTCTGGTTCAGTAAGGAACCAGCCAGTTCAGCCACCACTAATCACAATCCATTCCATTTTTAGCTAATATCTTTATTTCCCCTTGCTTAGTTGCTTAAGTTACCTTTGCCTTCGGACTTGGGGATTTGAGGAGGAGCCATCTCCCGGGTGTCTGCCTTTCTCGTAGCTCGCTAGTCGTTGTTGTAGCCTACGACGGTGCACCATGCGGTTCACACCTCGCCCGCCCACCTCGCCTTGTGAGCTGGCCCCGTGCCATGTGCCCGCGTGGCCGCACCCCATGGCCTACTACCTACGACTACCCGCACGCAACGGCCTCTCCACTGCTTGTGGCTGCGCGCACGAGATGCCCCTCGGCCCTTGACGCGCGCCACCTCTAGTCTCCATACAGATGCCACGTCACCATGAGTCCACGAGGGAGATTTAGAAAGTGACTGTGTAGGAGTCTAATTGCTTTGGTGAGCTGAGTTAGCCACGCCTTGGGTAGCCCAAGAAGTGAGCCACAAGCCAACTCCCTACTTCTTCTTCATTCCTAGACATGGGCAAACATCACAACACAACACTACAACAGAGCTCTCGGTGCTAGGCCATAGCGAAGGGAGGGAGGTGCCCCACCAATGGGGCACCTCAAGTGACTGCCCAGCCTTGCCCGATGGCTGGGTCTGCCCCTGCTTCGGTTTCAGTTTTTTTCTGATTGAACCGTCGGTCAAATCCGGCTTAAATAACCGTGCTCCATGAAAGCCACCTTGCTGCCTTTGTTCTGGACGAGCACCACCTCGTAGGTTCATACTACACCGACTTCTCCTGGTAAGGCATGAGAGAACGAGGTACCTTTGTCATGTGGTGGGTGGATGATGAGGCGGATCAAGAAGATCGGCTGCTACCTTTGCTCCTCTCCGCCATGCTCACCATTCGGTTCTTGATTTAGGGCAAATGAATGTCCACTACTGCAGAAAAGGTCATCACAGATGGTTCAAAAATGTGATGATATACGGCTTCATGAGCCGTCTGAGTTTATAGGTGAATAATGACATGAGGTCATCACAGACGGTTTTCAAACCGTCTGTGATGCAGACTATCATAGACGGTTATTAACTTAGAACCGTTTGTGATAGCTGATGTATCACAGATGGTTTGTCCTAAGGAACCGTCTGTCATATTCTCTTGTATTGCTAAATCTATTCCTGTTTATTGGCTAGCCCCATGAAATGCTAGCCATGCCCTTTGAAACAAGCAGAAACACAACAAGTACATGTATACATCCAATTCACATTCGTTTTAGAAACAAGCACATCTGTTTCACAAATCAATTAACTGAAATGAACTAAAATTAACCATTCATGAACAAATATACACATGTACCATTAAGTTCAATCTTATCCCAATCAAGTTCAATCTACATTGTGCAACTCCCCTTTTGGGTTTATGACCTCACGCAACAAGAAGGACACAAACTGCCCTCGAATGCTTGTGAGCTCTCCCTGTTCCAATGCAGTTGTAGCGATGGTCGCAACTTGTCACTAGGATGATTAAATTCATGTATATATAAATTGATAAGTATGAAATAATTATTGCAAGATTGACAAACCTGAGGATGATTAGTCTTCACGGAACCGAGGAGTAGTTGCATGTTGTGGCAAACATAGTATCCACAGGTGTTGCCCGGTGGCAGCTAGTGGCACTGTAAAAATAGAATTGGTTAGTTCGGGAGGCATTACTACGAAGTGTTATATAGGATTAATGTGTACTAGAGAATACCAGGAAATTTAGATTGTGTCACAGGATCCCTCCCTTGGATCTCCGTCGAGTAGCAAAGTACACGGCGAATGACCTACGTAATTCCAAAAAGTTTGCCTTAACCATTGCAAAGGAAGGAACGACTACAATAGAGTTATCTATGGAGGAAGTGTGTTTACCCGTCGATTAATTGTTGGACAACTATGAAGTCTTGTCCGGCCATCTTTAGGGAATCAATGTATATTACCTTGTTCCATTTTGGTATAATTACAATTAGAATCCTGTGGAACCTACACAAGTATGTCGCCATGGTCATTAAACCTAAGTTCATGTTGCTTATAAAGTACAAATCAACAAGTATAGCCACTAGTGCAGCACTTACCCCTAGTTGTAGGGCAAAAGTACTAATTCCATATCATGGTGAGCCAGCAATGATGTCGTCATGTAACTCTCGATAAAGGATGCATCCTCCTCGATGCTTTGCATGGAGGCCAAGTGTGGGTTGAGGAAACCTATCAGTGATTTCCTTGATTCGGCTTCCGAAATCATGTATGTATGTGTGTGTGTGTGTCTATATATATATATATATATATATATATATATATATATATATATATAGTTATAAATAACATTTATCGGTATTACACGAACGTAGACCGTGATTGTACACACTTACAATGTCCAGCATCGCATGAGCCAGGCATCGAGGGCATCAAGGTTGAAGAGTAAGAAAAAGTTCTCGAAGGTCACCATGAAGACAAAGTCTTGAACCTCGTGGTGAAGATGATGCTGCCTGAACTTGATGTTGACACCCGAGCGCCGTTGTCCATCCATCTTGTTGGCCCATTCCATGTACCATGCATGCAATCTCTTGCAAGCCAATCCTAGGGTTTCAAGGTGCTCTACCGAGATGACCAATGGCTCGCGTAGCACCAATTTCTAGGCCAATGGCAAGAAGGGGATATAATCGGGCTTCTTTGATTTGCCCTTGCTGCCTCGCTTTTTAGAGGTCGACTTCACGGGCGTCGACCAGGCACAAGGTGTAGATGCATCTAATGCACTAGGTCCTTCTCGCATCGATGCAGGTAACTCTGGTGCATATAGCTCCTGTGGACATGGCACTGTTGCAGGACTTTCCCATGAAGTTGACACCGATGCAGGTAGCTCTAGGCAGATGTCCCTCTTGGGCCACTGGATGAATATTCCAATGGCTTGCCCTACAGTCATGACCTCATTGTTTGGGGGCATATGTAGTGAGACAACCTCGAAATTGACATGAACACCGTCCACATTCACTTTTGCGAAACCCGGAGCTAGATTTACACCGTGCACCAAGGCCCCGCCACCGAATGGATACGCCTAGCCCCAAGCAGCGTCCAGGGCAACGGAGGCATATCTCAATTGGAGCTTGCACGTCATAGCCACCTACATAATGATACAAAATTAGCTACTCCAACAGGCCTATCAATGGATCGAGCATTCCAGAGATAATAATTTTTACTAGGATGTCATTGATAGGAAATCTGTCGTCGCTTTCTAAGCTAGGGTTGGACGCACAGCTACTCCGACGGTTGGGGGGCTGGCTAGCACAGTAGTAGCGGGGGCTTGCAACTGATTTCTCCTAAGCCTTTTCCTCAATGATATCTATCTGCCGTCGTATCTCATCTCTCACAGCATCAGTGATCTCCTCTTTAAGGGATTCACGAATCTCCTCTCGTAGTCGTGCATCGCACTTGGCTTTGGCTCTCTTCCTACTCTGGTATGCTTCGCAGTCCTCTGAGAACCCATATTTCGATGGAACATAAAGACCAAGGCCTCCCGTGCGACCCAGGTGCTCCTTGTTTCCCAAGGCCACAGAGAGTGTATCTCTCTCACTGACTGCCTGGAATGAGCCTTGGGAAGATTCTGCATTCAACGCATCCTGCAAGAGCCCGACATGTTATTTCACTTCCTATGAAGTTATGGAGTAATTACAAACTAGGCAGTTCGATATCTTACCAGGCGCTGGGACACTTCCTCGTCTACGATGTTTGGAAAGGAGATGGCCTCCGAAGACACGGTAGATGACCTCGCTCTTATCCGGTTTGAGGCCATCATCGAGGATCCCAAAGAATGGCGGGAGGCCTCCCATAGGATTGCCTACTCGTCCTGCATCCTCCATTGCAGGATTTTACCCGCATACCCAGTGCTGCCGATTCTGTGGGTGGTGCGTGTTTTTTTCCTAGAGGGCCCTGTGCACCACACTTTCACTTCTAAAATCATCTGTCGTCTTCTTCGCCACAAAGTCTTGCCAGTACTCTTCTACGAATGGATACTTCTGGAAGGGTGTTAGATCCTTCTCCACATATTGCTTGATAAGCGTGCTCTTGAAGTTTTTCTGGGTAGAGAAGGCTGTCGTGGGGATGTCTTCAAACCTGATCTTCAATTGGTGATACCCTGAACACAGATCTATCTTGAAAAACTTCGTTACCCCCTTGAGCTGATCGAACAGGTTGTCAATCCTAGGCAACGGGTACTTATTCTTGATAGCAACTTCAATTAGGGACCGGTAGTCTACACACATCCGCATGCTGCCATCCTTCTTCTTCACAAATAGTACCAGAGATCCCCATGGAGAAGAGCTCAGTCTAATAAACCTTTTCTCTTGTAGCTCTCAAATTTGCTTCTTCAGCTCCTCGAGTTCATTCACTGGCATCCTGTAGGGTCTCTTGTACATGGATGTCATCCCAGGCATCATCTCTATGATGAACTCTATGTCCCGATCTGGTGATCCTCCTGGCAATTCTTTCGGAAAGACATCAGGGTATTCCTGCACCACTGGCATTCCCTCCAGAGGAACACCTATGGCATAGCAGACTGCCCTTTTCCATTGAAAGGGGTTGTTTATCTTGACTACGACCACTATGTCAGGTCCTTTGGTAAGACTTATGGTTCTATTGGTGCAGTCTATTACCCCTTGATACCTGGCTAGCCAATCCATCCCGAGGATGACGTCTAGGGTTAGGGCCTCTAGCACCATCAAGTCCACGAGAAACATGTAAGGACCCTATCCGGGGAGGTCTTACGGGATCACCCAGAGGCCCTCCAGGACCACCCGAGAGGTCCCCAAGACCACCCGGAGGTCCCTCAGGACCACCCAGGAGGTCTCCAAGACTAGTCGAAGGTCCTCTAGGACCACCAGGAGGTCTCTAGGACCACCCGAATGTCCCGGCCTCTATACACTAAGCTAGCCCCAAGATCAGTAAGCTAGCTCGCACAGACTCAACATTGGTGACATCAAAACCATACCACAAACTAAAGATGAAGCAGACAAATTAATATATATAACAAAAGACCTTACGGTCTAGCTTGTTTACAGAGGTGCCACGCAGGGCTAACCACAAAAGGAAAACCTGGAGCGAAAATAAAACACAAGCGGGAGCCAGACGACAAGCCCACAGGCTATCGAGTGGAGGACATCTCCTAGTGCGCAAGGTCTTCAAAGAGCTCCCCTTCGTAGAGCACTAAGCTCCCTGGATCACCCTCCTCTGCTGATCAAACAGAGGGCACAAGCCATGAGTACTTTGGATGTACTCAGCAAGCCATGGGGAAAATGAATGCAATAATAATCATGCAAAGCTCGGCAAGGGTAGTTATAGGGTTAGTTTGTAGAAAGCAACATTTATTGGAAATATATTTAATAGATTGCAAGGCACAAGTTGAAAGATAATACATAAGTAACAAGTTTCTTTTGAAAACCAACCGTGAGCACCTGTTCACAACACAGCCACTCGAGGACCACCCAGCCACTCGAGGTCCACCCATGACCTCTTTGGAGCACCAACTCCAGAGTCCCCAAGACCACTCTAGAGCTCCCAAGACCACTTTTTGAGAAAACAATCTACCCCTTGCGTGAAAGAACCGGGCATGTCCATAACCGAGGACGCTGCTATTCGAATAGATTTACACTCTGCAGAGGTGTATAGCTTTACCCACAGGAGATAATCATCTTATACTGTCCGATCACACACTTCCGAGCTGTGCGACTAAGAGATTATCACAAGGCCTTTACAAAGCTCCGTTTTGACGTCAGTTCTGCTCGCTGAGGTTTCGTCATCCCAGTGGCCCCCTCTTGCGCCATAATCAGCCAAACACAGAACCGACTCAAAACTTTGCTAATTAGTCGGCCAGGTCCACCCCATCCTAGACATGTGGTTGCACAAAGATGGCCCAGATCAATGGCTTACAAGGTTAAGTCCTTAGATGGCTGCTCAGGCGAGACTATCCACAACCCAATGTGCACACAGCACCCACTACTCACTTCCTGCCAACTCGCCCGTGCATAAATCATTTTTGGTTCTACCCGGCCAAATGACCACCCTGGTCATGGCACTACAGATTTTATTATCGGCAACACATACCGTGGCAACACATGTCGCTGTTCCATAGTTCATTAGTCAAGTTTAATCATTATTGATTCAACCTGGCCAGAGGACCACCCAAGTCCCGGCACAACAAATTTTAGTTTAAAGCGGCAATAGATGTTGTGGCAACACACAGGCCACACTTCGCATTAATCAGCAACACAGAATGTGACAACACATGTCACAAATCATGTGCGCTGGGGTAAAGTAACATATATTGAATCATGATTAAGACCAACGCAGGCTAAAGCATGTCTAAGCATAATACGCGCCCAAGTTGGTATTCAACAATGTCCAACTAAATAACCCATCCTACGGCTGTCGAAGGATACATGTCAACATGTCATTTGCAAATTAACAAGGAGGCATAAAAACGAGTAGGTAAATAACTAGGCCCAAAACCATTTTTATACAACTAGCCATGCAAGTTTATACCAAAATAAGATACTTTTGTAAAATGGGATCAAAATGGTCAAAGGTCCACGACTTGCCTCCGGTGAAGAGCTGAGATGCTTCGGTCGAGGTAGCTGGATCCACGAACTCCTCAGCGAAATTGGAATCTACACGTTCAAAAAGAAAACAAATGAATAAAGCAACTCCAAGTAAAAACCAAAAATAACTTAACTAGAATCAAAGGAAAAGAGGTCCACTGAGAGGGATGTCCAAACGAAAGGGAGATCCACTCCCAGGGAGGTCCGAACCACAGGAGTGAGGAAAGCTCACCAGAACAGAGGTCTAGACCACAAGGAGGTCTAAAAAGAGAAGGAGGTTTGGACCAAAAGGAGGTCTAAACCACAGAGAGATTCAAACCAACAAAGAGGTCTGGACTAAAGAAAATTCAAACAAAAGACACGAGGTGAGGTTTTGAACAAGGAGAGAGGTCTGAACCAAAGAGGTCTAGGCACAAGGGAGATCCAAACACAGAAGAGATCTAGACACTGAGAAGGTCTGGACATAAGAGAATGTCCAAGCAAAATGAAAGGAAGGAAATCTGGGCACAAGAGCTAGCCTAGAGGGAGAGCAGAACTAATAGAGAAAGGGAGAGATAGCTCCAGAGCTCGATCAACACCAAATGAACTAACTTTTGGGATTAGGTGAAGTTTGACTTAGTCATTTTAAACACTTCAATTCTGAAAATCTCAGATTAAGCTTTGAACTCTCAACAAAACCAAATGGTTCTTTTTATTTTGAAAATTTTCAAAAACTCAGGACAAACGGGACATTACAAACCTACTCCCCTTAAATGGAATCTCGACCCCGAGATTCGGGCTGACTAGAGAATAGGTTGGGGGAACACGGGTTTTGCTCACTCTTCCAACTACTTCCTCTTTTGAGTGAGGCAAAACCACAACAGACACTACACACTTACCAGGATTGGAGCTCTGAGCTGGCTGGGCTTGCTCCACAGCAACTTGGTTCACTTGACCTCTTGCAGAAGGAACTAGAGGTCTGGTAGCTTGACTTGAAGCTTGAGGAGGGACTTGCTTCCGCGGGTGACGCTGAGGATAGTTGCTGGTGTAGTGCCCCTTTTCCTGATATTTGAAACAAGTGATTTTGGCAGCAGGATTGATGCTTCTGGGCTACTAGCTATTGGTGTTGTTGTCGAAGATGCAAATTCTTGGAACAGCTGGGTGAGGAACTTCTAAAGAGATCCTGATGGCAACGGAAGGAGCTAATCTGCCAGGGTGCGGCACACTCATCCCGAGCATCTGCGGAGGTCCTGATGATGAATCCTTCTTCAGTGGGCACTTGTTGGCATAGTGACTCACCTCACGGCAGTTGAAACACTGGACTCCTATGGAATGAGAGGGGTTCTTCTGTGATGAACTTCCCAAAGATGTACTGGGGAGCAACAAATTGGCCGGCTGGTTCACGATGGCTTCTTGGGGCATTGGCAAATCCAAGCTTCTGTATACACACAACTGGGACAAGATTCTTCTGTTGCTTTTAGCACCTGTCGCTAGTGTTATGGTTGCAATCAAAGTAGCTTCTGGAATGTTATCTAGCGTGACTGCTTCGTGCTTCTGCGAGCATCCCTTGGCAGAATGGCCCACCTTTCAACATTTAAAACACTAAATTTCTGCCCTTGGTGTCTTGATCTGCAAAGATTGGCCACCACGATTGACACGGGACGCCTGCATTGGGGAACAAGGCGCGGATCCTGGAGTCTTGGACACGGAAGTGGTTGGTACTTTGCTGGGTTGAGACTGAATCACACGGGCCTTGGGGCTTCTTGCAGCTTCTTGCTCTCGATCCATCGTGTTCCTCTTGTGCCAGAGGTCCTACTGACAGCTGGTAGCTTCTAAGTTGAGTGCCTCGGGGTGAATCTCTGTGGGACTTGGTTCCTCTGATCTGGCTTCTGATGCTGAAATTTCTGGAGGTGGCGGTGGCATGGCGGCAATCCGATGGTTCTGGTTCACCATATGCATAAGAGTAGCCACAATCTGGTTCTGCTAGTCCATCATGCTGACTAGAGCTACAACAACTTGATTCTGTTGAGTCACCATCTGATTCATATTATGCATCATGGCACTCATTAACGAGGTCTGAGCTGCCAAAAATTGACCCAAGCCATGGTCTGCTATTGAGGCCAGTGGAGGTGGTCCATGAGTGTTGACATTGGCATTGGGGTACACTGATCCATTGGGACTTGCTGAGAAGCTGATCTAGTTCATCTGAAACAAATCTTCCCAGGTTTAATAGGCGAGAGGGAAAAGCACCATAGGTAAGAGAGAAAAGCACTGAGATAAGAAGGGACAAGGAAGAAAGATGGAACAACCTAGTTGGGGAAAAGCAGGTTTAACCCAAAAGAGCAAGTGGCCAAGAGGCCAAAAGAGGCAAAAAGGTTCAATATGACCTCCTACTGGAGTCTTATTGCACAAACTAATGATACAACAACAGAAAGGACCACTCTACTAGAGCACCTCTAGCTTAACTTAAGGGTAGGGTCAACTAGAACAAGGCTCGGTCCTATAGATATTACTAAGATAAGGAGATCAATTGAGTTTGAAAACAAGGTTCTAGAAGGGATAAGATGCAAGAGCCTGAGAATAAGACAAGAAAAGACTAGAGTGAGGTGAGAACAGAATAGAACAAGACAAGAGGAGAACCACTAGTTAGATTTTCAGGTTGGCTTGATTTAGAAAATAATTTTTGAAACTCGACTAAAATGACCATGCTAACTAAGGTTACGTCCTACAGTCGGTATGGAGCTCTGCAACCACCTATGTGACGACCTGTCTCGGGAGCTCCTGAAGAGATCTCCCAGGGCCTCCTAGGAGATCCGACAGGACCACCTAGGGGTCTGGGAGGTCCTCTAAGACCACCCGAGGAGGTCTCCCAGGACCACCAGGAGGTCTCTAGGACCTCCCTAGGAGGACTCGAAGGTCCACCCAGAGGTCCTCCAAGACTGCCCGATGAGCTAGTCCCTGGATCAGTAAGCTAGCTCGCACAGACTTACATTGGTGACATCACAACCATACAACAAACTCAAAGATGAAGCAGACAAATTAATATTATTAACAAAAGACCTTATGGTCAAGCTTGTTTACAGAGGTGCCACGTAGGGCTAACAACAAAAGGAAAACCTACAGCGGAAACAAAAACACGTGAAGGCCATTCGGCAAGCCCACAAGCTACCGAGTAAAGGACGTCTCCTATACGCAAGATCTTCAAAAGAGCTCCCCTTCAAAGGGCACAAGACTTCCTGGATCTCCCTCCTCTGCTGATTAAAACAGAGGGCACAAGCCATGAGTACTTTGAATGTACTCAACAAGCCGTGGGGAAATAAGTATGCAAATAATATTTATGCACGGCTTGACAATAGAGAGCTGTAGGGTTAGTTTGCAGAAAGAAATATTTGACAGTGAATATCATAGGTAGATTGCAAAGCTTAAGTTAAAAGAGATATACATAAATACTTTTGTTTTCAAAGGTGGAAGTGAGCACCAACTCACTCCCAAGACCTCTCTAGAGCACCAACTCCGGAGTTCCCATGACCATTCGAGGAAGGCCTAGTGGCATCCACGACCAGGACCTCTTCCACGACCATCCTAGAGCTCCAAGTCCTCTCTAGAGCACCAGCCCTGGAGCACCCTGGACCACTCTAGGGTTCCAAAGACCTCCATGACCAACTATGGACATCACGAGCACTCAGAGCAACCTAGAATACTCGCTGACATCCACAATCAACCGTGGAACACAATCTTTTTAGAAAAGTCTACCCCTCGTTTGAAATCTCCGGGCGTGTCCACAACCGATAATGCGGCTATTCGAATAGATTTAAACTCTACAAAGCTTGTACAACTTTACCCACATGAGACAATCATCTTATACTGTCCGCTTACACACTTTCGAGGTGTGCAACTAAGAGATTATCACAAGGGCTTTACAAAGTTCCGTTCTGAATCAGTTCTGCCCGGTAAGGTTTCGCCATCCTAGGGTGCGTATAGCAGCCTGTGGCCCCCCTCTTGCGCCGTTCCCAGCCACAACAGAACTGAACCAGAACTTCACTAATTAGTTGGCCAGGTCCACCCTATGAGGACCCCGGTTTATTTGGCTTGTAATGCTTAGTCATCCATTGACCCTAGCATCGCAAACAAAATAACCCGTGTCTTCGAGATATGTATACTTCCCAGAAATACAGCATACACACCCCTTTACAAAATCGTGCATCATTATCATACAAGACATAGAACCAAGCACGAACTAGAATAAAGCAACGACATACATAATATAGAGAGAGTTATTACAAAAGGGGCCGACCGGCCAAATAACAACTAAGAAAGGTAAACACAGCGGAAGCAAAAGCCATAAGATGGAGATAAACAAAAGAAGGCCAAGAGGTGTGCCTTAGCCCACAAGGCAACCGACCGAGCCGCCTAGCTAGTCTTCCCAACCGCAGCACATCTCACAAAAGTAAAGCCCTTGGTGCTCTACCTCCTCTGCAACAAAGTTATTAAGCAAAGCAAATGAGTACAAAAATATACTCGCAAGACTGATGTGTAAGGGTAACAGACCTATACATATGCTACATGCAAGCTTTAATTAAGTGGAAGGCTTTAGGCTCATTTTAGCATAAAGCAAGTTTTCATTTGCAATATGTAAATAGATTCAAAGCAGTTTTGCAATTCATTTTTAATTTGCAAGTAACAACGAGACAAGTAACATAATAACAATAGATAGATGACAACCACAATCCTGGAAGTGACTAACCCAATAGTCACCACAATAATAGCATGAATTACCCATTCATACCACCCATGTCAAGTTTTAATTAAAGGTTGTAGTCTAATTCTTGCGGGAAATAACCAAGCGTGTCCATAACCTAGGACGAGGCTATTCGAATAGTTTTAACCCTGCAGGGGTGTACCAATGTACCCACACGTTAGACCGCCTTTTCGCCGAGCTATTAGCACACTTCCTTTGGTGTGCCGGCACAGCTAAGTCCAACGAGACCTTTCCAATATTGAGTGTCAACCACGAGTTGCCCATATGGGGATACAACTGCCCCATACGTTGATGCGGAGTCATCAAAGATGCTCACCCCCTTATACAGGTGGTGCTCCTTGCAGTGGATAACCCACTACTACTCATCTAATAGCCCACCATGCAACTCAAAGCTAACACCTGCCAAAGTACTTAGCCAAGAGAGGTCCCATATCCCCCTCGTGTGGTTAGCACGCAAAATTTCTTGGATCAATGGCGCAAGTAATTCGGTCCTTGGGGACTTAGGCACCATCCCATTCAAACCCAACAAATCACACCAACATCCATTGTGCCCAAGTCATGAAACAATTTTGTTTTCATTTTTATTTTATTTGTTTACAAAGTAACAAAGCACAAGATGGACATAATGGAATAATAATTTTTGTGTGATGAAGGTCATCGATATAATGCCGACAACCGCCCATTTCTACCGTTATCTAAGCATTTCTAAGCATGACACTGCAAAGACAAATAGAAGAGCATAATTAAATCATCGGGCTCTAATTCACCAGCGATATTATTAACCTATGGTTTGTGGTAGGGGATAACAATTTAAGGGCAACCATGCAATAGGAATAGCTACCTCTAAACGATAAATTACTTTGACACAAAAGCATGCATACATACGAGTTAAACAAAGTATTAGACTTTAAAAGTAATGGGATTAACAGGATATGATCAAACTGCTTGCCTTGCTGGGGCTGCTCAGTTTGCTACAGAGTATCGCTCATGGGATCAACACACTCGTCGGCACCTAACGGAAAAGCGAAAAAGAACCGATAAGAACGAGGAAAACCAAAAGGACTCCACAGCAAACTTTCTCCAAATGCTCTGAAATTTTTACAGCAGCAAGAGCAAGATTTTTAGAGAATTTAGCAATAATAACCAATTTATTTGGATTCTCAATGCGAAAGATATGGCCAAAACAAATCTGCTCAGCCTGGAAAATGCTGAAAAATTCAAATCGGTTACTGTTCATCCAAATTAAATTCCCTAGCACAATTTTCCAAAGAGGTGCTGCACCTGGGATTTTTATGGTAATACCAGCACCTCATGAGATGAATAACAAAATTGAGTTCACCTCATTTGGAGCTATGATGCATGTTTTATGATTTTTCAAAGACATGCAAATGAGCACAAATAAAATGCACCCACAAATCTTTTGAAAATAGTGACATGCCTAAATCCTATTCTAATATTTAGTGCACTAACAGAGGAAGCCAACAAAGTTGGATTCACTTAAAAATGATCTATAGAGAATTACTTATGCACTTTACAAGTTAATTGCAATATTTAAAATAACATTTAAAGTTAATTTCTAAACCAATTTGCACAACTATTTTCTGGAGCCGAACTGAGCTCACAACCATTTTTAGATTAGAGCCCAGATCAAACTAGAGCTAACAAAATTGGAATCACCTCATTTGGATTTAAAACTAAATAGTTATGCATTTTCAAAGTTTATTACCTTTTTAAGTTCACAAATAACTCCAACCGGGAATTTCTAAAAACCATAACAACGCGGGAGGACAGGAGCCGTTGATTCTCAATCAGACGGCCCAAGACCTACCGGTGCAAACGCGCACGCGCCCACAGGATCGACGAACGTGGGCCGTGGATCCTGCATCCAACGGCTCACGACCTGCGGCATCGCACACTCGCGCCCGCGTGAGCTCGGAGAACGTGGGCCGTGGATCGAGATCCAACGGCTCATGACCTACGGCATCGCGCACTCGCGCGCGGCGCGTTTGGAGCTCACGCGAGAACGGGGCGGAGGTCGTGGCCGTTGATCGCGAGATGGACGGCCCGCGACCAACGCACCCAGCGCACGCGCACGACCCGATAGAGATCCTAACCCATTATTAGCGTGGATTAACACGGAGGTTTGGCATTAATGATGTCCAATTACGACAACAGCCAGCTCTGGCACGTGTCTGACAAAAACCGAGGGTGTTCCACGGCTTGTCGCCGGCGAGATAGGCCACAGCGGCGCACACTGAGGGCACCGACGAGTCCACAATAGCCAGGCGCACCAGAGGGTGCCACTCACACCAGCGGCGACGGTCCAGAACGGTGGCGAGCCGGAGGAGCAACGGCGGTGACCAAAATGGCCGAAAGCAACATATGAATTAAAGCTCCGCAACAATCCATACAGCGGGTGCCCAGCCCTAAAAGACTACCAGGAGGTTGCCTGGAGGTCGTGGAGGAGCTGAGGAGGTCGGAGGAGAGGAGGACCGGCGATGGTGAAGAAGATGTGCTCCACGGCCGAAAAGGGGAAGTCCTCCAATCAGGTCGCCTCTGCAAATGTCCCAACCAAAATAGGTTAGGGGTTTTGACCACAGAGGGGAGATGCTCAAATTGAAGTAAAGAAATGGAGAGGAAAGCCACTGGGACCCTGTGCCACCGAGGAGCTCCAAGCTCAACAATGGCGGTTGGGGGAGGTCTTGGAGAAAGGAGCTCAGCCAAGCACAGTGGGTGCAAAGCCGGAGCTCAATGGTGTGTAAAGGAAGCCAAGGGGGAACCAGGAGGTCTTATAGCTCGGGAGCAGAGGTCATGAGCTAGGGCTAAGCTCCATGGTGAGCTTAGCCCATGGCTCGGTCCATGGCTCCACCAGGACGTGGAGGTGATGGGGGGGGGCAGGCCTGAGCATGGCCTAGGGGCGGAAAGGCTGACACGCAATAAATGCTTGCAGGCAAAGAGATGATGGGACTTGACAGGTCACTGACCTCCTCCACTACCATGGTGTACGCGCGCGCCCAAGGAAGGAGAAGAACAGGACCTCACCTCCACCGTTCGATAAGAACATGGGGAGGTCGTGACCCTCAGATCCGCAACGGTGCGATCTGGAAAGGCATGGGGGAGGTCTTGGCCACCGGATCTGCATTGCATGGTGGCGCAAAGAAAATGGGAGGTCGCAGCCGTGGGATCTCCATCGCACGGTTGCGAAAGGAAAAGGGGGAGGTCGCGCGCGATAAGGTGATAGGAGGTCCTGGCCGTTGGATTGCGATCCAAGGGCGTGGAACCGATGGGGGAGGACTTAAACGATGCGCGCGATACTGACAAGGGGATGTGAGGTCGTGGCTGTAGGATCTTAATCCAACAGCGCACAACAACGATGGGAGGTCGTGGGCGCTGGATTTTAATCCAAGGGCACACAACGGAGAGGGAGGTCAGGACCGTTGGATTTACATCCAAAGGCGCTGAACAGAGGAGGGTGGTCTTAACTGCTGCGCGCGACTTTGATAAGCGATGGGAGGTCATGGCCTTTAGATTCACATCCAAGGGCACACAACATTGAGAGGAGGCCGTGGCGGTTGCGCACGACGCAAAGGGAGGTCGTGGCGGTTGGATGTTGATCCAACGGCACACCGCGATGAGGGGAGGTCATGGGCGCTGCACATGACACAAGGGAGGTCGTGGTTGTTGGATTTTGATCCAATGGCAACAAACAGAGGTAGGAGGTTGTGGCTATTGGATTTCAATCCAACGGCGCACAACCACGATGGGAGGTCTGGCTGGTGCACATGATGCTAAGGGAGGTTGTGGCCAGTGGATCTTGATCCAATGGCGACGAGAGGATAGGGTATGTCGTGGCTATTGGATCTCGATCCAATAGCGACGAACTGAGGCACGGGAGGTCTGGACCGTTATGCCAGACACTGAAAAGGGAAGGGGATGTCGTGGCCGTGAGATCTTGATCTGACGGCAACGAGATGAGAGGGGAGGTCGTGGCCGTTGATGTTAATCCAACGGAGCACGACCTCGCGCGGGTGGGAGGTCTGGTGCGCTTGATAACGAGGGGAGGTCATGGCGGTTGGATTTGATCCAACGGCACACAACCTCGATGAGGTGGGAGGTCTGATGCGCACGACAGAGAGGGGAGGTCATGGCCGTCGATCTGAGATCCAATGGAGCACGACCTCGCGCGGGGGAGGACTGGGTTGAGCTGGGCCAAGGTTGGCTGAGGCGGAGGTCGTGGCTATTGGATTTTAATCCAACGGCAACGACCTCACGTGGGGAAGGATGAGCATAGCTGAGCAGAGGAAGAGGGTTGGGTTTGACCCACTTGGAAGTGGCTCGGGCCCAAGGAATAGTGCCAGATTTTGAATTCAAATTGAAGGCTGAGGTTGGAGGAATTTTTAGAGGTAGCAAACTAACTCCAAAAATTCCGAAATTTTAACTGGAGCTTCCTCACTCCAGGATTAACCTTACATAAAATGTCCAGAGGTTTTTGTGCACTCCATTTTTCTCAGGAAATTCATCAAGGCTGTTCTAGGGTTTGACTTACCTCCAAAATTTATCAAATAATTTCTAAAAATTATGAAATAATTTAGAGGGGTCACACATCATCCATAGAACCAACGGAAAATGTTTTCCCAAGTTTGGCACAAGATTTGTGACAAAGTGGAATAAGGTTTTGACTTTAGTCAACAAGAGCTTTGTGTTTTTGGATTCCCCAACTCTTGGACAAGGATTATAGATGAGTTCAAGAGTTTCAAGATGTGAGAAAAAGTTTTAATTTCTACACATTTTCTTACATTTGAAACACACACCTATTATACATTTGGGATGTTACACACCCCATCCTGGACATGTGGTTGCACAATATGGCCCAGGTCAATGGCTCACAAGGTGAAGTCCTTAATTGGCTCCTCAGGCGAGTCTTGCCATGACCCAATGTGACTCCACTGGGGACTAGCCCCTGGAGCACCCACTACTCACTACCAGCCTTCTCGCCCGAGCATAAAACAGTTTTGAGGTTCTTACCGGCCACTGGACCACCCAGTCCTGGCACAACAACAATTAACAAAGGTGGCAAAGCCACGGTTTCATAGCTCATTAAGCAAGTTTAACATTGTTGGGTTCAACCCAGCCAGAGGACCACCCAGCCCTTGGCAGAACAAAGTTTAGTTGCAAGGCAACAAATGACGTGGCTCACACACAGGGCCACACTTCATATTAATCAGCTACACTAATTGCCACTACACAAGCCACAACCAGTGTGCTGGGGGTAAACTAACGTTGAAGACTCTTAGAGACCAACGTCTCCAAGAGCAGGGCTAAGCAAACATGATACCCAGGTTGGCAATATCAATACAAGACCAACTAACAGTACCCTTCCTAAGGTGTCCAAGGGAACATGTCAACATATCGATTGCAAAGTAATCAAGGAGGCATAAAGACAAGTAGGTAATTAACTAGGCCCAAAACCATTTTTATACAAATAGCCATGCAAGTTTATATCAAAACAAGGTACTTTTGTAAAAATGGGTTTAATATGATCAAGGTCCACGACTTGCCTCTGTTGATGAGCAAAGCTTCCGTTGAGGTAACTGGATCCACGAACTCCTCAGCAACAACCCGAATCTACACATTTGCAAAGAAGTCAAAAAAATAAAGCAACTCCAAGAAATCCAAAAAGAACTTAACTAGATCCAAAGGGAAAAAGAGGTCCACTGAGAGGGAGATCTAAGCGAAAGGGAGGTCCAAACCCAAGGAGGTCCGAACCAGAGGAGCACCGGGAGCTCACTAGAGACAAAGCGATCTACACAAGAACAAAGTAAAGCAAATAAAGATCAAATAAGTTCCAAATGAACTCCAAACAAACCGAACAGAAACAAATAGCAAAGAACAGAACTAGAGGAACTGGAAAAGGCCTCTCAGGAGGAGGTCCTATGGGTAAGGGGAGGTCCACGGGAAAGGGAGGTCTTTGCAAAAGACCAAAGTGGGTGGTCGTTTGCAAAGAGACCAACAAAGACCGAGAGGGTGGTCTTTGCAAAAGATCAAAGCAGGTGGTCTTTGCAAAAGACTAGAGGGGCGGCAAATACCAAAAAGGTGGTCTTTGCAAAAGGGAGGTCCTGAGAGGCCCAAAGGACATCCTGAGGGGGATGTCCCGAGGAGGTCATGGGAGGTCTTTGAAAGGGAAAGGTCCAGAGAAGGACCCAAGAGGGTCGTCTTCCTGTGGCCCCGGGATGAATGAACAAAGGAGAATCATGGGCTTCGCGGAGAATCAAATTCCGCAACTCCATGTCCTTTGGAACCACAAGGCGTTGCCCGAACCTCACAACACCAAGCTCATCTTCAGAGAAGCACTTGGTTGTTCCGTTCTTGACATTTTGCCTGATGCGGTCCACTCCAGCGTCTGATTGCTAAGCGAACTTAATCCGATCCACCAAAGTTGGTTGCACAACCAAGGTAGCGAGGAAACCATGCTCAACCAAACCCAAGTTGAGACGCTGAAATTCCTCCAGAAGGGTGGGCTGATGCTCCTTGAGCAATAATGCATTGCAATGCACTTTACGACTAAGTGTATCGGCAATGACATTAGCCTTGCCCGGATGGTAGTGAATACCCATGTCATAGTCTTTGATCAACTCCAACCATCTCCTTTGCCCGAAGTTCAGATCTGGTTGGGTGAACAAATACTTCAAGCTTTTGTGATCCGAATACACTTCACAACGGTTATCGATAAGGTAATGTCGCCAAATCTTAAGTGCATGAATCACAGCAGCTAGCTCCAAGTCATCGGTAGGATAGTTGAGTTCATGAGGTCTCAATTGCCTTGATGCATAGGCCACTACCTTGCCTTCTTGCATAAGGACACAACCGAGGCCTCGACGAGAAGCATCGCAAAAGATATCGAAGCATCGACGAACATCGGGAAGAACGAGAACGGAAGCGGTGGTCAAACGCTTCTTTAGTACTTGAAAACTTTCCTCACAATCAGCGGATCACAAGAACTTCTTGTCCTTCTTGAGCAACTCAGTCATCGGCTTTGCGATCTTGGAGAAGTTCTCGATAAAGCGACGATAATATCCCGCTAAACCAAGAAAACTTTGCACTTCGGTTACCGAACTGGGCTGACTCTAGGAAAGCACATCGCTGACCTTGCCAGGATCAACGGCTATGCCTCCCGCTGAAAGAACATGGCCCAAGAAAGCCACTTCCTTCAACCAGAATACACACTTGCTGAACTTTGCATACAGCTGGTGCTCACGCAGCTTGCCCAAAACAAGCTTTAGATGCTTGGCGTGTTCCTCATCGTTCTTGGAGTAGATAAGAATATCATCGATGAAGACTACGACGAACTTATCCAAATACTCGATGAAAACCGAATTCATGAGATTCATGAACAAGGCAGGAGCATTGGTTAAGCCGAACGACATGACGGTATACTCGTACAAACCGTAACGAGTAGAGAAAGCCGTCTTGGGAATATCTTCAGGTCGGATCCGAACTTGATGATATCCTACTCTCAAATCAATTTTGGAGAACACTCGAGCTCTAGTTAATTGATTGAAGAGATCATCGATGCGGGGCAAAGGATACTTGTTCTTTACCGTTACTTTATTAAGTGGACGGTAAGCGACGCACATGCGTAAAGTATTGTCCTTCTTATTTACAAAGATTGCTGGACAACCCCATGGAGATGAGCTAGGGCGGATGAAACCCTTTTCTTGCAGCTCACCAAGTTGCTTCTTCAACTCCACCAACTCATTTGGTGGCATCCGGTAAGGCCTCTTTGAAATCGGGACGGCGCCGGGAGCCAACTCGATAACAAACTCGAGATCTCGAACTGGTGGCATCCCTAGAAGATCTTCAGGAAAGATATCAATGAAGTCACACACTGTTGGGACTTCACTAATATCTAGAGCTGGCTTTGCTTCAAGAGCGAAGAGATGCGAACCTTGCAGCTTCGGTGAAAAGCGAATTTGCTCACCGGAGGGACTTGTGAGGTAGATGAGCTTCCGGGCGCAATCGATTTGCCCCATATGCTGAGAAAACCAATCCATACCAAGAATTACATCTAAGCTCGCTAAAGTGAGGAGGATAAGATTCGCTAAAAATCTTAGTCCCTCAATCTCAACAGGAACATCCCTACACTCGGATTCAGCTCTCAACTCCGAACCGGGAGAGCGAATGAGCAACGGGACCAACAAAGGAGGAAACAGAAGATCACCAACAGCAGCAAAAGACTGAGATACAAAAGAATGAGATGCTCCTAAATCAAACAAAACAGTAGCAGGATGAGAGTTAACAAGATGCATACCTAACACGACGTCAGGCGACTCCTGCGATTCCTCCGCGGAGATGTGGTTAACGCGGCCGTTGCCCACACCCTGAGCTGCGGGGACAATCTTCTGATCCTGGGAAGGACCACCTCCTTGCCCACATCCTCCATTAGGACGGGGGGCTGCTCCAGTCTTCTTAGGGCAATTATTTGCATAATGGCCTTTCTGGTTGCAGAAGAAACAAGTGACCCCGGTAGCTGGATTGCGGGGGCCACCCTGCTGACTCGCAGGTGCACGTGGTTGAGACACAGCCTACGAAGGACGAGGGGCAGGTGCTGATGACCTAGGGGGTGCTGAAGCCTGAGGACGGGACCTCTGAGACTGCCCGAAATGAGTACGAGAAGTGCTAGTCTGGGAAGACTTCTGGGTCTCCCACTTGCGCTTACGGGACTCTCTCAGCGCTCTTCCCTTGTGCTCGGCGACGATGGCCTTGTCGACCAAGGTTTAGAATTCGGGGAAGTCAACGATAGATAGCTTGTCCTGAAGCTCCTCAGACAGGCCATCTATGAACTTCTCCTGCTTGGCCTCATCAGTGGCCACCTCCTCTGGAGCATAACGAGCCAGATCGTTGAACTCGTACAAGTACTCTGTGACCGAACTGCGCCCTTGCTTGAGCGAGAGAAACTCCTCCCAAGAAACGGTGTGGCCTACGGGCTACATGGCGAGAAAACTCTCCCACCACGAAAGAGCTGCACCCTACAACTGATGGGATGCAAAAAGTGCCTTCTCCTACTCCCGCATCACATGATGTCGAAGCTTCGCCAACCAGACGGCCGCCGCCGCTCAGATGCAAAGGGTCCTCGACCACGAGAAAGTGGGTGGCTGGGTGCGAAGGAACTCTGCAAGTCCCCCTCGTGGCTGGTGTCCACTTCCTCCTCCTGATCCGGAGGCACCGAGAAGTGTGGAGGTGTTGCGCGCGGTAACCTCCAGAATTCTTGTTTGATCCATTCGGTTGCGCTCAACCTGAAGGAGCACATCGGCCATGGTCGGAGGAGGCGGAAGCTCCTCATCCGAACCAACTGATTGGCCTTGGCCACTACGGGTTCTTCCAGCCATCCTGCTGAAGAGAGAAAGGGGGTTAGCAACGAAACCCGAAAATTAGAAGCTAAAGAAAGCGAAAAGCTATCGACTAGGGGAATGGAACATCACCCTAACCGAAAGCCAAACTTAAAACAGCAAGAACACAACTCTAAAAGCTTACAAAAAGGCTCAAGAAACAGAAAGGAAACCTGAGACTAAAGCTCAACTTCCCAACACGACAAACCCGTATTGAATGAACGAGCAATCGGTTGAGAAGACAAAATTTCATAACACTACTCTAGGTCTAACACTGCTACAAAGCAAGGTAAAACCAGCAAAAGAGGTGTTAGATACTTAGCCAACTAGTATCACATCTTACCCTTTTATTCCCACAAGTTTTAGTTGGATTATCCTCTCATTATTTACCCTATTTAGAAACCATGAGCTTGCTGTCCAAATTTTGCATCCAAGCTCCTACCAAAATTTTCAACTCCAGAAGCTTCAAAACCTTGTAAAAGGGCAGCCAACCCTTCAATTTGCCAATCTCATTGGTTCCCAAAACCGAAATTAAATAATAACAACTATCTTTTGAGGGAAAGAGAGGAAAACACTTTTTAAACTCAAACAGAGTAAGGTGAGATGAGCAAGCTAAGATAGATAAGGAATAAAATCTGAGAATTTACTTAAGCTTTCATAAACCATTTGATATTTTGAAACTAAGTTTTTCAAAACATCTTAAAGACGACCAAGCTAGGGTTACTACGGTCAGTATGGCTCTGATACCAACTTTGTGAGGACCCTGACTTATTCGGCTTGTAATGCTTAGTCTTCCATTGACCCTAGCATCACAAAAAAAATAACCCGTGTCTTCGAGATATGTATACTTCCCAGAAATGTAGTATACACACCCCTTTACAAAATCATGCATCAATTCCATACAAGACATAGAACCGAGGCAACACTTTACAAAACAAAAGACATATTATTACAAAAGAGGCCGACCGGCCAAAAGACAGTTAAAGAACTAAATAGAGAGCGGAAGCAAAATGCCATAAGATGGCGATAAACAAAAGCCATACGGTTTGCCTATAGCCCACAAGGCAACCAACCGGGCCGCCAACCTAGTCGTCAAATCCACCGCACATCTCACAAAAGTGGATCCCTTGGGGATCAACCTCCTCTGCAACAATTAATTAAGCAAAGCAAATGAGTACAAAAATGTACTCGCAAGACTTACGTGTAGTGTAACAAGCCTATACATAACTACATGCAAGCTTTAACAATAGAGAAGGTTGTAGGTTATTTTCAGCATAAAGCAATTTTCATTTGCAATAATGTAGTACATTTAAAGCAAGTTTTGCAATCTATTTTTAATTTGCAAATAACAGCGAGACAACAACATAATAACAATAGATAGATGACAACAACAATCCTAGAAGTGACTAACCCAATAGTCACCACAACAATAGCATGAATATCCATTAATACCACCCACCTCAAGTTTTAATTAAAAGGCTATAGTCTAACTCTTGAAAGACCTCCCCAAGTGTGTCCATAACCTATGATCAGGCTATTCGAATAGTTTATACCCTGCAGGGGTGTACCAATGTACCCACATGTCAGACCGCCTTTTTGCCAAGCTATTTAGCACACTTCCTTTGGTATGCCGGCACGGCTAAGTCCTACGAGACATTTCCAATGGATTGTGCTAATTAAAAGTTATGACAACCAATGAGTAGGATGCACCGCCCACCCTAAGCAATCATGGGTGCTCCCATCCTTATAAAAACATTTGAACCACCAAATGACTGTAATTAACACCCCCAAAGTACTTAGTCAAGAGGGGTCCCATATTCCCGTCGTGTGGTTAGCACGCAAAATTGCTTGGTTTAGTGTAACAAGATGTTCAGTCCTTATTGACTTAGGCACCATTCCACACACCAACAGATCACACCATCATCCATTGTGCCCAAGGTAAGGCCCAATACAAACGGGTCACACACGCACGCATTTTAAAGCGCCATCTTCATCTCCACTTGACCTAAACCACTTCCCCATGCGCCGACCCGCACCGCGGTTTAGCCAAGAGTCACAAATGCGGTATTTGGTGAAATTACCAAAATACCTCTTCTCGATCCTTCTCCATGGACCGAGTCCAATACTGTCGAAGCAATCGCCTACTCCACCACGTGTAGGTTGATCAACGGCTCTCATCATGTCGGCAAGTCTCTCCCGTCCGGATCCCACCGGAACCTCCATGGCACTTGCACCGACCCCCGTGCCGCTTGATCCAACCCCTCGCACCGAACTGCCCGTTCGGTCATCTTCATCCATTCTGCGCCATGCTTGAGTCACTCGACCTCACCCGGCATCCATGATCGTTCTAGACCTCAGCTCTCCAAGCTTAGTCCCGATCCTCCTCGTCATTGACCTCCAAGCCACCTGCACAGCAATAGACAAGCAAACACGAATCCGGGAACAAGTTCTTCACAACTTGACCCACGTTAGCCAAAACATGCAATATGCAACACATATGCACTAATAAACATGGATATGACATATCCCATAATCGATTCACAACTAATATCAACAAACAAGACAAAACCGGCCGATCATTGCTCGTTTGGCCCGACCGCCTCGGGCTAAACCAGAAAAATAATTGAAGTATGGCCGGTCTGACCGCCCAAAATGCCGGTTTGACCGCCAATGACCTGACAATTCAGAAACTTTGCCGAAAACGCTTGAAACTTCAAACCAGAAGCAACATTGCCAATTGTTTCATCATCCTAAGATCATGGGCATATCCCCATGATATCCACAATCTCCCCCTTGATGAACACATTGGCAATCTCTCAGAAAATGTAGTTTTTGGGTTTAAAAAGTAAAGTACTCGACGTTTTCGCACAAAGGCACAACTTGGTCCATTAGCAAGAGAAAGCAATGGAAATGACCAAGCTGGCTTCAGAATAGCATAACCAAGTGAGATATGCCAAAAGAAAGCACAAAAACTTCAATTTCCAAAGACTAGCCAAAAATATCACTTAGGTCCATATGAAAGAACAATTGTTCTATTTGACCTTTGATCATCGTGAGTTTTCAAGAATTGCAATTCAAATTCAAAAAAGGCAATAAGACCAAAAGAATGCAATTGAGATGCTCCCACTCACTATGATCACAAATTTTCTAGAAAATCCATTTTGTCCCTATGAATCCAAAAAGCACTAAAACAACATTTTCTACCAATCTTTCTCCCCCTCTGACAATGAATTCATCAAGGTGCATGGAAGAAGATAGAGCAAGAATGGAATGGAATAGCTGCAATTTTCCAATTTTTTCATGTTCTTTTTTGTTTTTTTTAATTTTAACAAAAGGAGCCATGAAGAGTATCCATGAAGACCATACAAGTATTACACCAAGCCATATTATGTGAAGAAGCTATGTTCAATCATGGACAAATATGTACAGCAAAGCTAAGGCCAAAATAGCAATAATCTGAGATTAAAGGAATTGATAGCATGACATGGTGCTCAAGATCATAGTTTAGCTATAGGTATCCAAAAATGAGTCAGGTCATGTCTATAAGCAAAATGGAGTCCAGAAACAACAAATGAGTCAATTTTGAGCAATATGAGTTCAATTTTGAATCAATTTGTTCAAGCATTTAGAATTTAGCACTTTGAGCACTTTGTTGAAAATGATTGGTTTTATCTTAGTAAAACAAGTCCTGGACTAGGAGCCATCCACTACTGCCTCCTAAGCTTCAACCAATTGCCAATTTGTTTTCTTAGCATTGTGCTAGATCTCAAGCCTCACTACGACCATCCCAAGCAACAAAAGCTTAAGAGAGTGGTCTAGGTCATCCAAATCTCCCCTTGAATTCATGCCTAGTGCAATGGCAAGCCGTCTCATAAGAAAGAATTGGTGAGATCAGTTTTTTCGTACAGAAAAGCTCATTTTTCATTTGCTTGACTTAAGAATTATCATAGCTCAATTTAAAACTCAGAATAAGTTCAAGACTCAATTAAGCCTATATGACATGGCATGAATCATGAGAGGATCACTAAAGCAAAACTAGTTACAAGATCCAACAAGTCATGTTTTGATTCAATTTTCTCACAGATAATAAAGCTAGCATGGCAAAAGCTAAGCTATACATAAAAAGCCATAAAGAAGTCTAGCAAATTAGCACAAGACATGGCAGGGTATAAAGCATGAAATCAAGTCATACATGGATAATAATCAAAGCTCCATGGATTTATATTACAATGCAAGTTGCTGAATTTAAAATGCATTATGATACAGATGAATGCAAAAAGAGAAAACTCCCCCTCAAAATAGGCCAAGAGAACTAATAACCCCCAACTCTCCCCGCAAAGAAGCAAAACGAGAAGAATCAAGAGCTTTAGTGAAAATGTCAGCAACCTGCTGCATGGACTCTACAAAGAGAAGCACAACATCACCTTTCTCAACATGGTCTCTAAGGAAATGATATCTAACATCAATGTGCTTGGTCCGTGAGTGTTGCACTAGGTTTTTAGCAATGTTAGTGGCAGAAGTGTTGTCATAGAAAAGAGGAACACTACCCAAAGACAACCCATAGTCCCGCAGAGTAGACAACATCCAGAGAACCTGAGAGCAAGTAATCGGTCAGCTGACTACATACTCGACCTCGGCGAAGGATCGCGCAATGCAGGATCTGCTTCCTAGATGATCAAGAGATAAGAGATGTGCCTAAGAAATGACAAGTGCGGAAGTACTCTTCCTATCCACTCTACACCGCAAAATCAGCATCGAAAAAAGCCCTAATAGAGAGAGCAGAAGAAGAAGAATACCAAAGTCCAAAGTCAAGAGTGTCCTGGAGGTACCTGAATATGCGACGCACTGCTTGACGATGAGAAGCTTGAGGGGAAGCCTGAAATCGAGCGCATAGACACACAGCGAATTGTATGTCCGGCCTCGACGCTGTGAGGTAGAGGAGGGAGCCGATCATGCTGTGGTACTCCTTCTGGTCCACGGGCTCTCCATCCATATAAGGGTCCAGCACGGTGGTCGTGGCAATGGGAGTAGACATTGGTCTACTGCTTCCCATGTCGAAGCGACGAAGAAGGTCCTTTGTATACTTACTTTGATGAATGAAGGTGCCTTCTTTCAGTTGCTTGACTTGAAGACCAAGGAAGAAGGTCAACTCGCCCATCATGCTCATCTCGAACTCCCTGTTCATAGAATCTGAAAATCTAGACACCAAAGCATGAGAGGAACCACCTAATATAATGTCATCCATATAAATCTGAACCAACAAAAAGTCACCGCCATGCCTGAGAGTGAACAAGGTTTTATCAACCAATCCCATTTTGAAATCATTTTTAAGAAGAAAACTCTTAAGCCTATCATACCAAGCTCTAAGGGCTTGCTTCAGTCCATACAAGGCTTTGGAGAGTTTAAAAACATAGTTTGGGAACTTGGGATTTTCAAAACCAGGAGGTTGTTTGACAAAGACCTCTTCTTCTATGAAACCATTCAAGAAAGCACTTTTTACATCCATTTGAAATAGCTTGAAGCCCTTGGATGCCGCAAATGCTAGCAAAATATGAATGGCTTCTAATCTAGCTACAGGAGCAAAGGTCTCCTAAAAGTCTAAGCCTTCTACCTGGGGAAAACCTTGAGCTACAAGCCTAGCCTTATTGCGAACTACCAACCCATCCCCACTTTGCTTATTTTTGAAAACCCATTTTGTTCCAATTATATTATGATTGGGTGGAGGCTCAACTAAGGTCTAGACTTTGTTTCTTTCAAAATTTTCAAGTTCTTCATGCATGGCATTGACCCAAGAGGCATCAGAAAGAGCATGGGTGACATCTCGGGGTTCAAAAGAAGCAACAAAAGCAGAATGTGCATGAGAGTCAGGAGAAATGAACTTGGAGTGAGTAACTCGCTCATGTAGATCTCCAATAATCTACTCAGGTGGATGTTGTCGTTGAAAGCGAAGAGGGGCTCCTGGTGCAGAAGTGGCATCTACCTCATGAACTGTGGAGGTAGGAGCAGAGCCACTCTGATCGTCGGTGAAGGTAGGAAGAGGCTGCTCATCTGAAGCTGGTGTGGTAGAAGCAGGCTCTCCAACCATGTTAAAAGGGACTTGAGGATGGATTGGGTCCTCATCCTCAGAGTCATCATCAACAAAGATGCTCTCTGAAACCTGTGTACCTGTAGCATCGGGTCTAGTACCAGGACTAGCCTCATCAAAAGTGACTTCGCAAGTCTCAACAACTTTGTTAGTGTCAAAATTAAACACACGATAGCCATGAGAACGAGCAGGATGTCCAAGAAATATGCCATCAGAACATCTAGATTCAAATTTATCAAGATTGCCATGTTTAAGAATGAAGCATTTGCAACCAAAAATCTTGAAATGAGATAGTTTGGGCTTATGACCAAATCTGAGCTCAAAAGAAGTCTTACCAATAACAGATCTCAAGAATACCCTATTAGAGATATAACAAGCAGTAGAGATCACCTCAGCCCAAAACCTCCTAGACGTGGAATGCTCATCTAGCATGGTCCTGGCCATCTCTACAAGGGTCCTATTCTTCCTCTCTACAACACCATTCTGCTGGAGAACTCTAGGTGAAGAGAACTGGTGCTCTAACCCCCTATCAGAACAGAAGGTGGCAAAGGAAGAATTCTTGAATTCTATCCCATTGTCACTCCTAATGGCTCTCAAAGCTTCAGGAAGCTCAACAGCAAGTCTAAGGACCAACTCTCTAAAGAAGCCAAATGCCTCATCCTTAGAAACCAGAAAATAAACCCATGAATACCTGGAGAAATCATCCACAATCACAAGCACATACCATTTCCCACCGGCAGACTGAACTCTAGAAGGACCAACAGTATCTAAGTGCAAGAGCTAACCAAGTCCATCAGTCATCACTAAAGTAAGAGGTGGATGAGAAGTAGAAACCATCTTACCATGTCTACAGGGTGTGCACACAAGGTCTCTAACAGCCTTCAGCCTAGGCAAACCTCTAATCAAATCCTTGCTACTGACTCTAGACAAGTGGTTGAAGCCAATGTGCCCAAGCCTACGATGCCACAAAACTAGACCATGGGAGTTAGAAGCTACAAGACACCTAGGGCTAGAAGCAGAAGAGATACTGAAATCAGCACAAAAGATCCTCTCAAACCTAGAGATCTCAAAGACAAGCTCACCAGAGGAATCTATAACACTGCACTCACCACTCTTAAATCTCACCTCTAGACCTTCATCAAGAAGCTGAGAAACAGATAGCAGATTATACCTCAGCTTACTTACCAAAGCAACGTCCTTGAGCATGAACTTGTTGTTGACGCACACTGTGCCCTTGGCTGTCACGGTCCTGGTAGAAGCATCACCAAATGTGATCAATTCATTGCTGGATGCACGTGTGAGGGAGGAGAACTGTCTAGAATCTCTAGTCATGTGTCGAGAACACCCAAAGTCAACAAGCCATATGTCCTCCTTCCTCGCACGACGGACCTACAAAGCACAAACAGGAAACATCTGTGCCTCAGTACTGGGGTTAGTGATAAAAGACTTGGGAATCCATTACTGAGTCACACGATGCTTGGGCAAAGTAGTAGAAGCAACAGTAAAATCGTTAGGAGCAAAATCATAAAAATGCACACGAGAACCACCTAGACCTCTCCGAATCGACCTACCAAAAGGTCGGTACTCCCCCTATTTAGATGCTACCCGTGGTCTCTCCTCATGATATCCTAACCCAAAGCGCTGCCTAGAGCTACCAAAAGAGTCAAAGAAGTCCTCTACGAACCTAGGCCTATGTCTAGCAGGAAAGACAGGCTGCCTAGCTCTAGAGATTACAGCAGGTGAAGGAACTCTTCTAATGGTTCTCAAGGCACTCATCCTCTCCTTCCTCTCAATCTTGGCTCTACGGAAACAGAACTCAACAATGTGGACATTCTTCTTGCAGAAGGTGCAATGGTACTTGACCTTTTGAGGGATCTGACCTGATGAAGTAGAAGCACCTATCTTGCTAGAAGTGGTTTGGGCAAAACCAACAGATTTAAAGACTATCTTGGATGGCTTAGAGGGTTCTACCTCAAACAGGCCACTCTCAACAGCTCTAACAACCTTAGGTGGATGATTCTTGGAATGCTCTAGGGAATTAAATCCTAGGCCACTATTGTTCACACTCACCTTAGATTTGTCTAGAATCATGTTGAGGTTCTTCTTCCCACTAGTAAATCTCTCAAGAGTCCTGTTAAGGTAGTAATTTTGTTTGGCTAGCTCATTACATGAGGCACACTTGTTTGACTTGCTAGCCCTATCAAACTTTTCCTTATAGTGAGCTACTGTAACATCCCAAGTGTATAAACAGGGTTATTCAAGTATAATTATATGTGTAGAAATTAAAACTTTTTCTCACATCTTGAAAACCCCTAATCTCTTATGTAATTCTTGTCCAAGAGTTGTGTAATTCAAAAACGCAAAGCTCTTGTTGACCAAAAGTCAAACTCATTTTCCAATTATCTTAAATCTTGTGCCAATCATTTGAAAATATTTTCCTTGGTCCTAAAGCTGATGTGGGACCCTCTGAAAAATATCACAAGTTGTAAAACTTGTTTGATAATTTTTGGAGGCAAAACAAATCATGGAACAGCCTTAATGAATTTCCTGAGAAAAATGCGTTGCATAATAACCTCTGGAAATTTTATGTAAGGTTAATCTCATTGTCAACAAGCTCCTGTAAAAATTTCATGAATTTTGGAGTTGAATGGCTATCCCAAACAATTTTGCAAAGTCTTAGTCATTAGAGAATTAAACTTAAAACTTGGCACTATTCATTGGGTGAGCCAGATTCAAACCCGGTCAAGCCCAACCCCATCTCGACCTCCTTTCCCATTTGATGAGGTCGTGGCCGTTGGATCCAATCCAAAGGCCACGACCTCCCCTCAACCAACGCACCCAGACCTCCCTTCAAGTCCTCTTGACCTCGTGGACCTCCTCGTCAACGTGGGCGCCAGACCTCCGCGGTCAACACCGCAAAGGCCTCCCACCTCATCATCAGTCATAGCCGTTGGATCAAAGATCCACGGTCATGACCTCCCTCGTGTTAAACCTCAAAACCTCCCTCACTGTTAAACTTAGCAAACATCCCACCTACATGAGGTCACGACCATTGGATCAAAAATCCATGGTCGCGACCTCCTCCTCTTAATCTAACTATCGACCTCCTTTGCACTCACTTGAGGTCACAAATGCTGATTTACATCCAAAGGCCACGACCTCCTCTGAAAAACATCACAAAGAAGGTCCTTCCGCTTGATGAGGTCATAACCCCGGATCGAAAATCCACGGCCATGACCTCCTTGCCTTTTTTCCGCCTTGGAGCTCGCTCAACGACGAGATCAATGGGCGCTTCGACCATCTCTTGAGCCCTTAGATCCAAATCGGAGGGCTAAGACCTCCTTTGCGCTACGCCAAGGCCTCGACCTCCCCTTCGCGGTGCGTGTCAAACCTCCTCAAGATCATCATAGCCCTTGGATGAAAATCCAAAGGCCATGACCTCCCCTCGCTTATCTCGAGTCGTGCGCATTGTTAAAGACCTCCCCATCTTGTCCGCACCCTTGGATCGCAATCCAATGGCTTGGACCTCCTATCCTCATCGCGCATGACCTCCCGCTTTGTTCACCACCGTGCGATGTGGATCGAGGGTCATGACCTCCATTCTCATTTTAAAACATACCGGTTCAGATCTAAGCCATCCAAGACCTCCCTTGGCTCTGTTTTTCTTCCTCACAGTGCACCATGGCAGGGGCAAGGTCAAGGCCTTGTCCTCTCCCCCGACTTAAATGGCTCTATTGTCGCCATGCATTTAATGCCCGGCACCTTGGCATTAAATGTCGGTCACCTTCCCACCTCTACCCCTCACTGTCAACCTCATGTCTTGTCCACCCCATGGACCAACCCGTGGGCTAAGCTCACCATGGAGCTTAGCCCCAGCTCATAACCTTCACCCCAGGCTATAAGTTGTCCCTTGAATCCTCCCTTGGCTTCCTTTGCACACTTGGATCTCAGCCTTGCACTTGTGCGTGGTGAGCTCCTCCTCCACCAACCCTCCCTTCTCCCAGACCATTGTCGAGCTTGGAGCTCCTCGGTGGCAAAAGGGTTCCAGTGGCTTTCCTCCTCTCCTTGTTTCTATCTGGGCATCTCCTCTGTGACCTCAACCCTAACTTCACCGGTTGGGGCATTTGCAGAGGTGGCCTAGCTGAACCGGGAGCTTGGAGCGTGGAGCCTAGGCCGGAGCACCCCTCATCTTCACCATCACCATCCTCGACCTCCCGATCGTTAGGACCTCCGTACTCCCCTCGATAGTCCTATAGTGTTGGGCACACGCTGAATGTCGCGCGGAGCTTTCTTTTTGCATTTTGTCTTTTGGCCGTGCGGTCATCATCGTCCTCTCGGCTCGCCGCGATTAAGGCCGCCGCCACCGCCGAGAGTGAGCCCATGGTGTGCGCAACACTATTGCGCACACGGTGATGTCCTTGGTTGTCGCCGGCGAGGTCCGCATCGCCGGCAACAACCACTTCTTTGAACTCGGGATCTTTGTCGGACGTCCCGAGCGTGTCGTTGTCGTGTTAGGACAGAGATTCACCGTTTTAATGCCTCAATCATTGCAATCATGGGGTTAGCGTTAAATGCCATTAACCCTGTCTTTTGCGCGCATTTAAGACCTCCCGCGCGTGGACCTCCTTGTGTCCCGCGCGCAATAACTCCATGTCTGCTTGTCCGTGCGCGCGCGCGAGAGCTAAGGCGCTGGATCTGGACATCCATGACCTCCTCCGAGGAGATCTGGAGCGTCCAGGACCTCCCCCGCGCGCGATCGTGGCCGTCCAGACCTCCTTGGAGGTCTGTGACGATAAGACCTCTCAGTGAGGACCTCCTCGAGGTCATCTCACCGCTGAGGACCTCCCCTTAGATCTGGTCCGTCCCGACCTCCCCTATCGCTGTGGTCCGTTGGATTCACCATCAACGGCCATGACCTCCCCTCATCTCGCACTTGCGCGTTGCTAGGAGGTCCAGAACCTCTGGACCTCACGAGCGCGTGTGTGCGTTACCTCCTGGGAGGTCTGAGCCGTTAGATCTGTGATCTGTGGCTCACGACCTCCCATGTCCTTGTGATTTTTTTTAGAATTTCCTGTGGGCTGTTATTTTAAGAACTGAAGGAGGTATGAACTTTAAAATTTCATAACTTTTTCAATTTAAATCCAAATAGAGTGATTCAAATTGTGTTAGCTCTGTCTTGGACTTGACTTTAATCTAAAAATGATTGTAAGTTGAGTTCAGCCCCGGAGCACAGTTTACCATTGGATTTTAAGATTAACTTTAAATGTACACTCAAATTAATGCTTAACTTGTAAAATACATAACTAATGCTCTTTAGATTATTTTTGAGTGAGACCAACCTTGTTGGTTTCCTCTAATAATGAACTCACTGTGAAAATTAGTTTTGAGCATGTTGCTGTTATAGAAATGAGGACTTGTGCATTATAATTTTGTTCAAGTTCTTGTTTTTGAAAAATTATGGAAAGTGCAATATAGCTCCAAATGAGATGAACTCAATTGTGTTATTCATCTCATAAGGTGCTGGTTTTACAGTAAAATTTCAGTATCACCACCTTTCTAGAAAATGTTGCCTCATAATTAAATTAGTAAATAGTGCAGTTTGGTATTTTTAAGGGCTGAGCAGAATTGTTTTGCTCATAGCTTTTGCATTAAGAATCCAAATCCATTGGTTCTTGTTGCTAAAATCCCTAAAAATCACCCTCTTGCTGCTGTAGAAAATTCAGAGAATTTGGAGTTCGTTTGCTGTGCTGTCTTTGTTGTTTTTCGTCGTTCTTATCAGTTCTTTATCGCTTTTCCGTTAGGTTTCGACATTTGTGGTGATCCCGAGAGTGATCCTCAGCAACAGATTGACCAGCAACAGCAAGGCAAGCAGTTTGATCATATCCCCTCTAACGTCCCATTACTTTAAAGGTTAATATATTGTTTTACTTCTATGTATGCATGCTACTTTGTGTTAAATGTCGCTAGCAATCCTATAGTTGCATAATCTGTAGGAGTTGTTTATCCTCTACTACCAATGAGCCTAGGTTATTTGTGGTGGTTTGAGCTCGTTGGATGAGCTCTTATCACTTAGTAGTTGCGCTTTCTCTGCTTAGACATGCTTAGTAACGGTAGTAATGGGCGATCATCGACTTAGTCGATGGTCTTGATCACTCAAAACTGATTATTACTCCTATATGTCCAGCACTTGTGCTTTGATAAATTTGTAAAATCAAAACTGAAAATAAAAGATTGAATTAGACTTGGGCATATTGGATGGATGGTGCGGTTTTTGGAATGTGGTGGCATGCCCGGTCCCTAAGGACCGAGTACTTGGGTCACTAAGCCAAGCGCTTTGCGTGCTAACCACACGAGGGGATATGGGACCTCTCTGACTAAGTACTTTGGGAGGTGTTAATTATGAGCTGGTCGGTGGGTATGTTTTAATAATGTGTGTGTGTGGTGTTGGGAGGGAGCATTAGCGCACCGGTTAGGCTGTCTAATGTGTCCTTGTCCCCGTGGGATGCGGCTCGTAATTAGCATCGCCCATTGGAAATGTCTCGTAGGACTTAGCTGTGCTTGCATACCAAAGGTAGTGTGCTTAAAGGAAAGGCGGTCGACGTGTGGGTACATTGGTACACCCTCGCAGGTTAAAACTATTCAATAGCCTCGCCCTAGGTTATGGACATGCTTGGTAAGGTCGTTCAAGAACTAGACTCAACCATTTAATTAAAACTTGATGGGTTGGTATGAATGGATGTTCATACTATTGTTGTGGTGGCTAATGGGTTAGTCACTTCCGTGATGTTCTTGTTGTTGTTATCATGTTATTATCTCGTTGTTATTTCAACAATTAAAAATGCTTTGTCAAATTGCCTTCAATCTACTATATTATTGCAAATGAAAACTTGCTTTGTGCTAAAATGAGTCCAAAGCCTCATCCACTTAAATAAAGCTTGCATATAGCTAAATTATAGTTCTGTTATCTTACACGTCGGTTTTGCGAGTACAATAAACAAGTTATTGTACTCATTTGCTTTGCTTAACAACTTTGTTGCAGAGGAGGTAGAGCCCAAAGGGCTTTACTTTTGTGAGTCTCTTGATGGTTGGGAGAGCGACTAGCTTGGCGGTCCGGTCAGTTGCCTTGTGGGCTAAAGGCACACTGGTTGGCTCTTATTTTGGGCCATCTTTATGGCACTTTTGCTTCCGCTGTGTATCTTTGTAGTCTTGTAGTTATTTGGCCGGTAGGCCCCTCTTTTGTAATAACCTATTCCTTATTAATGTTAACTTCTGGTTTGTTGCTTATGTACTATGTGTTGTATGGAATTGATACACTCTTTTGTTGTGAGGTATGTATACTGCATTCTGGGGAGTATACATCTCTCGAGACTGGGTTTATTTGGTTGATGATACTAGGGTCAATTGGATGACTAAGTATTATGAGCTTAATAAATCCGGGTGCTCACAGCTACCTCGGCTTTCAAAGCCTCACAAGACACACAATAGTTATCTCTAATCCTATCCAACTGCTCTTTGAACTTAACTCTAAAAGCTTCTTGTATCTTATCTACATTATGCTCAATTTCAATGCAAAGATCACAAGAATTAGACTCAACAACTTTCTTGGAAGTAGTCATGGACATGGATTGTTCAATTTTAGCCTTTTCTTCTAGTGTCTTGTTTAAAGCATCATTCTCAATTGTGAGTTTAATACAGTTTTCACATGAAGCAGTTTTAGAATAAAGAACCATTTCAGTCATCTCCTTCATTTTAATCCTACTATCCTCACGATGAGAACACATGTGACTAGCATCAAATTTCTGCAATTCTTCTATAGCGTTATTCAATTTTAATTCAAGTAAAGCACAATTTGAACAGGGTAAAGGAATAGCATCTACAGCAGTCACATCAAGAGCAATGGCATTCATGCAAGTAGGACTAGACTTGAGAGTTTCTAGTTCATCAAAAGCATCTTTCAGTTGATTAGCAATAGAGAAATGATCAGATTTCAGATTTGCCAGTTCATTAAGCAAGCTAGAGCAAGAATCACAATCATCAGCAGGATTAATGGATTTGAGCCTAACAACTTCTAGGTTTAAGTCATTAATCATGTCATCCTGTTTCCTAATTGTTTTTTCTTGCTTATTCAGTCTTTTATCAGCAAGGACTAAAGCACGTTTCATATTAGCAAGTGAAGGACGTACCTCATCGGGATCACTGAAAAGGTCATCGTCGTTGGAGGAGTCGACGTCATGGCTGTCTCTAGCCATGAAGCACATGTTGGTGAAGTCCTGGGCCTTCGTCTTGCCATGAGAGTCATCGTCGTCGTCCTCCGTCTCCGAGTCCACATCGCTCATGTCAACACTCTCAAGAGCGGCAAGAACTTGGTTGACAAACTTGCGATAGTTAGGCTTCTTTCCTTTCGTGTCTTTGGCTTGATGATGCCTCCGAGAGTCCTTCTCCACCTTGCCCTTCAGCTTGGGGCACTTGGAGCGAATGTGGTTCGGCTCACCACACTCAAAACAAGTGACAGGGCTACCTCTCCTCCTGTTCCTCACTTTGTTGTAAACTCTCGAGAATTTAGTGGATATGAGGGCTAAATCATCCTCAGGTAGCTTCTCTAGCTGCTCATCACTCAAAGAATGCAAAGCGGACAAGGAAAAACCAGATGAACCAAAATCCAATGAATCAGAAGAACTACCCTTAGATGGGTCAACCACCAAAGCCATCGACTCTGTCTTGGGGAGACGCGAGATAAAATCAATCTTATGCGTCTTCAACCTCGAGTAGAGCTTATCCATGGTAAGCTCACTCATGACAGTGTTGTCATTGATGGATGTGATCTTCATCCCCTGCACCTTCACATCAAGAGCACCCAAAAGTCGGCGTATGTTCTCGCACTCAAGTGAAAACAAGATCAACAGCACGAAGATCATGAAGAATCTTGGGTGGTCAGACCGGGGTGCGCTTTGACCGGCGTGCAAAAATCGGTCTAACCGAACCTGACCAGAAGCATTGTTGACAGCCCGAAACCAAAACGAAAATCGGTCTAACTTTTGATCTACACGGCCAACTTCAACCAAATTTGGAACACACCTTTCTAAGGATATTAGGAACCTATTCCAAGTAGAGATTGAGTAGATCCACGTCAAAATTTCGACCTTTTTCTGTTTTACCGAATGAGGGTTCAAAACCGGGTAAAAACGAAAAACTTGATCCAAACCTTGCTCGTGGGAGATTGATGATCTAGATGATCCTAGATGTATTCCCATACATCACAGCAAGGTAAAAGAGGGCACGAAACAAACCAAAAACCACAGGATCAAGGAAGCACCCAAAATCACCAAAAGAGAAGGGAAAACACAAGAAGACTCATCTTTGAACAATCATCCATAGATTGATTCACGATTGGTTGCTGGTTATAGCCACTCCCTCAAGGAGGACAAAGCTCAATCTATGAGCACACAACTCAACACATCTCCCTAGAGCTCTAAACCTCTCCTCTTTCTTTAAAACCATAAAACCAAACTAGGGGTTTACAAATGAAGTCCTTAATAGCTGCTGTGAACAGCCCCGTCTCTATTTATATGAGGCCTAGAGCTTCTAGAAGACAAACCCTAATGGGCTCCCGTTAAGGCCAATACAAACGGGTCACACACGCACGCATTTTAAAGCGTCGTCTTCATCTCCACTTGACCTAAACCACTTCACCATGCGCCGACCCGCCCCGCGGTTTAGCCAAGAGTCACAAAGGCGGTATTTGGTGAAATTACCAAAATACCCCTTCTCGATCCTTCTCCATGGACCGAGTCCAATACTGTCGAAGCAATCGCCTGCTCCGCCACTTGTAGGTTGATCAATGGCTCTCATCATGTCGGCAAGTCTCTCCCATCCGGATCCCACCGGAACCTCCATTGCACTTGCACTGACCCCCACACTGCCTGATCCAACCCGTCGCACCGAACTGCTCGTTCGATCATCTTCATTCATTCTGTAACATCCCAAATACCTAAACAGGGTTTGTTCAAGTATAATTATATGTGTAGAAATTAAAAATTTTTCTCACATCTTGAAAACCCCTAATCTCTCCTGTGATTCTAGTCCAAGAGTTGTGTAATCCAAAAGCACAAAGCTCTTGTTGACCAAAAGTCAAACTCCTTTTCCAATTATCTTAAATCTTGTGCCAAACATTTGGAAAATATTTTCCTTGGTCCTAAAACTGATGTGGGACCCCTCTGAAAAATATCACAAGTTGTAAAACTTGTTTGATAAATTTTGGAGGTAAAACAATCCGTAGGACAACCTTCATGAATTTCCTGAGAAAAATGCATTGCATAATAACCTCTGGAAATTTTATGCAAGGTTAATCTCATTGTTAGCAAGCTCCAGTTAAAATTTTGTGAATTTTGGAGTTCATTTGCTATCTCAAATAATTCTGCTAAGTTTCAGCTGTTAAAAACTGAATTCAAAAACTCGTACTGTTCCGTGCGCTAGCCACTTTGCAAAGCTGGTCCAACCCAACCCACTTCCTGACCCGTCAGACCTCCTTCTCCACCTTGAGCAGGTCGCAACCGTTGGATTTACATCCAACCGCCACGACCTCCTCCGCGGTCAACACCGCAAAGACCTCCTCACCTCATCAGGTCATAGCCGTTGGATCAAAGATCCACGGTCATGACCTCCCCTGTGTGTTAAATCTCAAAAACCTCCACGGGCTGTCAAACCACTAGACATCCCACCTTGTTGAGGTCGTAGCCCTTGGATCCAAGATCCATGGCCATAACCTCCCTCACCGTTAAACTAAGCAAACCTCCCATTTAAACGAGGTCGTGGCCGCTGGATCGATCCAACAGCCCGACCTCCCCTCAAAATATCCAAATAAGACAAGACCTCCCCTATCTCGTGTTGTGCACCGCTGATTAAAATCCACGGCCACGACCTCCTCCTTGTCTTCGCACATCGACCTCCTCAAGACGTGAGGTCGCTGTTCTTAGATCTAAATCTAATGGCCATGACCTCCCTTGTGTGTTGCGCAAGCTCAAGACCTCCTTTGCGCCACGCGCGAGGCTCAGGACCTCCCCTGTCTTGATCACCACCGTTGGATCAAAATCCTAAGGCCATGACCTCCCCCTCATGTTCTTAAGGCCGTGTGCGGTTAGGTCCTCCTGGAGGTCCGCACCGTTGGATTGAAATCCAACGCCTTGGACCTCCTGTCCCCTTTTCCACGTGCGCCTTCGTATTATGGAAATCGGAGGGCTACGACCTCCCTTTCCAAATCATGTGGCTGGGACCTCCTCCCAGTCCTTTAAGCGTAACGGTTCAAAAATCACATCTGAGGGTTACGACCTCCCCAGTCCAGATCCTATGGCTGTGATCTCCTCCTTCTCCTTTTAAAAACTTACCGTTTCGATTTAGATCTGAGTATCACGACCTCCCCCTCATTTCTAATCGGACGGTGGAGGGCAACTCCTGTTCTTCTCCTAGCTCTAGCGCGCGCGTACGCCATGGCAGTGGAGGAGGCAGTGATCTGTCTTGTCCCAACGGCTCTTTGCCTGCAAGCATTTAATGCCGGTCAGTGCTTTTCGCCCCAAAGTCGCTGTGCAGGCCTGCTCATGTCACCTCCACGTCCTGTCCAAGCCATGGACCGAGCCATGGGCTAAACTCACCATGAGCTTAACCCTAGCTCATGACCCTTTCTCCTTGGGCTATAATACCTCCCCATTGTTTTCCTTGGCTTCTTTTCCACCCTTCACCATTTGCTCTCGATTCTGTGGAGCTCAAACCACCCAGACCTCCTTGGCCGCCATTGATGCCCTTGGAGCTCCTCGGTGGCTCAGTGCTCCCGTGGCTTTTCCTCTCCGTCTCTTTGCTTCAATCTAAGCCACTACCCTCTGTGACCAAAAGCCCTAACTTAATTGGTTGGGACATTTTCAGAGTTGGCCTAACTTGGAGCTTGGAGCCCTTGGTGAAGGCTTGCTCCTGTGGCTCCCTCTCAACCTCTTGCTCAATTAAGCTCCCCTAAAATCTCCTGAGTTGAACCTAACTCATTGTTAGGTTGACCTTTTCAGAGGGGTGGTGGATCTTGAAGCTTGGAGTTGGAGCTTGACTTGAAGCAATGAGCTTCCCATCTTCTCCAACTCAAAGCCATCGCCATCCTCGACCTCCCGGATCGTTAGGACCTCCAGTACTCCTCGATAGTCCTAGGCGCTGGGCACCCATTATGATGTCGCGGAGCTTTTGTTTGGGCACCCGCTTGAATGGCGGTGCGGAGCTTCTTTTTGCTTCTTGCTCTTACCGTGTGATCTCCTTCGCGTTCCTCTCGGCTTGCACGGCGTTTAAGACCACCGCCGTTGAGAGGAGGTCCACTGGTGCGCAGTTATTGTGCACTCAGTGGTACCATTGATGTCGCCATGAGGCCTACATCGCCGGCGAGAACCATCTTTTAAACTCGGATCATGTCGGACAAGAATCGCGCGCTATTGCCGCTTTTGGACCGAGATCCGCCGAGTTAATGCACTAATCAAGTGCTCAAATCATTGGAATCATTGGCGTGTCTTAACTGCATTTAATCCTCCCATGTTGCGCATTTAAGACCTCCCGCGCGGACCTCTTTTTGTCTCGCGTGCATTTATTCCGTGTCCGAAGGCGTCGGCGCTACTGGGTCTGGGCGCCCATGACCTCCTCCGAGGAGATCTGGGCGCCCAAGACCTCCCTTGCGCTTATCGTGGCCGTCCTGACCTCCTGGAGGTCTGTGATGTTAGGACCTCCCTTAGGACCTCCCTAGGTTATCTCACTGCTCATGACCTCCCGGGTAGATCTTGACCGTCAAGGTCCTCCTCGACGATCTGGACCATCAAAGTCCTCCTTGAACATCTCGACCGTCCCAGACCTCCCCGTGAGGTCTCGACGATGTAGATCTTCCTCGGGAGATCTTGATAGTTTAGATCTTCCTTTGGAAGATCTCAACCGTTGAGGACCTCCTCGTTAGATCTGGTCCGTCCCGACCCCCCCCATCGTTGTGGTCCGTTGGATTCCCATCTACGGCCACGACCTCCCTCACTCGCAGCATGTGCGTTGCTAGGAGGTCCAAGACCTCTGACCTCGAGTGCTGGGTGCGTTGTTCTCTGGGAGGTCTTGAGCCGTTAGATCTGATATCTGTGGCTCACGACTCCCATGTCCTTGTGGGTTTTAGAAATTCCAGTGAACTCTTAATTATAAACTGAAATAAGGTATAAACTTTAGAATTCCATATCTTTTTCATTTTAAATCCAATTGAGGTCATTCAAATTGTATTAGCTCTGTCTTGGACTTGACTTTAATCCAAAAATGATTGTAAGTTGAGTTCAGCTCCAGAGCACAGTTTTGCCATTAGATTTTAAAACTAACTTTAAAAGTACACTCAAAATAATGTCTAACTTGTAAAATACATAACTAATGCTCTGTAGATTATTTTTGAGTGAATCCAACTTTGTTGGCTTCCTCTATTAGTGAAATTACTGTGAAAATTAGCTTTGATCTTGTTGCTGTTGTAAAAAAGAGTTCTTGTGCATTATAATTTTGTTCAAGTTCTTGTTTTTGAAAAATGGTAGAAAGTGCAATCTAGCTCCAAATGAGATGAACTCAATTGTGTTATTCATCTCATGAGGTGCTGGTTTTGCTGTAAAAATTTCAGTGTCACCACTTTTCTAGAAAATGTTGCCTCATAATTAAATTAGTGAATAGTGCAGTTTGGTGTTTTTAGGGGCTGAGCAGAATTGTTTTGCTCATAACTTTTGCATTAAGAATCCAAATCAATTGGTTCTTGTTGCTAAATTCCCTAAAAATCACCCTCTTGCTGCTGTAGAAAATTCAGAGTGTTTGGAGTTCGTTTGCTGTGCTGTCTTTGTCGTTTTCGTTTTTATCGATTGTTTTCGCTTTTCCGATTAGGTGTCGATTTAGTACTTTGAACCCGTGAGCGATCCTCAGCAACAATTTGACCAGCAATAGCAAGGCAAGCAGTTTGATCATTTCCATCATTGTCCCATTACTTTAAAGCTTAATATTTTGTTTCACTTATATGTATGCATGCTACTTTGTGTTAAAATATCGCTAGCAAGCCTATAGTTGCATAATCTGTAGGAATTGTTTATCCTCTACTACCATGAGCCTAGGTTATTTGCTGTGGTGGGAGCTCGTTGGATGAGCTCTTATCACTTAGTAGTTCGATTTAAATTGCTTAGACATGCTTAGTTTTCGGTAGTTATGGGCGATCATCGGCTTAGTCGATGGTCTTGATCACTCAAAACTGATTATTACTCCTATATGTCCAGCACTTGTGCTTTGATTAATTTGTAAAATCAAAAACTGAAAATAAAAGATTGATTTAGACTTGGGCATATTGGATGGATGGTGTGGTTTTTGGATGTGGTGGTATGCCCGAGTCAACAAGGACCGAATTCTTGCGCCATTGATCCAAGCAATTATGCGTGCTAACCACACGAGGGGGATATGGGACCTCTCTTGACTAAGTACTTTGGGCGGTGCTAATTGGGGTCGCTCGGTTGGTGTGTTTTAAAGATAAAATGTGTGTGTGTGTGGTGTGGGAATGGAGCAAAGGCACATCGTTAGGTCTGTCCATTGGGTCCTTATCCCGTGAGTTGTGCGGGTCAAAATTAGCATCGCCCATTGGAAATGTCTCAGAGGACTTAGCTGCGCTTAAGATACCAAAGGTAGTGTGCTTAAAGGAAAGGCGGTCTCGACGTGGGTACATTGGTACACCCTCGCAGGATAAAACTATTCAATAGCCTCGCCCTAGGTTATGGACACGCTTGGTTATTTCGTAAGAATTAGACTACAACCTTTAATTAAAACTTGACATGGTTGGTATGAACGGGGAGTTCATGCTATTGTTGTGGTGACTATTGGGTTAGTCACTTCCAGATTGATCTTGTTGTTGTTACTATGTTATTATCTCGTTGTTATTTCAACAATTAAAATGCTTTGCCAAATTGCCTTCAATCTATTATGTTATTGCAAATGAAACTTGCTTTATGCTAAAATGAGTCCAAAGCCTCATCCACTTAAATAAAGCTTGCATGTAGCTATTTATAGTTCTCGTTATCTCACACGTAAGTCTTATGGAGTACTTTATGTACTCATCTCCTGTGGTTGTGGTATTTTTGTGGCTTTTGTTGCAGAGGAAGAAGGTGAGCTCCAAGAGCCTCACTTTTGTGCCATGTGTTGCGCCTTCTTCGACGACTAGCTTGGCGGTCCCACGATGCCTAGGGTTAAGGCACACCGATTGGCTTTGTGTTATAGCCATCTTTATGGCACTTTTGCTTCATTGTTATCTTAGTAGTACTTGTTGTTATTTGGCCGTAAGGCCCTTCTTTGTAATAACCTATCCTTATTAATATTAACTTCGGTTTGTTGCTTATGTACTATGTGTTGTATGGAATTGATACATTCTTTTGTTGTGAGCTATGTATACTGCATTCTCGGAGTATACATCTCTCGAGACTGGTTTATTTGGTTGATAATACTAGGTCAATTGGATGACTAAGTATTATGAGCTTAATAAATCCGGTGCTCACAAGAGTTGGTATCGAGCCGCTCGACCGTAGTAACGCAAGCTTGGTCGCCTTTAGGTATTTTGAAAACCTAATTTCAAAGTATCAATGAGTTTTGAAAGCTTAAGAAAATTCTCAGATTTTACTCCTCATCTATCTTAGCTTTCTTCTCATCTCACTCTAATTTAAGTTTTAAAAGTTATTTTCCTCTCTTCCTTCTACAAAATAGTTGTTATCGATTAATGGGGTTTTGGGGAATCAATGAGTTTGGCAAATTGAAGTGTTAGCTGCCCATCTACAAGGTTTTGAAGCTTCGAATGGCCAATTTCGATCGAAGCTTGATGCAAAATCTGGACAGCAAGCGCCAATTTCCGGACAGCAAGCTCAAAGGTTCTAAATAGGGTAGAAAATGAGAGGTTAAATCAACAAAATTTGTGGGAATAAAAGGGTAAGATGTGATACTAGTTAGCTAAGTATCTAACACTTATTTCGCTGCATTAACCTTGCCCTCTAATAGTTTTAGATCTCATCTCACAATCTGATTTTTAATCTTCTTGATCAATTACTCGTTCATTCAATACGGGTTAGTTGAGTTGAGAAGTTGAGCCTTGCTTTTGGTGTTTCTTGGCTGATTTTAGAGTCTTTTAGAAGCTTCTAAAGTTGATTTACTCGCTGTTTTGGCCTTCGGTTAGGGTGATGTTCCGTTCCCCTAGTCGTTGGCATCCCTTTTCGCTTTCTTCAACTTCTAGTCCTTGGGTTTCGTGTTAACCCATCTCTTCAGAAAGCAGATGTCCGAACAGTCCCAAGATGGCGGACTAGGTCAAGCAAGTCGGCCGACGAAATTCTCCTAGCTCCAACTATCCGCATAAGATTTGTGTTTAACTCGCCCGCAAGTGTTTCGGATTGTGGCCCTATTGCCCTGAAAAGCGGCAATCACCTCCTTTTTGCCTTGGCTGTGGTGAAGAGGGGCATTTCGCCAAAGATTGCGAACTAGGAAGAGTCAAGGTGTGTTGGCATTGTGGTGAGGAAGGACACTACAGCAACCAGTGTACCACATCCTGTCCAAACTGTGACAAAGACCACTTACCCAGAGATTGTCTGGCTGCCAAAGTTACTTGTTTCCTCTGTGTGGGAAGCGATCACTATCCCAAGGAGTGTAGCTTGAACCTGGTGATTGCCAAGTCATTGGAACTGCAGCGACTGTTTCTTCGGTCATCTGCAAGCATTGCAATCGCCAATGCCTCCAAATCAGAGAAGTTCTTGGGTGATTTGTCTGAGGAGTTGCGGGACAAATTACCAATCTATACCTTCCCCGACTTTCAGCTTGTGGTTGAAAATCCCGTTGCTGCTGTGGGCAGGAAGAAAAGGCCTATGGATCGCCGCAAGTGTCAAGAGAGGACTCAGGGTGACTCCAGCAAGGTCGCCGGTGTCACTTGTTTCTTCTGCAATCTCAAGGGCCATTATGCTAATAATTGTCCTAAGAAGCTTGCAAGAACCCCTCGTCGTTTCGCAGTCGTGCTTCCATCACGCACACTGCGAAGTCGCAAGGTGGTCCCCGCAAATCGATGCCGGATCACTTGTTTCTTCTGCAACTATAAGGGCATTACGCCAACAATTGCCCTTTTGAAGCAAAGAAAGATCGTTTGTAATCCAATGATTCCATCTCACCGAGAAAGCTCGAGGCACGGACGTCGTGTTAGGTACGCTTCGCTAACTCTTGCCCGGATATTATTTTATTCGATTCAGAGCGCCTCATTTCCTTGTATCTCCATCTTTATCATTGTTGGTGATCCCGACTTCACTTTTTATCCGTGCTCGGCACCACCCCGCTTCAAAAGGTCTACTAGTCTACCCCGAACCCCTAAGAAAAATGATGCCATCCGGTTGCATCGATCGCTTGACTAAAGTGGCACATTTCCGTCCCTTTACATTTTAAAGGCATCACATACCGTTGTTGCCTCGAACCTTCGTGGCCTAAACGGCCATAATCCTTTGTAAGAGACTAGTCATGAGGGATGACTCAGATAGTTAGTTAACCCACTAAGGTCTCGCTTTGTTAGTGGAGTAACCGCACAAATTGCTCCACCAACTAAGAACGACCTTAGTCCTTTAAGATAGCTAGTCATGAGGATGACTCAGTAAAGCTAGTTAGCAGTCGAGATCCCGTTGTTACCGAATTAACCAAATAAATCGCCCGAATTAACTGCATGTTGTTCCGAATTAACCGCACAAATCATTCCACCAACTAACAACGCCATGCACCACCAACCATCGAATCAAGAACAAGCTCTCACCATCAAAAATAACCTTCTTGTAGGTTTTCCAAAGGATCTCTACATATTCCGTGATCGTAATTTTGCATGGTGTAATCAAGACGATCGTTCTGATCGTGCTTCTCTGCTCACTTCTCAATTTTGGCATAGCCTATAAGAGGCTATGGAAACTCGTGTTTCTTTCAGATCAGCTTACCCTCATCAAACTGATGGTCAGACCGAAGAGGCCATCAATGTTTCCGCGTCATGGGCAAGTTAGCTCCTCGATATGTGGATCCTTACCGCATTATCGAGAAGAAGGGAGCTATTGCCTATAAGTTGGAGTTGCCAGCTGCACTTGAGGGAGCCAAAACATGCAATATGCAACACATATGCACTAACAAACATGGATATAACATATCCCATAATCGATTCACAACTAATATCAACAAACAGCACAAAAACCGGTCAGACCATCGTTCTGGCCAGTCTGACCGCCCCTGGGACTGAACCAGAAAAACAATTGAAGTATGGCGGTCGACCACCAAAATGCTTGGCCGACCGCTAATGACCGACAGCTCGTAAACTTTGCCAAAAACGCTTGAAACTTCAAACCAAAAGCAACATTGCCAATTGTTTCATCATCCTAAGATCATGGGCATATCCCCATGATATCCAAACGAAGGCGCGGAGCTAAGCCGTGTGGGGAGGTCTTAGACTGGAAGGAGGTCTAAGCCACTGGGAGGTCTGGGCCCTCAGATCCAAACGAAGGGAGATCTGGACCATCAGATCCAAACGAAGGGAGGTCTAGACCATCAGATCCAAATGAAGGGAGGTCCAGGTGGAGGGGTTTCAGAGGGAGAGGGATCCAACGGAGGAGATCCACAGAGGGTGGTCCAAAGGAGGTCTTGATGGCCAAGATGAGATCAGGGGAGGTCTTGACTATCAAGATGAAGAGCAAAGAAGGGCTTGACAGTTAGGATTAACTCAAAGTAGATCTTGATGGTCAATGAGAGATCAAAGGAGGTCTCAACGGACATGGGGAGGTCTAAAGGAACACATGAAGGTTCAAATGAACACAAGGGAGGACAGAAAATTAAATAGGAGAGTTCTAGAAAGGAGAAATTCAACTCAAATTGAATTTTCAGAAATCAAAGACGTTTGAAACACAAACCTGAACTAGGATGCCACGAGGTGGTCGTGACTCAAAGAGGAGGTCAAAACCAAAAGAAGGTTCAATAAAAAACGGAGGTCTAAACAAAGAAGGAGGTTTGGACTAAAAGGAGGTCTAAACCACAAAGAGATTCAAACCAGCAAAGAGGTCTGGACTAAAGAAAATTCAAACAAAAGACACGAGGGGAGGTTTTGAACAAGGAGAGAGGTATGAACCAAAGAGGTATAGGCACAAGGGAGGTCCAGACACAGAAGAGGTCTAGACACTGAGAAGGTCTGGACATAAGAGAATGTCCAAGAAAAATGAAAGGAAGGAAATCTGGGCACAAGAGCTAGCCTAGAGGGTGAGCATAACTAACAGAGAAAGGGAGAGATAGCTCCAGAGCTCGATCAACACCAAATGAACCAACTTTTGGGATTAGGTGAAGTTTGACTTAGTCATTTTAAACAACTCAATTCCGAAAATCTCAGATTAAGCTTTGAACTCTCAACAAAACCAAATGGTTCTTTTTATTTTGAAAATTTTCAAAAACTCTGGAAAAACGGGATATTACAAACCTACTCCCCTTAAAGGGAATCTTGACCCCGAGATTCTGGAAACTTGACTTGAAGATTGAGGAGGGACTTGCTTCCGCGGGTGACGCTGAGGATAGTTGCTAGCGTAGTGCCCCTTTTCCTGACATTTGAAACAAGTGATTTTGGTGGCAGGATTAATGCTTCTGGGCTGCTGGCTATTGGTGTTGTTGTCGAAGATGCGAATTTCTAATACCGGGTGAGGCATCTTGAAGAGATCTCAAGGCAACCAAGGAGCCGATCTTCCAGGGTGCGACACACTCATCCCGAGCATCTGCGGAGGTCCTGAGGACGAATCCTTCTTCAGTGGGCACTTTGTAACAGCCCAAAAATTTCAATTTCAGAGAAAATTTAAAACTATTTATTTTTGTGGAAATTCTGAAATTTTTAAAACTTTTTCTTAATTAGTTAAGGCTAAAATAAATTTAACTACAAAATCTATTATCAAGTTTAAGTTGGAAATAATTTTATTAAGTATAAAATGTCTCTAATAATTTATGAGAATTTTTCTAGAATTTTTGGAATTATTTTGCTATATTCTAAAGTCAAATGAATTAAACGGAATATTTAAAATAGAAAATGAAAAGAAAATCGAAAAAGAGATTTGGGCCAAACTGGCTCGCCCATTTACTCACGCTGCAGCACGCCCAGCCCGCCACTCAATCCCGCCTCCTCCTTTTTACCGTTGATCTTAATCCGACGGTCCACACACGCACACGACGCCGGTTTGACTCAACCCTTGATGGAAATCCTACGCCCGCGACCCTTCTTCTTTCCTCGTCCCGTCTTCCTCCTCATGGCGCGCCATTCACGCCATTAAAGGTCGCGCCGAGCTCCACTACCCCGCGAATCCTCCCCTCTCCACTCACGCTTACTCGCTTTAAGTCGCCTATCAATGCCGCACCCGATCGCCACCCTTCCCTTCTTCGCACGATCTCACCGAACGGCCAGATGCCATAAACGCCGCCACTTGCGTCTGATCCTCCTCTCCTCCATTCCGACTTCTATATAAGGGAGCCTCGAAGCCCTACTCACCACCCAGCCCTCGCCGCCTCCTCTTTTCCCTCTAATCGCCTCAATTTCAAGCTTGCATGCCGCCACCGCGGGCGAAGAAATTCTTCGATTCCGCGAGGTCACGCCCGCCGCCCCGTCGTCCTCATTTTCGACATCGCCAGATCATCATGACACCGGCCACTGCACCCATTTTGCCCCAAGACCCCGGAGCACCTCGCCCTCGACGCCAGACGCCGCCGCCGCTAAACCTCGTCGCCGAAGCTTCCGGTCCACACCGCCGCTAAGGTAGTGAGCATTGTACTCGTGAGCTCCTCCTCTCTCGAATCGCCCATTCGCACTCGCCGTGGCGCGTAGCGCCGGCGAGGTGTTGCCGAGTCCGCCCCGCAGTGACAAGGCTCGCCACCTCGGCGCCAACGAGGTGCCACCTCACCTCGGGTCCGACGTGGCAGGCCAAGGCGGCCACGCCATCCTCGTCACGCCACACCGGCCTGAGCCTCCCTAGGGCTCCGTGGACATGGTCCATGTGAGCCGAGCCTATGTCACCGGGCCCCACTTGCCGAAAAATTAATTCAAATTCATTTAAATTCGAAAATCATCGCTGACGCTATCATGCTAATATTTAGAATTCTCTTTAGAAAAATAATTCAGGAAATTGTTTAAATAATGATTTAGATTAAAATTGTAAAATTCATAACTTTTGCATTAAAACTCCAAATTAGATGATTCAAGTTGCTAAAATTTTAGAAAATTATTATCTAACTAAATAAAATATAATAATTCAATTTAGAGTTCATTTTAGTTCTGTTTTAGAATTTAGAATTCTTTTAAATATCAAATTTAGGTTAAAATTTGTAAAATTCATAATAATTGAATCCTAACTCCAAATTTAGTGAAACAAATTTCTAAAATTTTATAATTTGATTATCTAGCTCAATAAAATAAAATTATTATATTTAGTCTTGGTTTATTTTGTATTTCTGAGTTTTATTTGAATTTTATTTGATTTGCCTTATTTTCACGCTTAGACTTTGACGATTCCTGGAATTTGATACTTCTCAAGACGAGATTTTCCAGATCGCAACGAAGGCAAGTTATACTTTGACCATTTTGCCCCTATTATTTTAAAGTTAATTAAATTCAGTTTTTAAATTATTAAATGCATGCATAATTTTATTCAAGTATTTCAAATTCTGCTTAAATAATTAGTTATTCCTATTATCCTTGTATGCCAAATTTTGATGTTGCCTTGACATTCCTTTGTCACCTTAGATAAATTATTATGTTTAATAATCAAATGCTTCGCAAATACTTAGACCATGATTTATGTTTTTGGGAGAATTTTAGCCAACTCAATAAAATTTGTTTGAAAATTAAAACTATGGTATTGTTTTACCATAGAGAATTTGTAAAGATGGTTTTATAGAAATAAAATCAAAAGGGTTTGGACTTGGGCTAAAAGGATGAATGGTGGGTGCAGTTTATGCACCTGCTTAGTCTGTTAAGATTAAGACCTGTGGTTTAAATTGAATGACGCCCAAGTCAATTGAGGACCGGTCTTTGAGCGCATTTTGTTATGCCTTATCAGACAACCACATGTCCCGTATGGGCAGGACTGCTTAATAATTTGTAATACCTTTTAGTTATTTGTGCTATGTTGTATGTATGGGTGTCGGCAGACAGCTTTTCCCATCTGGCGCAAGAGGGGTTTTGAGGACTGGCCATCCAATGGAAGCGAAACCTTAGCGCACAAGTACTTTGAGGTAGAACATTGTAACGGCCTTGTGATGTTTGTTCACACACGCCTTAGAAGCGTGGATTGGCCGACACAAAGAGTATAATATCTCGTGTGGGTAAAGTTGTACAAACTCGCAGAGTGTAAAACTATTCAATAGCCGCCCCACGGTCATGGACATGCTAGCAAAGCCACTCGAGTTAGTTTTGTTTTTGGTTTTAAAATGATTTCAACAGATAATTTCGTGATGGATAGTCCTGTGGGAAAATTAGGCGGGTAGCCATTGTGATTGGAGGATATCCATCATCTTTTATGGAGGTTATCCACAATAAACTATTGTTATTTAAAATGGTGATTTAGATTATTGTATAAAATGGCTTTGTAATCTAATATGATTATTTAAATTAAAACCGCCGCTTTACATAAAATAACCTTGCCAAGATCCTTTGTCTACCTTATGCATGCATATCAATTCCATATTGGTGTAACTTGCAGCACGGTAGTAGTGCTCACTCTTGTGAATAATCTTTATTCAGAGAAGATATCTATCAAGACGGTGAGGATCTTGACGCTTAGGTCAAGCTTCTGCATTTATTGCCCGTGGCTAATCGTTGGGTCTACTACTATTATTTCGCTCATTGTTTTTACTTTATTTGGCCTCGTGCCCTTTGTAATAAACTCAATAAATATTAATAAAATGCGTGATATGTTTTGATTATCACTTTTGTTTGACTGTACATTAGCTATCCCGACTAATGTATGAACACGAGAATTCGGGATCCTTCGCCCCGAGTTCGACAAAAGTGGTATCGAGCCATATCGATCGTAGGTCGTGGCTTTAGAATTTTCTTAAGGATTTATTTTTCAAAAACTAAACATATTTTGAGTCTATTCAAGAGTCTTCAACACTTCTTTTTAAAATGGTTATCAACTTATCTTATTCTCTAAATTGTAGATGGTCAACAACCAACCCGGATTTCCCATGGAATTTTCACGGACACCGGGTCAGCACTTCTATGGAAGATGATGCAACACTTAGGTTACAACCAGAGACCAACTTATCAAGGGTACATGTATAAAGTGGGGAACCAAGAGCGTTGGAGACTTGAAGTAATCCTCACGCCAACCTTCAACCAAACACAAACCACCACATCTTCGACGCCCAAAGAGACGTGATAATTTCGTTGATGGACTTCGTGATGCAGCCAGAGAGGCAACACGCCGCCACGCCATATTTACAACAATTATTTTGAGGACTCGAAGTTTCACTACCACCCCATGCACATTCCGACTACCCGATAGCACCTTTCGCCTCTGCTGAGTATGAGGACTCTCCCGAGCTTACTCACCAAGTGGACCTGTCTAAGGCAATGGATTATGCCTATGGGAACACTCGATGAACTGTAATACTCGTAATGTACCGCTAGATGCGTAAGAAAGGCCGAAAGCAATGAAGAAGAGTCAAGCTATATACAAGGCAGAGAGGGTAGTACTTATGAGCCGATTATACCCTCTTACACCTTAGTCAGATCTCATATGATCGTTAGATGCGAATTATGAGCTATCAATGTCTCTTGTGATAGCCATAATCAAACAATAAAATAAAATAATAAAAGGACTATTTTTGGCAAAATTTGGTTCTTTTGTCTTGTGCTTGTTAGTTCTTGGGCTGTTAAAAATATTATTCCCTTAGAACTTTATTTATATACTCTATTCTGAGTCTTTAGAAGATTCCACAGATGGTTACCACACGCGCCGGCAGTGGTAGCGCTCAAGGCCAAGGAAATCCAAACGCAGACACAGAAAACCCCGTCCAAAGAACCACCTCCTCCACAGCCAGAAGGGCCTCGATTGGCGCCAGATGATGGCCAATCGACACATCCGATAGACCTGTTAGCTCACCCATTAACATCAACCAAGCAAAGACCACCAAGCACCACCACCACCTCCACCGCACAAAGATTGACCATGGCGTAATTTATGCGATCGCCCACCGACCTTCTCCAAAGAAGACAGAGCCAATGGATGCCGATGATCGATCCGCGCTATCGGAAGAAGCCGGATATCACTCAATGTATCGATCGTGAGAGAGTCCTTTTGCCTCTCACCAACTCAATGGTTCACGCATCGTAATGGTGGGATAACTATCACATCACCCATGCCAATTCACAAACTATCTCTTGGGAGGAGTTTGTACAAGCTTTCCGCCATGCACATATTCCCGCCGGGATAATGACCCTAAAGAAGAAAGAGTTCCACGCTACCAAACAAGGCAACCGCACAAAGGTGAATACTGCACAAATTCAACCAAATTTTGCTCGCTATGCCCCAAAGCAGATGTGGCTAGTGATGAAGAAAGGCAGAAAGGTTCATGGATGGTTTAAACGATGAGATCTCACCAAATGGTCTCCAATGACTACACCGACTTCCAGCAGCTTAGTGAATAAAGCCGCCAGAGGCCAAACATCTGCAGATGGAGAACTGCAAGCGAGGATGGCCGCCGTAAGTACAATGTCGAGGACAACCCAAGCCTCGCGTTACATAAATTTCACCACCACAACAGGAGGATTTCAGCCTTCCACACTCGAGCTCCAAAGACCAACACAATACCAATACTTCAAAGCTTCAGAGTAACTCAACTGGAGGTCGGCCTCAGCAGAAGAATCCGATTTCATCGCAAGCTGGAGTGACTTGTTTCATCAGAACGAGACGGGCATTATGCTAACAGATGCCCTAAGAAGTCGCAAGGTGCACCACCGCTAGGCCAAGACCAGAGTTCCAGCCACCGGTGGCAATCAAAAGCCGCAAATTCAAAGATACTTAAGGACGTGTGAACCACGCTATCACAGAGGAAGCTCAAGCAAAGACCGGATGTCGCCCTTGGTACGCTTCCAATCAATTCAAGATCAAAGATTAGTTCTATTTGATTCCTGAGCATCGCACTCTTTTGTTTCCAATAAATTTGTGGGAAAACATGGGTTACCTATCTCTCCTTTAGATAATCCTATGATAATTCACTCCCTGCTCGTAAATGAGAACTAGTTATCTTTGCCCAAACCTTACCCTTGAAATATCCTGAGTAACCTTCCTAGCAGATTTGATAGTTTTGCATTCTCAAGGTTTGATGTGATTCTTGGAATGGATTGGCTAGCCAAGAATCAAGGACAAATAAATTGTGCCAATAGGTCTATTGCTCTTACCAATAAGCAAGGAATCTCAAGGAATTCAAGCCCAAGACTAGTACCGAGGAAGATCGCTTCTAACCAAATTTTGAAAGAGTTAAAGCTTGAAGATATACCAAAGGGTACAAGAATTTCCTGATGTTTTTCCCGATGAACTACCCCATGCCACCCGACAGGACGAGTATTTATAATTGACTTAGTCCTGTGGACCGCCCCAATCTCAAAGCGACCCTCTACAGAATGCCTACCAATGAGTTGGCAGAGATGAAGAAACAGATAATGGAACTAAAACAGAAGGTTATATACTGCCAAGCTCATCACCTTGGGGAGCACCCTATTATTTGTCAAGAAAAAGACAATAGTATGAGAATGTGTGGATTACGATCACTTAATGAAGTGACAATCAAGAATAAGTACCGCTACCTAGGATCGATGATCCGCTTGATCAATTAAAGGAGCAAGTGTATTTTCAAGATTGACTTGAGATCCGCTATCACCAATCAAGATCGCACTGTAAGATATCCCAAGACCGCATTCACAACTAGATATGGATCAGATGAATTCACAAAGTGATGTCGCTCGGTTTGACAAACGCCTCGCTTATTTCATGAATATGATGAACAAAGTGTTCATGGAATTCTGGATAAGTTTGTGGTTGTGTTCATCGATGACATTCTCATTTATTCAAAGAATGAAGAAGAACACGAGGATCATCTCGTAATAATTTTGGGAAAACTCGAGAGAAAATCAGCTTTATGCCAAATTTAGCAAGTGCTAATTTTGGCTAAGTCAAGTGGCATTCCTTGGACATATTGTGTCGGCAGGAGGAGTTGCAGAGATCCAACAAAGTTGAAGCCGAATGGATTGGAAACAACCCAAGTCTGCCTCAGAGGTGAGAAGTTTCTTGGATTAGCGGGTATTACCGCAGATTTATTGAAGGGTTCTCCAAGATAGCAAGACCCATGACTCAACTTCAAAAAGGAGAAAAGTTTGAATGGACAGAGGCCTGTGAAAAGAGTTTACAAGAACTCAAGAAGAGATTAGTGTCTGCACACGGTTAATATCGCTCGATATTCATAAGGATTTTGAAATCTTCGTGATGCATCCCGTCAAGGACTTGGATGTGTACTTATGCAAGAAGGTAAAGTAGTGGCTTATGCATCTCGCCGCTTAAGACCACACGAATGAAATTATCCGACTCATGATCTCGAGTTAGCAAAGAATTGTGCATGCTCTAAAAATCAAGCAAGATTATCTTATTGGTAATCACTGTGAGATTTTCACGGATCATAAGAGTCTCAAATACATTTTACTCACGTAACTCAACCTCGCATAAACGAAGATGGCTAGAGCTGATAAAAGATTACGACCTTGGAATTCATTATCATCCGGTAAAGCAAATGTAGTTGCAGATGCCCCGAGTAGAAAGGCGATTGCAATACCATCCTCGTTCAAGAATCACCTGAATTGTATGAAGAATCAAGCATCTAAACTGAGATTGTCAACCAAGGATGTGTCAATGCTTTGAAGTTCAACCCACTCTTCAGAGTCGATTAGAGAAAACAGTTAGAAGACGAAGACATCAAAGAAATCAAAAGAATATGAGAAGAGGCAAAGCCCCGTGATTCTCTCGAGGATGAGCAAGGAACAAGATGGTTTGGAAATCGATCTGTGTGCCTAATCGCCAGGAATTAAAACAATAATTCTAAAAGAAGCTCATGAATCACCCTACTCCATTCATCCCTAAGTACCAAAATGTACCAGATCTGAAGGAGAAGTATTGGTGGAGTCAAGATGAAGCGAGAAATCGCTGAGTTCGTCGCACATTGCGATATATGTCAACGAAGTTAAGGCAGAGCACCAAAGACCATTGGTTTGTTGCAACCACTACCGATTCTCGAATGGAAGTGGGAAGAAATTGGTATGGATTTCATTATCGATTTCCTAGGACCCAAACAGATGTGACTCCATTTGGGTGATAATTGACCGATTGACCAAAGTGGCCCATTTCATTCCAAATAAGACCACTTATCGAGTAGCAAACTAGCTCAATTATATGTGGCCAAGATTGTTTGTTTACATGGTGTACCTAAGAAGATTGTCTCCGATAGAGGTTCTCGCTCACTTCCGATTTTGGAAGAGTCTTCACGAAGCTTTAGGAACCAGACTCAACTTCAAGATAACTTTATCACCCTCGAGACGGATGGTCGATGTAACGCGTCAACCAAGTTCTTGAAGATATGCTTCGAGCTCGTGCCTTAGACTATGGAAAAGTTGGGACAAGAATCGCCTTTGCGCATTCTCGTACAACAATAGCTACCAAGCTAGTCTACGATGTCTCCATTTGAGGCTTTATATGGCGAAAAATGTAGAACTCCACCCTTTGGGATGAAGTAGGAGAGCACCAATTCTTCGGACCGAATTAATCAAAGAAGCCGAGAACAAGGTTAAAACAATAAGAGAACGCTTGAAAGTAGCTCAAACCCGATGTAAAAGTTATGCCGACAACCGTCAAGAGAATTGACCTTTGAAATAGGAGATTTTGTTTATCTCGAGTTACTCCACTCAGAGGAGTAAGAAGGTTCGGACTAAAGGAAAACTTGCACCCAGATTTGTGGGCCCTTACAAAATTTTGGCAAAGAGAGGTGAAGTCGCTTATCGCTTAGAACCGCCAACCTCCTTGTCTCAAAGACACAACGCCTTTCATGTGTCACAACTAAAGAAGTGCCTTCGAGTGCCGAAGATCAAACTCTTTCAGAAAGTATTGATCTACAAGAAGACCTTACTTATGTAGAACAACCAATCAAGATTCTAGACGCCGCAGAGCGTGTTACGAGAGCAAGATCATCCGATCATATAAAGTCCAAGGAGCCACCACCCGTAAAGTGAAGCCACCGGGAACGAGAGGAAGATCTTAAGGCGAGTATCCCCATCTTCTTGTCAAGTAAATCAATCTCGGGTCGAGATTCCTTTAAGGGGGGAAGGTTTGTAACAGCCCAAAATTTCAATTTCAGAGAAAATTTAAAACTATTTATTTTTGTGGAAATTCTGAAATTTTTAAAACTTTTTCTTAATTAGTTAAGGCTAAAATAAATTTAACTACAAAATCTATTATCAAGTTTAAGTTGGAAATAATTTTATTAAGTATAAAATGTCTCTAATAATTTATGAGAATTTTTCTAGAATTTTTGGAATTATTTTGCTATATTCTAAAGCTGAAATGAATTAAACGGAATATTTAAAATAGAAAATGAAAAGAAAATCGGAAAACAGTACTTGGGCCGAAACTGGCTCGGCCCATTTACTCACGCGCGTGCACAGCCCAGCCCGCCACTCAATCCCGCCTCCCTCCTCTTTTTACCGTCGGATCTTAATCCGACGGTCCACACACGCACACGACGCTGGTTTGACTCCGAACCCTTGGATGGAAATCCTACGGCCCGTGACCCTTCTTCTTTCCCCGTCTCGTTTTCCTCGCATGTCGCCATTCACGCCATTAAAGGCTGCGCCGAGCTCCACTACCCCGCCAATCCTCCCCTCTCCACTCACGCCACTCGCTTTAAGTCGCCTATCAATGCCGCACCCGATCGCCACCTTCCTTCTTCGCACGATCTCACCGAACGGTGCATGCCATAAACGCCGCCGCCGCTGCGTGCCGATCCTCCTCTCCTCCATTCCGACCCTATATAAGGGAGCCTCGGGAAGCCCTACTCGCCGACCCGAGCCCTCGCCGCCCCTCCTCTTTTCCCTAATCGCTCAATTTCAAGCTTGCCGCTGCCACCGCGGCGAAAAATTCTTCGATTCGGCGAGGTCACGCCCGCTTCGCCCCGCTGCCCTCATTTTCGACATCGCCAGATCATCATGACACCGGCGCTTGCACCCATTTTGCCCCAAGACCCCGGAGCACCCTCGCCCTCGACGCCTTGACGCCGCCGCCGCTAAACCTCGCCGCCGCCGAAGTTTCCGCACACCGCCCGCTAAGGTAGTGAGCATTGTACTCGTGAGCTCCTCCTCTCGAATCGCGCCTATTCGCACTCTCGCCGGGCGTAGCGCCGGGCGAGGGTGTTGCCGAGCTCGCTCCGCTGCCGACAAGGCTCGCCACCTCGGCCAACGAGGTGCCACCTCACCCGGTCCGACGTGGCAGCCAAGGTGGCGCCACGCCATCCTCAAGTATCACATTACCAAGACAGCCCTCCCTGGGGCTCGTGGACATGGTTCATGTGAGCCGAGCCTATGTCACTGGGCCCCACTTGTCGAAAAATTAATTCAAATTCATTTAAATTCGAAAATCATCGCTGACGCCATCATGCAATATTTAGAATTCTCTTTAGAAAAATAATTCAGGAAATTGTTTAAATAATGATTTAGATTAAAATTGTAAAATTCATAACTTTTGCATTAAAACTCCAAATTAGATGATTCAAGTTGCTAAAATTTTAGAAAATTATTATCTAACTAAATAAAATATAATAATTCAATTTAGAGTTCATTTTAGTTCTGTTTTAGAATTTAGAATTCTTTTAAATATCAAATTTAGGTTAAAATTTGTAAAATTCATAATAATTGAATCCTAACTCCAAATTTAGTGAAACAAATTTCTAAAATTTTATAATTTGATTATCTAGCTCAATAAAATAAAATTATTATATTTAGTCTTGGTTTATTTTGTATTTCTGAGTTTTATTTGAATTTTATTTGATTTGCCTTATTTTCACGCTTAGACTTTGACGATTCCGGGAATTTGATACTTCTCAAGACGAGATTTTCCAGATCGCAACGAAGGCAAGTTATACTTTGACCATTTTGCCCTATTATTTTAAAGTTAATTAAATTCAGTTTTTAAATTATTAAATGCATGCATAATTTTATTCAAGTATTTCAAATTCTGCTTAAATAATTAGTTATTCCTATTATCCTTGTATGCCAAATTTTGATGTTGCCTTGACATTCCTTTGTCACCTTAGATAAATTATTATGTTTAATAATCAAATGCTTCGCAAATACTTAGACCATGATTTATGTTTTTGGGAGAATTTTAGCCAACTCAATAAAATTTGCTGAAAATTAAAACTATGGTATTGTTTTACCATAGAGAATTTGTAAAGATGGTTTTATAGAAATAAAATCAAAAGGGTTTGGACTTGGGCTAAAAGGATGAATGGTGGGTGCGAGTTTATGCACCTGCTTAGTCTGGTTAAGATTAAGACCCAGGGTTTAAATTGAATGACGCCCAAGTCAATTGAGGACCGGTCTTTGAGCGCATTTTGTTATGCCTTATCGTACAACCACATGTCCTGTATGGGCAGGACCTGGCTTAATAATTTGTAATACCTTTTAGTTATTTGTGCTATGTTGTATGTATGGGTGTCGGGTGCAGACAGCTTTCCCATCTGGCGCAAGAGGGGTTTTGAGGACTGGCCACCCAATGGAAGCTTAAACCTTAGCTGCACAAGTACTTTGAGGTAGAACATTGTAACGGCCTTGTGATGTTTGTTCACACACGCCTTAGGAAGCGTGGATTGGCCGACACAAAGAGTATAATATCTCGTGTGGGTAAAGTTGTACAAACTCGCAGAGTGTAAAACTATTCAATAGCCGCGTCCCACGGTCATGGACATGCTAGCAAAGCCACTCGAGTTAGTTTTGTTTTTGGTTTTAAAATGATTTCAACAGATAATTTCAGGATGGATAGTCCTGTGGGAAAATTAGGCGGTAGCCATTGTGATTGGAGGATATCCATCATCTTTTATGGAGGTTATCCACAATAAACTATTGTTATTTAAAATGGTGATTTAGATTATTGTATAAAATGGCTTTGTAATCTAATATGATTATTTAAATTAAAACCGCCGCTTTACATAAAATAACCTTGCCAAGATCCTTTGTCTACCTTATGCATGCATATCAATTCCATATTGGTGTAACTTGCGAGCACGGTAGTAGTGCTCACTCTTCTCAATAATCTTTATTCAGAGAAGATATCTATCAAGACGGTGAGGATCTTGACGCTTAGGTCAGCGCTTCCCGCATTTATTGCTCGTGGCTAATCGTTGGGTCTACTACTATTATTCGCTTCATTGTGTTTTACTTTATTTGGCCTCGTGCCCTTTGTAATAAACTCAATAAATATTAATAAAATGCGTGATATGTTTTGATTATCACTTTTGTTTGACTGTACATTAGCTATCCCGACTAATGTATGAACACGAGAATTCGGGATCCTTCGCTCCCGAGTTCGACACACTTGTTGGCGTAGTGACCCACCTCACGGCAGTTGAAACACTGGACTCCTATGGCATGAGAGGGGTTCTTCTGTGATGAAATTCCCAAAGATGTACTCAGGAGCAACAAACTAGACGGCTGGTTCACGATTGCTTCTTGGGGCATTGGCAAATCCAAGCTTCTGTATTTACACAACTGGAACAAGATTCTTCTGTTGCTTTTAGCACCTACCGCTGGTGTTATGGTTGCAATCAAAGTAGCTTCTGGAATGTTATCCAGGTTGACTGCTTGGCGCTTCTACGAGCATCCCTTGGCAGAATGGCCCACCTTTCGACATTTAAAACACTGAATTTCTGCCCTTGGTGTCTTGATCTACAAAGATTGGCCACGACGATTGACACGGGATGCCTGCATCAGGGAACAAGGCGCTGATCCTGGAGTCTTGGACACGCAGTGGTTGGTACTTTGCTGGGTTGAGACTGAATCACACGGGCCTTGGGGCTTCTTGCAGCTTCTTGTTCTCGATCCATCGTCTTCCTCTTGTGCCAGAGGTCCTACTGACAGCCACTAGCTTCTAAGTTGAGTGCCTCGGGGTGAATCTCTGTGGGACTTGGTTCCTCTAATCTGGCTTCTAATGCTGAAATTTCTGGAGGTGGCGGTGGCATGGCGGCAATCTGATGGTTCTGGTTCACCATTTGCATAAGAGTAGCCACAGTCTGGTTCTGCTGGTCCATCATGCTGACTAGAGCTACACCAACTTGATTCTATTGAGTCACCATCTGATTCATATTCTGCATCATGGCACTCATTAACTGGGTCTGAGCTGCCAAAAATTGACCCAAGCCTTAGTCTGCTATTGAGGTCGGCGGAGGTGGTGCATGAGGGTTGGCATTGGCATTGGGGTTTAGTGATCCATTGGGACTTGCTGAGAAGCTGATTAGGTCCATCTAAAACAAATCTTCCCAGGTTTAATAGGCGAGAGGGAAAAGCACCATAGCTAAGAGGGAAAAGCACTGAGATAAGAAGGGACAAGGAAGAAAGATGGAACAACCTAGTTGGGGAAAAGCAGGTTTAACCCGAAAGAGCAAGTGGCCAAGAGGCCAAAAGACGCAAAAAGGTGCAATATGACCTCCTACTGGAGTCTTATTGCACAAACTAACGATACAACAACAGGGAGGACCACTCTACTGGAGCACCTCTAGCTTAACTTAAGGGGAGGGTCAACTAGAACAAGGCTCGGTCCTATAGATATTACTAAGATAAGGAGATCAATTGAGTTTGAAAACAAGGTTCCAGAAGGGATAAGATGCAAGAGCCTAAGAATAAGACAAGAAAAGACTAGAGTGAGGAGAGAATAGAATAGAACAAGACAAGAGGAGAACCACTAGTCAGATTTTCAGGTTGGTTTGATTTAGAAAATAATTTTTGAAACTTGACTAAAACGATCATGCTAACTAAGATTACGTCCTACAGTCGGTATGGAGCTCTGATACCACATTTGTGAGGACCTATCTCGGGAGCTGCTGGAGAGATCTCCCAGGGCCTCCCAGGAGGTCTGACAGGACCACCTGGGGGTCTGGGAGGTCCTCCCAAACCACCCAAGGAGGTCTCCCAAGACCACCAGAAGGTCTCCAGGACCTCCCCAGGAAGACTCGAATGTCCACCCAGAGGTCCTCCAAGACCGCCCGAAGGTCCCAGCCTCTGTGCACCAAGAGCTAGTCCCTGGATCAGTAAGCTAGCTCGCACAGACTTACATTGGTGACATCACAACCATACAAAAAACTCAAAGATGAAGCAGACAAATTAATATTATTAACAAAAGACCTTATGGACAAGCTTGTTTACAGAGGTGCCACGCAGGGCTAACAACAAAAGGAAAACCTGCAGCGGAAACAAAAACACGTGAAGGCCATTCGGCAAGCCCACAAGCTACCGAGTGGAGGACATCTCCTATATGCAAGATCTTCAAACGAGCTCCCCTTCAAAGAGCACAAGACTTCCTACATCTCCCTCCTCTGCTGATTAAAACAGAGGGCACAAGCCATGAGTACTTTGAATGTACCCAGCAAGCCGTGGGGAAATAAGTATGCAAATCATATTTATGCACGGCTTGATAATAGAGAGTTGTAGGGTTAGTTTGCAGAAAGCAATATTTGACAGTGAATATCATAGGTAGATTGCAAAGCTCAAGTTAAAAGAGATATACATAAATACTTTTGTTTTCAAAGGTGGAAGTGAGCACTAACTCACTCCCAAGACCTCTCTGGAGCAACAACTCTGGTTTTCCCATGACCACTCGAGGAAGGCCTGGTGGCACCCACGACCAGGACCTCTTCCACGAACACCCTAGAGCTCCAAGACCTCTCCAGAGCACCAGCCCTATAGCACCCTAGACCACTCTAGGGTTCCCAAGACCTCCACGACCAACTATGGACATCACGAGCACTCGAAGCCACCCAGAATACTCACTGACATCCACAATCAACCGTGGAACACAATTTTTTTAGAAAAGTCTACCCCTCGTTCGAAATCTCCGGGCGTGTCCATAACCGAGGACACGGCTATTCAAATAGATTTAAACTCTGCAGAGGTTGTACAACTTTACCCACATGAGATAATCATCTTATACTGTCCTGTCACACACTTCCAAGGTGTGCGACTAAGAGATTATCACAAGGCCTTTACAAAGTTCCGTTCTAAATCTGTTCTGCCCGCTAAGGTTTCGCCATCCTAGGGTTCCTATAGCAGCCTATGGCTCCCTCTTGCGCCATTCCCAGCCACAACAGAACCGAACCAAAACTTCACTAATTAGTTGGCCACGTCCACCCCATCCTGGACATGTGGTTGCACAATATGGCCCAGGTCAATGGCCAACAAGGTGAAGTCCTTAATTGGTTGCTCAGGCAAGTCTTACCACGACCCAATGTAACTCCACTGGGGACTAGCCCCTGGCGCACTCACTTCTCACTACCAGCCTTCTCGCCCGAGCATAAAACAGTTTTGAGGTTCTTACCGGCCACTAGACCACCCAGTCCTGGCACAACAACAATTAACAGAGGTGGCAAAGCCACGGTTTCATAGCTCATTTAGCAAGTTTAACATTGTTGGGATCAACCCAGCCAGAGGACCACCCAGCCCTTGGCACAACAAATTTTAGTTGCAAGGCAACAAATGCCGTGGCTCACACACAGGGCCACACTTCATATTAATCAGCTACACTGATTGCTACTACACAAGCCACAACGAGTGCGCTGGGGGTAAACTAACGTTGAAGACTCTTAGTGAGACCAACGTCTACAAGAGCATGGCTAAGCAAATACGATACCCAGGTTTGCAATATCAATACAAGACCAACTAACAGTACCCTTCCTAAGGTGTCCAAGGGAACATGTCAACATGTTGATTGCAAAGTAATCAAGGAGGCATAAAGACAAGTAGGTAATTAACTAGACCCAAAACCATTTTTATACAAATAGCCATGCAAGTTTATATCAAAACAAGGCACTTTTGTAAAAATGGGTTCAATATGATCAAGGTCCACGACTTGCCTCTGTTGACGAGGAGGTCCTGAGGAAGAAAGCAAAGCGCGGCGAAGCAGGGCCATCCGATTTTGATTAGCTGGTCCAAAAGGGATATGAATGTTCGGACCATTCGAACGCTTCATCCCGATCGGACTGTCTAGGCACGATCGGATGGCTCGGACTGAGCGCGCTCACACGAGGTGAGAGGAAAGGATTGACCAGCGGGGAGGCTTAAACGAAAGGGAGGTCGGACCCTTAGATCCAAACGAAGGGAGGTCAGGACCCTTAGATCCAAACAAAGGGAGGTCCTGGCTGTCAAGATCTAACAAGGGGAAAGTCCTGACGGCCAAGATCTAATAAGAGGAGGTCCTAACGGCCAAGATGAACTCAAAGGAGATCATGACGGTCAAGATGAGATCAAGTGAGATCCTGACAGTCAGGATGAACTCAAAGGAGATCCCGACGGTCAAGATGAGATCAAGGGAGGACCTGACAGTCAGGATGAACTGAAAGAAGATCCCTACAATCAAGATGAGATCAAGGGAGGTCCTAACGGTCAGGATGAACTCAAAGGAGATCCCGAGGATCAAGATGGGATCAAAGGAGGTCCTGACAGTCAAGATGAACTCAAAGGAGATCCCGATGGTCAAGATGAATCAAGGGGATGTCCAAATGGACACGAAGAGGTCCAAATGAACACGAGGGAGGTCCGAAACGGACAGAGAAGGAAAGAAGGTCAATCGAGAGAGAGAGAGAGACATCCAGAAGGGAGAAATTCAACCCGAATTTGAATTTTGGAAATCATGGATGTTTGAAACACAAACCCGAGCTTGGAACATCTCGAGGGTGATTGTGTGAGAGACCATGTGGAGGTCGTCCCGTGTGTGTGATGAGTAATTGACATAGGTTTAGGAAGTCGAGTTTGGTTTGGGTGGTTTGGACCATGTCGTTGCGTGGTGCAACAGGCTCAGTCGGTTTGGTCAAACTTGGTCGTATGGGATTAGGATGCATATTCTTTGATTCGACAAGTTTGGATTTTGTCATGGTAAGTATGTTGGTATTTACGCTTTCATGTATCGAGCGGTGCTATTTGATGTGTTTCTTGTCTGTGTGACTGCAGGACATCGGGTGGAGTCGTGGCGAGACACGGTGGATTGGACTAGGCGCAGTGGCGCCGAGGTCGAAACATCGGGATGTGTCAAGACGGCGAGGACTCGGAGTGGTTGCGAGGTTTATGCGGCAAGAATCGAGGAAGCTTCCTAGAAAGTGCGGGAGTGGCGTTTTGGTGAATACACAAAGCTGCACTAAAGGAAGTGGATGTTTGTTAGGGCTTATTAGATAAAGTGCTAGGGTTGGTGTGACCTAATGGGTAAAGCAAAGTGTAAACCCATTAGTGGGAGGCTATAAAAGGAGAGGGAGATTTTGTGCTGAAATTTGAGAGAGTGGGTGCTAAAGTTTTAGGATTTCATTTGTGTTCTCTCCATGGGTGTGTATGAGAGATGAGAGTGATTTGGCTGTAATCTTTCTTCTTTGTAATCTGACCTCTTTCTGTCTCTATCTATGAAATTCTTGATTTCTTTTCTTGATCGTTGTTTTGCCTAGTGCTTCGAGTGTTTTTGGATCTGGTTTTGCCCGTCTCTTTCTGTGATTCTGGAGGATTGTGGCGGCGCCTTTGTGCCGATAGGAAAAAGGAGGTCTGGGCGGCGGCCTCAGGCCCTAGGAGAAAAATCCGTGCGCCAGGGTCACATCTGTGTGAAACCACTTTCTTTATTTGAGTTTGATTAGTCTCTTGTGTTGCTGCACTTAATGATTTGACTGAATCTTGTTTTAATTGCTGCTGGTCCTCTCTGTTTGATCTAAAAAGCTGTGGAGTGATCCTGTTTGAATTGATGTTACATGATCTCTTTTTTGTTACTGCCTTGGCTGCCATTTGATCCAGTTTCTGCGTCTAAAAAAAAATTTGAAGCCGGCGGCGGCCTGCCCTGCTGTAGAAATCTTGTGCCCGTGAAATCAGTATTCTGAGTGGCGGCTGTAGGGTTTACCTTCTTGCCATTTTTGCTTTGTTGTTGCCGTGAGTAAATTCAAGATTCTGGTTGTGTAATGCTTTAGATTTTTTTTATTGTCTTGGGTTGCGTGTGTCATTTTCATGAGAGATTAAAGTAAGGTATATTTGCTTTTGAAAAAATTTATCCTTCTACTTTTTGTTTCCAGTGCTTGATCGGTTGGAGCTCTTGGTTCTTGAATGCAGTTTTTCCTTGCTGCTTTGAGCTGCTGCTCCCTGTGTATGCGCATGCATAATAGCTGGCTTTTTGCCTCGTGTCTTTGCTCGGTCAGGGCTGCTAAATGATGATCTAAATCTCTGCTTTGGTTGCTATCAATGAACCGACCAATGGTTCGGTTGAACTCCCATCGATTTGCTGCTCCTGTGGCAGCGGCTGTTTGTGGCGCTAGAAAAATGCAGAGCCTGTTGCGGCGGTTTGATTCTTGGCTGAATGTTTGAGTTCTTTTTATTTGCATTGACTGCTCTTTGATTCAATCTTTTGGCTGTCTTTTTACTTAATAGCTTCTATAGCTATTGGAGAGGGAATTTTGTGTGCGAATATTTGGGGTAATTTTTAAGGCACCATTCACCCCCCCCCCCTCTGTTGCCATTTCGATCCTTCAATTGGTATCAGAGCCGGTTAGCTCTTTTCAATAGATCTTAACCGGTCTCAAGAGCCATGGCGATGGACAAGTACTCGACCAAGCGCCTGCTGATGGCATCGACACCCTTCCGAAGAGCCGAATGGAGACATACATCCGTGCCTGGGGTATGCCATCCGCGGAAGGTCAAGGTACGATTCATTGCTCTCGCCGATGAGAACATCAATGCCGGAACATGGCTGATGTTGAGGCGAATGCAAAGGCAAGGAACATCATCATCCGTGGTTTGAGTCGAGTGAGTTTGACCAAGATATCTCACCTGTCGTCCGCTTACGATATCTGGGTGACCTCGACGATACCATGAGGGCACCACCCAGATCAAGACGGTTCGACAGACCAGCTTCAAACGAGAATACAACAAATTCGAGATGTGTGCCGGTGAGTCCCTAGATGAGTGCTTCAGACGCTTTCACAAGATCTTGAGCAACCTCCGAGCGGTCGGTCTCACATACCCCGACTTCGGACAACGCTGCCGATACTTACTAAGACTCGATCTGCAAGTGTGGGAGATGAAAGTGACCACCATCAAAGACACGACAGACCTCTCGACCTTGACTCTTGATGCGCCAGACTCACGCCTCAAGACTCACGAGATTGACGTTGTCTCGAGGTCGAAGTCACGCCGATGGCCTTGGTCACCGATCCCGCCTAAACTTCGGTTCTCTTGCCGATTCGTTGTGTGGTTTCTCCCTTGTCGCTCTCGTGACGAATCGATGATCGCTAGAGCAACTCGAGGATGAGCAAATGCCCTCCTAGCTCGGAAGTTTTCTCATGCTTACAAGAGGAGGAGGGACAGAAAGAGGGAGGACCTGTGATTTGCTTCGAGTGTGGTGGCCCCAACCACATTCGCAAACCGCCCTAAGCCGAGAAGGGCAAGAACGACTACGGCGGCTCGGGCAGAACGACTACACCGACAAGAACTGCAACAAGAAGCCTCCACCAGACGCCCAAAGAAGAAGAAGTTCCGCAACTTCGGCAAAGCCAAGAAGCTCTTCCACAAGGCCCTCACCGCCTCGACGACCTCGACCTCAGCGAGGTGGAGGGATGGAGCGACGATGACGGACGGGTGACCAAGAGCCCAAGGATGGCGGCGACGACTTCTCCCAAGATGTGCTTCATGGCCCTCGAGGGCTAACTCAACGACAAAGTGAGTCAGATCTCGACTTCGGACGAGGTAGATCCCACCTCTGAACAGCTCAATCATGCTTTTCTTAAGCTAGGAGGTTTTCATGCTAAAGCTAAGGCTAGGTGTGCTGAGTTAGAGAAGGAAATAGATAGACTGTCACTAGAGATTATTGCTCTTACATCCGCCTTCTAGTGATGATTGTGATACATGCTCGCTTTCTCAAGTTGATATGGAGAAGTTAAGGACCTCACATGATAGTGTGTCCTCCAAACTTGATAGTGTTAAGGTGGAGAATGTTAGTCCGCTTGTCGAGTTAGAGTTGAGTAGGATGGTCATTACCCTACTTATTATCGATGAGACTACTTCTCCCACCTCATGTGAGGGTAAGAACATTGTCGCTAGAGGATCTTATGCCATGCTTCTTGATCTCGCCTGAGTCTTGTGAAAATTGCAATAACTTGAAGATGAACTTAAACGCAGGCAGATCATAAAATTGTTGAACTACAAGCTTCTTTACTTGAGCCGAGTGATTCATGCTTGAACTGTCCTAAGTTAATCAATGAACTTGAGGTCGTCTCCAAACAGCTTCAAGATATGATTGATCATGAAAGGAAGATGGCTCAGTTTGCTTCTAAGGACCCTGTTAGCTCACCATGCATTAAGTGTAACAAACTAAAATCTGACTTGATTGCTTTGGATGAGAAATGTGTGAAGCTAACTAAGGACCTTCTAGAGAAGCCACATTGTGCTTGCAATATGATTGTGGAGGAGGGGGAGAAGCCCCAGGGTAAGGATGAGACGCTTAGCAACGTGAACCAACTGGCTAGCAGTAGGACTGTCCCTTCAGAGTCGGCTGTGCTTGCACAAGCCATTCTTCCCTCTCGCCACCGGTTCTTCTTTTGCTCCCTTACCTTCTCATTGCCTCTTCTTTCCCTGCTCTTCTTGCACCTCTCTCTTTCGGGAGTGTCAAGACTTTATGAACACTCTCGAGAGATTTGTAGGAGGCAAGAAGAAGCTCAATCTTATTCTAGACCAATCTAAGATCTGCAGATTTAATCGTGGTCTAGGATATGACTTCTCTGAGGACATGAGGAAGCATCCACCGCCGTGCTCGCACTCCATAGCACTGTGTGTGATCGAGATCGAGCCCAGACCGAGAAAGTCCATTTCAAGTCGGCGGGCTATGTCCAGGGATTTCGACAAGAAGGTAATTTCACATGCTCGCTTCTACCTCTCGTAAGGTGAAGTGTCACCGCACCTTCGTCGAAGGATGGACACACAATGATCGATGCTTCAGCGCGCCAAGATCGCGTAGAGACCATGTTGAGTCTCTTAGGCACATTCTGTGGTCGGCCCTGCACCTTGAGTGCACCTAAGACCAACACGAGGTCTAGGCTTGTTTCTTCGATGGATTTGTGCAAAGATCGAGGACTTGTTTTTTCCGAGTTTTCGGTTTTCGCCCTCATGTTTGCTTTCGATCGTGACTTCCGCCGTCCCCGAGGGTAGATCTCGCTTTCCCTATCGAGATAGCTACCATGGCGTGTTCGATCACAGCAGTGTTCGACTCGCTCCTTCAGAGCGCTTGGACTCAACAATGACTGGTCTCTCTTAGACCTTCTCGCTGTGAGTGACAGAGAGCGAGGGTAGATAGAGGTCGGTCGGGCTTGACTACTTCATCGCTCGCCGACGTGTTACTCAAGATTGGGTGCCAAAATCATCTGTTGATTTATCCCAAGATCGAGACTTTACTCTCTTTTGACTCAGTTCGCGGGTAGGGAAGGAGAAGGTTTGGCTTGTAGACTCGGTTGTTCTCGCCATATGACCGGAGACTCCGCTGGTTCTCCTCCCCAGCCAGCGCTCCGGTGATGAGACGATCACCTTCGGAGACGCTTCGTCTGGGCGCGCATCGCCAAAGGTACTGTCGTATTAATGCTTTTTTATTCTTAAGGATGTTGCCTTGGTTAGTAAGCTGCAGGTACAATTTGCTTTCGCTTTCACCTATTGATGACGGTTTCGAGGTGAGCTTTAAGAAAAACAATTGCAAAATTCTTGACTCTTCTAGTAGTCCGGTTTATGGATTTCTCGTTATGGGAGGATCTTTCGTGCTGATTTCTCTGAGTCTTCCGCGATCCTCTCGGTGTTTAGTTGCTTCGAGTCCCGCGATCTCTTTTTCGCATAGGAGACTTGGTCATATTGATTTGACCATTTGACCCGAAAGTTAGCGACCATGATCTCATTCGTGGTCCGCCAAACTCAAGATGGTCAAAGATCTTGTTTGCACTCCATGCCCAAGACGCAAGAAGATGGTTGCCGCTTCTCATCCTCCCACATACGATTATTATGACCGATGACAGACAAATGCTCCACATGGACACAGCTTGGACCAAATGAAAGTGAACAAGCAGGAGGGAAGTGGTATGTTCTTGTTGTGGTCGATGACTTCTCGAGGTACTCTTGGTGTTTTTTCTTAGCCTCAAGGACGAGACATTTACACATTTCCGAGGTCTTTTAGTAGGTCATCTGCTGAGCTCCCGGTGCCTTACGAGCGATCCGCAAAGGACAATGGCACGGAGTTCAAGAATTCCTACTTTGAGAGTTTCTGCGGTGAGACAGTGTAGAGCACCGCTCTCTTCTCCATACGCCCCTCAAAGAAATGGCGCTAGGAGAGGAAGAACCGCACCTTGGTCGAGATGGCTGGGACGATGCTTGATGAGTACTCTACACCGAGGAAGTTTTGGGTGAGGCCATTGCGACGCGTGCCATGTTTCAATCGAGTTTTTCTTCTGCACTCCTACACCAAGACTTATGAGCCGAGATACTGCTAAAGCCCAGCGTCTCTCATTTTCGTGTGTTTGGTTGCAAGTGCTTTATCTTGAAGTCAGGGAACCTAGACAAGTTCGAGTCACGCCTCGTGATTTATCTTTCTAGGCTACTCGACTTCTTCGCGGGCTTATGTGTGCTGAACTGCGAGTCTAGTAGAATGGTAGAAACCTCGTGAGGTGATTTTTGACGAGGCCACCGGGACTAGGCCAGATATCTCGTGTTCTTTAGAGAAGTCCGAGACTATCTTTGTGGATGATGAGGACGAGGAGACGATGGTTGTTTACGATCCGATCCAGCTCCTTCCTTCCCTTGAGATGCCTTCTTCCACGGCACCTCAAGATGATCACCCTTGCCTTCCGGAGCTAGTGGCTCTGTTCTGCCTCGTCTGCACACGAGGTAGAGGCCACTTCTTCTTCTCATCCAGACCTCCCGACATATCCGTAAAAGTCATCCTTCGTATGCATTATTGAGACCTTTTGAGCGTGTCACACGCCTAAGTCCGGCTTTTCTCATTTCTGCCTCCATTCTCGCCTTTGTTGCCTCCTTTGAGCCCAAGGATGTTTGTCACGCCTTTCTCGATGAGTCTTGGGTCAATGCCATGCATGAGGAATTAGAGAACTTTGAGAGAAACAAGGTCTGTCGCTTGTTGAGCCCCCACGAGGCCACAATATCATTGGAACCAAGTGGGTGTTCAAGAACAAGCAGAGTGAGGATGGGGTAATCATCCCAAACAAGGCTAGATTGGTAGCTCGTGGGTTTTCCTGTGTTGAGGGTCTAGACTTGAGGAGACCTTTGCCCTCAGAGCTCGACTTGAAGCCATTAGAATCCTCGCTTGCCTTTGCAGCTTCTAAGGGTTTCAAGCTTTACCAGATGGACGTGAAGAGTGCCTTCCTCAATGGCCTTATTGAAGAGGAAGTCTCGTCCGACACCTCCTGTGTTTCGAGAACCCCAAATACCCTAACCATGTCTTCAAGCTTTCAAAGTACCAGATGGATTCTAAGCAGTGCTCCCGAGCTTGGTATGAGAGGCTTAAGTCCTACTTGTTGAGTCATGGGTTTGAAATGGGTAAAGTTGACAAGACCTTGTTTATCCGTAGGCTTGGTAGTGACTTTCGCAGTCCAAATCTATGTCGATGACATCATCTTTGGCGCTCTTCTCATGCTCTGGTTTCACAGCTCTCGGATGTCATGAGCACCGAGTTTGAGATGAGCATGATGGGTGAGTTGACATTCTTTCTTGGCTTCCAAATCAAGCGGACTCGGAGGGTACTTTTCTTCATCGTAAGCAAGTACACTCGTGATCTCCCGAGACGCTCGATATGAGTGATGGCAAGCCTGTCGACTCCCATGGCTTCTACAAATTTATCTTGACCTGTATGAGGATGGCGAGCCAGTTGATCAAAAGGAGTTTCGCAAAGATGATTGGCTCCTCTTGTACCTCAACGCCTCGAGACCGTATATACATTTTTCGTGTGTTTGTGCGCTGCTGAGCTTCTCCTCGCTTTCATCGCCAAAGCGGTGAAGCGATCTTTCGCACTGCGAGCTACCATTGACTATGGTATCGGTACTCTTCCTCATCCCGCCTTTCCTTGAGAGCCTTCTGATGCGAGACTTTGTCGGTCAGAGGATAGATAGGAAGAGCACTTCCGCACTCGCCAATTTCTTGGCACTTCTCTTGTTTCTGGTCTTCGAGGAAGCAATCCGGTTGCACACCCCACCGCAGAGGCCGAGCACGTTGTCGCAGCCGATTGTCAGAGCCAAGTGCTCGATGACTTCGACCTGCGGGACTTTGGGTTAGTTATCGGCGTTGTTCCACTCTTTTGTGATAACACTTCTGCGATTAACATTGCCAAGAACCCAAGCAAAGATTCTTGACCAAGCACATCGATATCCGCTTCCACTTCCTTAGAGACCATGTAGAGAAGGGCGATATAGTGCTTCGGTTTGGAGAGTGACCACCAGCTGGTGACATTTTCACCAAGCCATTGGATAGTTCGAGGTTTTCACTCAAGGGAGAGCTTGGGGTGGTTTGTCCTTATGGACTGTAGTGAGGGGAGCTTTGGGTTTTATGCTTACTATCTTATTTATGCTCTAGCTCCTTACTATTGCATTGCATTTTGGGTGCTTTTGGGATTAGTCCTCCTAGCATAGATTAGAGTGCTTTTTTGTCTAGTTGTTTAGATTTACGCTCTTATCTTGTGATTCTAGGATGTCGCTTATTAGTCATTACTTATCTCACTAGGTTGAGCTCACTCACTTCTTGTAGGTTCTAGCGAGGGTTGGGCCACCCTGCAGACAGGAGGCACGTGTTTGCTCCTAGGTGTGTTAAGTGGGTAGTTGATAGTCCTAGAGTCATATGGGTAGATGAGAGTCATTCGAGCCATAGTATTCTCTATATCTTATCTATGCTTTAAGGATCACTGCTTTTTTATGTTTTCTTTGCCGACTTCTCGATTTATTGCTTTTGGTTCAAGGAGTTCATTTGGGAGCTTCTAGAGCTTAATATTGACATAACTCAACTTGAACTAAAAGTTGCATCTGTTGTTGAGGGGGAGCTGGATCTTCTGCATTTCTAGCATTCTGCATTGTCATATAACTACATTGAGCCTTGATTATTATCCTGCTATGACATGTTTACAATGCTTTACACCTTGCCATGACTTGTGCTTATTTGCTAGATTTATCATGACTTCATATGTGTAGCCTAGCTTTTGCCATGATAAGATAATTAAAATTGCTCAACTTAAACTAAAACTTGTCATGTTAGCACTCGAGATTAGTCTTTCTTGAGCTATCCTTTTATGATTCATGCCATGTCAAATAGGTCGGGTAGAGTGATGAATCTATATTGAGCCTTAGATTGAGCTGTTTTAGTCTCTTGATGATGCATGAGTTAGTACAACTTGTTAAAAGGCAAAAGATCTCTTTTGTGCGAAAAAACCGATCTCACCAATTCTCTCCTATGAGACGGCTTGCCATTGCACTTGGCATGAACTTAGGGGAGTTTTGGGTGACCTAGACTATCTTCTTAAGCTTCTCGCTTGGAGTAGTCGATAAGGCTTGAGACCTAGCACATGATAAAACAAAAATCTGGTTGGAAACCACCATGAATTTCAAAAGAAAATATGTTTCATGTGTTCAAAGTGCTTAAAGCCACAAAAGTATCATGTACTTTAACCAATGTTTCAATCTTGAGCATAGCACTCTATTTGGTCTCAATTTAAGCTTCTTAGTTCCGCTTAGCTTATTGACATGGCTCGCATCATCCTTGGATATCTCTAGCGAGACTTTGCTCATTGATGACTTGACTTGCTCACATAATGTACCTCATTTTCAGATTGTCATCTATGTGTTCTAGCTAGCTTATACATATCTTGTCATGATCTAGCTAGCCTTTTTATTGAGTTATGGCTTGGTGTATTACATTATGGTCATATTGGATAATCCTCATGGCTCTAATCGCTAAGAATAATCAAACTTCAGCCATTTCATCCATTGACTTGTCATATTCTCTCTTGAGCCTTCTTGATGTGTTTATTGCCAAAAGGGGGAGAATAGAGAAGAAAATGTTAGTTGGGATCATTTTAGAGCTTTGGAGAACAATTTGCTCTTTTAGTTGTTGCTCTAGTGTTCCTTCCATCGACATGGTCATTAGTTTCACTCTTCTTCTTTGGACCATGTTGATTCTTCTAACTCAAACTCAACTTTGCTTTTTGAGTTTGTCAATATACTCATCAAGGGGAGATTGAGAGACCATGTGGAGGTCGTCCGTGTGTGTGATGAGTAATTGACATAGGTTTAGGAAGTCGAGTTTGGTTTGGGTGGTTTGGACCATGTCGCTATGGTGCAACAAAGCTCGGTCGGTTTGGTCAAACTTGGTCGTATGGGATTAGGATGCATATTCTTTGATTCGACAAGTTTGGATTTTGTCATGGTAAGTATGTTGGTATTTACGCTTTCATGTATCGAGCGGTGCTATTTGATGTGTTTCTTGTCTGTGTGACTGCAGGACATCGGGTGGAGTCGTGGCGAGACACGGTGGACTGGACTAGGCGCAGGTGGCGCTGAGGTCAGAACAGTCGGGATGTGTCGAAGACGGCGAGGACTCGGAGTGGTTGCGAGGCTTGCGCGGCAAGAATCGAGGAAGCTTCCTGGAAAGTGCGGGAGTGGCGTTTTGGTGAATACGCAAAGCTGCACTAAAGGAAGTGGATGTTTGTTAGGGCTTATTGGATAAAGTGCTAGGGTTGGTGTGACCTAATGGGTAAAGCAAAGTGTAAACCCATTAGTGGGAGGCTATAAAAGGAGAGGGAGATTTTGTGCTGAAATTTGAGAGAGTGGGTGCTAAAGTTTTAGGATTTCATTTGTGTTCTCTCCATGGGTGTGTATGAGAGATGAGAGTGATTTGGCTGTAATCTTTCTTCTTTGTAATCTGACCTCTTTCTGTCTCTATCTATGAAATTCTTGATTTCTTTTCTTGATCGTTGTTTTGCCTAGTGCTTCGAGTGTTTTTGGATCTGGTTTTGCCTGCCTCTTTCTGTGATTCTCGAGGATTGTGGCGGCGCCTTTGTGCCGATAGGAAAAAGGAGGTTCAGGCGGCGGCCTCAGGCCCTAGGAGAAAAATCCGTGCGCCAGGGTCACATCTGTGTGAAACCACTTTCTTTATTTGAGTTTGATTAGTCTCTTGTGTTGCTGCACTTAATGATTTGACTGAATCTTGTTTTAATTGCTGCTGGTCCTCTCTGTTTGATCTAAAAAGCTGTGGAGTGATCCTGTTTGAATTGTTGTTACATGATCTCTTTTTTGTTACTGCCTTGGCTGCCATTTGATCCAGTTTCTGCGTCTAAAAAATTTGAAGCCGGCGGCGGCCTGCCCTGCTGTAGAAATCCTGTGCCCGTGAAATCAGTATTTTGAGTGGCGACTGTAGGGTTTACCTTCTTGCCATTTTTGCTTTCTTGTTGCCGTGAGTAAATTCAAGATTCTGGTTGTGTAATGCTTTAGATTTTTTTTTGTCTTGGGTTGCGTGTGTCATTTCCATGAGATATTAAAGTAAGGTTTATTTGCTTTAAAAAAAAAATTTATCCTTCTACTTTTTGTTTCCAGTGCTTGATCGGTTGGAGCTCTTGGTTCTTGAATGCAGTTTTTCCTTGCTGTTTTGAGCTGCTGCTCCCTGTGTATGCGTGCGACAATAGCTGGCTTTTGCCTCGTGTGCTGCTCGGCTGTGGGCTGCTAAATGATGATCTAAATCTCTGCTTTGGCTGCTATCAATGAACCGACCAATGGTTCGGTTGAACTCCCATCGATTTGCTGCTCCTGTGGCAGCGGCTGTTTGTGGCGCTAGAAAAATGCAGAGCCTGTTGCGGCGGTTTGATTCTTGGCTGAATGTTTGAGTTCTTTTTATTTGCATTGACTGCTCTTTGATTCAATCTTTTGGCTGTCTTTTTACTTAATAGCTTCTATAGCTATTGGAGAGGGAATTTTGTGTGCGAATATTTGGGGTAATTTTTAAGGCACCATTCACCCCCCCCCCTCTGTTGCCATTTCGATCCTTCATTGTGACCCAAAGGGGAGGTCAAAACCGAGGGAAGGTTCAAACAGAGAAGGAGGTCTAGAGAGGTCTGAACGAACAGAGAGAGAGGAAAACAACGCCAGAGCTCAAGCAACTCCAAATAAACCAAACTTTCGCATTAGTTAAAGTTCGATTAATTCAAGTTAAATCCCCAATTTTTCCAAAATTTCCAAGTTAAGCTTGAGGCAACCAACAAAACCGAATGGTTATTTTTATTTTGAATTTTTTTCAAAAACTACTGAAAATTGGGGTGTTACAAAACACTATCCCTTCTAATAGAATTTCAACCCCAAGGCTTACTAATTTGGCCCATAATAGTCCCCCAGGTGAGCTAAGCTCTAAAGGCTTCTTGAGAGCAAAAGTTCACACCTACCAACGATCCACAAACTTGCAGGAGATGAAGGAATGCGATGCTCTAGAATCAAAAAGAACACATGCTGGCGATGAAATAACTGAAAACGTACCCATCTGCACTTCTGGTGCCTCATGTGCTTCCTTAGCTGTGATGTGATTCACCCGTCCTCGTCCTTGGGTTGGTGCTGATCTAGAAGCTGATGAAATCGGGGGCCTTCCTCTAGCAGATGTGCCGGGTGTGGATAGCACCCATGCCGTCGTACCTCTAGTATAAACCTTGGCAGGAGGGGTAGATTGCTGTTGGCAGTCCCGGGCGAAGTGTCCGAGCCCACCACATTTAAAACATGCCAAATGGGCAGGTGCAGTGCCGCCCTACCAGGGCTAACTTGGCCGGACAGGAGTGGTGTATGAGGCACCACCGGGCTGATTTGCTGGAGCCTAGGACCGGGGTAGAGTGGCCGGTCGGGAGCTACTACCAGAAGGTTGAGCACTAAATGAGGGCCCCTCATGAGTACCCGCCTTCCGCTTATGGTGGCTTCAATGTCTTATGCTCATTTTCCAGAGCAAAGGCCTTGTTGATCAGTTGTTGGAAGTCTTGAAAGTCATGCACGATCAACAGCACTAATAGTCCATCACGCATCCCCTCCATGAAATAGTCGATCTTCTCTTCTTCTTCTGCTATGTCACTCTGTGCATAGTGTAGCAGCCCAAAAATCCATAAATGCAAAAATGTGGGATTTTTAAAACTTTTCATGTGATAGCTAGTATTGTTCTTCTCGCTTGCATTTCAGAGAGTTGCTTGTGTACCTTTCTCTCTTCTGCTATCATAATTTTATTTATTATCGCATAAGAAGTCCTTAAAGCGAATGTCAGAATTTTAGCAAGTCTAAAATTCTATTGTTCTGTCTGTTCCCATTTCTTTTAGCCTTCCTTTTCTCCCTACTTTCCCTTTGGCTAAGAACTGTTTTGTCTGGTCCTGGTCTGACCCGACCAGCTCCTGGGTGAATTAAGATCAGCCAGGACAAACCATTTGGTCATAGAACCAGTAGCAGCTGTGCTTCCCCTTTCTCTTTCTCTCTCTCAAGCAGTCAGAAACATCATTCGCCATTAATGGCCGCCACCCAAGCCATCATTCAATCGCCTCAGTCGCCCACCCCGCCAACAAAGACCAACCACATCTTCTTGTCGTGCCAAAGTGCCTATACATAGTTGCTCCGAGCCCTTCGCTTGCTTTTCTCTGCCATTCCAGTGTTAGCCCCACTTTTTCTTCCTTTCCCCAAGTGAGCTTGAGCTTCAGCTAGGGTCGAGCGCTCGCTCTGGCTGAGCATAATTACATCGCCACCTTCATCGTTGTCACCCCTCGGAGCTGCCATCGCCATCACTCTTCCTCCTCTCTGACCAGAAGACTCCAAGACCTCCCTTCAGGATCATCTACCGGCTTTAATGGAGCTACTCTGAGGATCGAAGACTACCTTCCTTCCTCAAGCCACTACTAGAGCGTAGAGTTCACTCGCTGTCGAGGACCACCGTGACAGTTCAGCTCCGGTTAGCCGTTCCACCAGCTCCGTGCCGGTATGCTCCTAAAGGCCAGATGCTCTTCCTAGTTCGAGCTGCATTGCTCTTTCCTAGATGTTCCTTGCGTTCTTCCCTTAGCTTTTCCGCCGGTTCATCCGATTGTGACAATACTGTCGCACATTTGTTTCCTTTGATCCTCGCTGTGTAACTGATCCCTTCTCTCGATCGACTATGCACGGTTATCACTCCCACGACATCCTTCCTTGCCTAGACATCCTTTTTGCAAAGACATCTCTCTAGTCGTAACACCCCCACGACCTTCTTAGTCGTGACCTGCTATTTTACAAAGACCACACTCTTGGTCGAAACCACCCATATAGTCACGACCACCCAGCTTAAGAGGACCACCCTTTGGCTACGACCTTCTAATTTACAAGGACCACCCTCTACCACATGACCTCCCCTCTCGCAAAGACCACCCTCTTAGTCGTACACATCCACGACCACCCCTGATCGCGGTACTACCATGACCTCCCATAGGTCGTACAACTCCTGCGACCTCCCAGTAGCATCTCCATTTCCCCGAAGTCTCAAATAAACAGAAATATTTGGTTTTAATGAGAGTTCAAAGCTTATTGGGAAATTCTATACGGAACGTCCCTTGGTTCCATCTTGACCATCGGGACCTCCCTTGCATTCATCTTGGCCATCGAGACCTCTTTTAGTTTAGATTTAACGTTCCAAACCTCCTTTTTATTGGATCTAATGATCAGGACCTATCCTAGATTGGATCTAACGATCTAGACCTTCCCTTGGTTGGATCTAACGATCCATACCTTCCCTCGAGTGGATCTAACGATCCAGACCTCCCCTCGATTGAATCTAACGGTCCAGACCTTCCCTCACTTGGATCTAAGGGTACAGATCCCTTTTCATTTACATCTAAGGTTCCAGATCTCTTTTTCATTTTAATCTAAGGGCCCAAACCACCCTTCGCTTAGATCCAAGGGTCCAGATCTCTTTTCAGTTAGATCTAAGGTTCCAAATCTCCTTTCATTTAGATCTAAGGGTCCAGAGCTCTCTTTGTTTTGATCTAACGGTTCAGATCTCTCCTCGATTCGATCTGAGGGATCAGACCTCCCTCTCGTTAGATCTCTCTGTTGATCTTTTTTTGTAAAGACCACCCTCATGGTCCACGACCCTTCTTAGTCTTAGCACTCTCACGACCTCCCCTGGTACAGTAATTCTAGGACCTCCCCTGGCTACAGTGACTCCAGGACCTCCCCTAGTCATAGTGCCTCTAGGACCACCCCAAGTCATAGTACTTCCACGACCCCCTTTGGTCCCAATACTTTCACGACCACTCCTAGTCGTAACACTCACCCAACCTCCCCTGGTCGTAACCCTTCCACGACCTCCCAGTCGTATCCTTCTACGAGCACTACAACTTTACTTCGACCGTTTCCTGGTTGTAAGTCTCCTCTCGACCAGCTCCCCGTCGTGAGCCTTTCTACGACCATCCCATGGTCGTAAGTTCTTCGAGGACCAGTCTTTAGTCGATAGGGCTCTCGGATGTGTGGGTCTGGTCGATCAAAGAGTCTCCCCCGCCATATCTAAAGATATGATCTAATCGTTCTGTTGAGTGGTCGAGATATGTTTGCTCATTTGAAGTGTTCTTGTTTGTTTGTAAATATTTGGATTTATTGGATCT